>OU974069.1:30000817-30318317 GCA_918843875.1 Diadumene lineata
CGCAATTCCTGTGGAGTGATCACAAGTCAAGGAAATAACCACGGGCAGTTGGTTTATCTATTTGTTCCTCTTGTATAGGTTAGTTTTTGTCGTAACACACGAGACCCAATAAGATCAGAAAGAAGAAAAAGCGAGCATGCAAATGATTGTTTTAAAATTGGGCTTGAAACAATTGTAAGAATAAAAATATTCAAATTAATGAAAATCGAAGATTTGAATGACGCACTGGAAAGAAATGTTTCGTTTCATATCGGTTCAGAACAGTATTTTTTACGTTGCACTAATACTCTACAAATACCATAGGACTGTTAAGTTCGAAATGTAATTTACACACACTGGTACTGAATTGTGGAACTCACTTCTATATGTTTTAATAGAGGAGCGCTACCTCGTCAACTATGATTTTTACTGCGGTACCAGCTGCACAGATGTAATCTGGATTGCGAAACAGAGCATTGAAAAGGTGTAAACTTTCGTAAAATTGTCAGTAGACGCCAATGTGCTCTGATAGTGAACTATACGACGTTGTATTGAGAGAGTGCCGACTAGTCCTTCTAAGAGCTTCACTTACACAGACATTCACGTGCAACTACCATCCTCGGAAACCCAGGCGGTATACTCTGTCGCTCAAAACTCGCTCACAGAAAAAAATGCAAGTTTCAAGCGATCGACAGAGCATACCGCCTGGGTTTCCGAGGATACCCATTTAGAAACGCTGAATCGCTCATATGTACTTTATCTCAATACCAAAGTGGGACAATATGACAGAATAGTTGGCGCATAAGACAGTTGTAGTAAGGGATTTGAAGAAGAGCCTTTACCTGTCACAACTATTCACAACTCAATTGTTCTATCAACTAGTTATTGTTACTCGTAAACAAATTAAATTTAAAACATATAGACTACAAAGGTTTCAACGAACTATATTTATTTGTAACTGCAAAAATTACACCTTGCAAATCAAACTGCATGAAAGTAGGCTAACACATTACGTCTTTGGAAATAGACTGTAATTGATCAGCTCAGTTGGAAAGTAATTTTACGATTGCTTGTGACATGGGTGTAGCAGAGGCTGGGTTTTGACCAGTGACTACACGGTCACATACAACCACGTTACTCTGCCAATCAGGAGCTGCACTGAACTCTGCACCGTGTTCTCGGAGTCGGGTTTCCAGTAGAAATGGCATAGCCTCGCATAGTTTCATTGCTTCCTCTTCGGAGTTGGTAAAACACGTGACTTTCTTGCCTTTGACCAGGTAGGCACCATTGGACAGCTTTGTGTTGACAATTCCTACAAAAAATATATAAGTCGTGTTTATAGAAGTCACAACGCTCGCTCATTACACATGGTTGCGTAGAGAATTATATACGCCTGGTTTGGCTACTTCCTGTAAAGACGACCATGATAGATTTACTGACTGGTTCCTACCTGCGGGACCATGACATACTGCTGCTGCTACACCCCCTTTTTCATAGACAGCTGCCACTCCATTATTGACCGCAGCACTGTCTGGAAAGTCGAACATTGGGCCGTGTCCACCAGCACAGAAGAACACGTCAACAGACTTAAGATCCACCTTATCTATGGACATAGTATCTTTCAAGGCATCTTCTTCACTATTAATATTGAAATCGTTTCGGAACATTTTGCATTCTTCATCTTTTTCAAAAGCAGTAAAACTACCTGGATCCTAAAACATGCAAAAATGATGTTCACCATGTGTTCACCGTGTATTCGGCTCAAAAATGAATTATCTGGAAGAAGGACTGCATCAACAAAAGGTTGGAAAAATGAAATCCCCCTTTGCCAGCAAGATCTCGGGTATTTGACTTTAAAAAAAAATTGCCTAGTTTCCATTCGTATTTTCCTGCTTTATAAGGCTGAGGAAGAAAACGATTAACAGCCATTTTGGATCAAATGCCCCACCATGCGGATACATTTGACCAAATACCCGCGGTTTGCCGAGAGAGGGGGGGGGGGAGGGGGGATTGGGAATATTGCAATAGTTTACCATCGGTGCATGCCCTCCTTTAGGACTGGCAATGATCACATCATAACCAGCTTCTTTAAACACTTTGTAAGGATGTGCCACTTCGGGTAGATACCATCCAGTTTTCTTGTCTAATGATCCCATTTTACCATGGTTAGTCACGGCAAGGAGTACTTTTACCATGTTGAATAAACAATCTGCAGATCGCAAAATCAGCCTTAAATCAATAGCTGGCTTAGCCCGTGATTTAGCCTGGGTGGCTTGGGGTTTGTACAAGTCCACACAAGTATAAAAAAAACGAAAAGTTTCAAACTACATTGGCTACCCCAGCCCTTAGATGGATGTTTCTGATCGTCGTATTTTCAGGAGGGTCTGGGTGAGTATAAATATAAACTGACAAATCATAAAATGAAAAAGTTGCAGGGAGTCTCCAGGACAATTGATATTTATTTAGCCTTTATATATATTAAAAGGAAAATACTGATCGGGTGATACAAATAGAAATACTAAGAGCTAAATATAACCAAAATTTATCTGACATTTGATCCTCTTTAAGAACCAGTAAAGTGAATTTGGTACCTATATTATATTTGAGGCAGTTTATAGAAGTTATGCAAAATATTATTTTTGATCCTTGATTTGCATATGGTCTTGCTTCGCTTGATTGAAGTTGGATTTATAGTCCTACCTTTGAAATACCAGAATTAGTAACTAAACTGTTAAAACCACGATTGACATAAAACTCTTTCAAGTAGTATTATCAAAATCATTGTAAATATTGAACTTTAAGTTTTAACTGAACCCTGTGAAATCATATCTATGAAACCTAGAATGACACAGCAAAATTATACTATGTTTATACTGGTGGTTTATTTAGCTACTGCAGCGATGTCTGCGGCTTTGCATTCACATTTTAACTTCAACTTAAAGGAACAATTAAGGTTTCAACTGTGCATGTTTTTGTAGCACTTACCTTAAAGGGTTCTGCTAATAATTTGTTAGGTATTTTTCGATCGGTTGTGTTGAAACTCCAGGTGGTTTGATTGATTTGCGGTTGTCATGAACAAGTAAACATGTCACGCAATCGTCCATTTACATAACAATGCCATATGTGTCCCAAGCCTCTCGCCGTTAACCGTGTAAGACAGGAACACCAACACTCACAGACAGCCCAATATCATTATCTGTCAATATTTTTAAAAATCATTTGAGAGTTAAACTTGAAATAAATTAAGAGTACAATTTAAGATCCCTAAAGACGTCTCACTAAATACAAATAAAGTTTTTTTTAATCTTTATCAAAAATATTGACAGATAATGAGCTTGGGCTGCCTGTAGTAAAACTTTACAAAAGTGGTTGTGATGCAATACAGATCCGGCTGGGGGAGGGGGCTGGTGGCTAATATTGTCAAGCCAGAAATGAGACATTATTTCGTTTTCAAGGTGACACAAGAATGTAAAGAATTTATTTCATGCTTGTATATTTAGTAATAGGACATATTATACGTGAGCCTGCAATGGAAAGCTATTTCGTTTTAATCATCATACGTCAAGTGAGGGATTTGTCTGAATGCTATTGAATTGACCCAAATGTTTCACTTTGGTGGTTTTTGTAGCAAAATATTTTTCCACTGCGGGCTCAGCTCTAGTATCTGACATTAAAGGTGATCGTATCTTTTAGGGTCTAGAATTGTCATTGCACCTTTTAAAGTCTACGTTTGTCCCTATCCATATTTCAGTGGAGTACCCCCAGGCTACGGACCTTTAAAGGTCTAAACTATGCTCTGCCCGTGTATGTACAGATAACATCAGTCGGCTCTCAAAATGTACAAAGTGAAAAATATAGCATTTGATGTTGAAGTACTGAATTCACGGTAACGGAAAAGGGTTCACAACTAAGTCGTAATACCAGTCAAGTGTACTCTTGCTTTGCTTCAGACATATGTCGATCTCATAATACTCTGATAAAGAGTGAGCTATATTTACATCATCAAAGCTTAACGGATTAAAATGAACCAACCAACTAACCAACCAAGAGGATGCTAATGGGGTTAATAGTTAACTGAGATTAGACCAAAATAACTGAGATTTAACCCAAAAACTAGCAGTTGACTAAGAAATTAAAATTTGTAGTTAACTGAGATTTATATCAACGTTTCAAGAATTTTTGCGGCATTTTCTGCTCAACTATAAAGGTACATTTTTGATTTTGAAAATTAGTAGTTAACTGAGATGTAATGTAATGTAGTGCTTATATAGCGCATTTTCACCTAATGTCTCAATGCGCTTTACAATCTTTAATATTTATAGTTATGTAATCCGGATTTACAAGCATGAGGTTGATTAGTAATTAGTATGTATTAGTGTAGGCCTATCACCGAGGATGGTCGTTACCTGCGTCCTCAGTCGTTCTTTTACGTCCCCCGTTAATGGTTAATGTGTTGTGTGGCGAGACGGGACCTCCAGTTTATCGTCCTTATCCGAGAAGACGCGAACCCTTACAATTATAAATCGAAGAACATTCTCCTCAATTATTTAAAGACCCTGAGTGATGGTCCGGTTGAGGGTTCGAACCCGCAGCCTCCCGGTTAACAGCCAACGCTCTCCCAACTGAGCTAACCTGTTAATCGGTTTACAATTTCGTTTAACGATTTGGGCAAAAAAATAGTAGTTAACTCAGATTTCGGTACCCCTATTAGAACCCTCATACAAACAACCATTCCCACCGTCCTACGTTAATTGAAAACAAAACGTTTTTTGAGCTCAATCGAATTTTGACATTTGTATAATTTCTCATAATAATGTCTCATATAATTTGCTTCATTTTTCTGTCTAATTTGAAAAAAGGAGGTAATTAACTTGAAAGCATGTGAAGCTAGCTCCTTAATTTAATTACCCTTCATTTTTTCTGTAATTAATTCATGTCTATTTATTATATTTAACCTTGTGAATAATTTCGTAGAATATGTTCAAAATAAAAGTTGAAGTTGAAGTTCATTTATTCATTTCTTGGCATTTCAAGCTGTCTCTCTATAGACCACTTCACGTTAGCGTCCGCCATTTTGAATTGGGGCAAAGTCGGAAAAATTCTTAAGAAATTGTCATCACTTTGATTTCTTCTAACTCCGTTCATTCAAGCTCAATATTCATAATTATTTTGTTTTTGAAAAGATATTAACTTCCTTTTATTTCTACTAAAACTTGGGTGACATACCATAGTCATTTGATAAAGAAAATTGAGATTTTCGTTTTCAAAACAAAATGATCGGCGAACGATCGGCGCGCGTAGATCAAAATATATAGAAAACTTACCGGCTCGTAAAAAAATACTTACAATTCCTGGATAGGCCTCATTTTCCATCCGTTTACTTATATCTAATGTTTTTATTATTTCAAGTTAAAATTGTAAAAATGGAGCTTGAAAAAGCGGAGATATTGGACGTCAAAGTGATGACAATCTCTTAAGAATTTTCCTGACTTTGCCCCAATTCAAAATGGCGGACGTTAACGTGAAGTGGTCTATACAGACATCGTATTCACAAAAGTGCTCTTGACATCAAAAAAGTGTCTCTCTTGAATTCATTGATGTTTTAAAAAGAACGTCTCATTGCTTGCTTCCTGGACGAAATGCTGCTTTTTTCATAGCATACAATGGGTCATTGAAAACCATTCAACAAATGGGAAATTATATACAATTCGGGTTTGTGCAGATATAAAAAGACCGCACATATAAACCGGAGATGCTGAGAGTATTATATCATTTTAAAGCACATTTATGACACATTACATTGGATCCAGCTCTGGGCTTGTATTTACCACACGGGGGTGGGGGAGGGACGTCCTTGAAAATTGGATAAGTGGGCTTGATGGATCTTTTAGCTATAGAGTCGAAAATGAGACCCTTATCAGTGTATTTTAAACTTCAAATAGCTACGCAAATTGATTAAATGTGGTCATACCTTTTAAGGTCGAAATTCAGCATCTCAAATCAGCATTAGGGCCATTTTTAAAAACAGTCCGAGTCCCCTCGGGTGTTACATATCACGAAGGACGAGAGAGGAGAGCTATCAAACCCAAGGTTAACACTCTGGGATATGGTATAAACCCCGACTTTCTAAAGGTAATCAATTGCTAGGAGCTTTTGGATTGATTTTTGGACTGATTTTGACTGTCTTGGCATAGTACTATGGTCTCGGTGATATATATCATGTTTTGTTGTACGTACAACTTGTTGGCAAAAGTAGATTGCTTAACCCGGTACGCTACAGAGTGCAAACACATAATGTGAGTAGTATGAGAAATAGGGCTCTGGCGACGGGTGGATCAGTGGATCAACCAGAGGAATGACGTCAGAGTCTCAGACATGACGTCATATCGCCTGAGAACCAATCAGCTATCATATTTCTTATTACGTCACATATCCTAAAAGCCAAACAGCTCCCGATTTTTGTATTACGTCATAAACTCTAAGAAACAGTCAGCGACCACGTTTTTTATTACCTCATAAGCTCTAACAGCCAATTAACGCCTGATGTGCAACAATTGTCACTAATTAGAAGTAAATAGCGCTAATCAAACAAAACAAAAGAAAACAATAGAATTAGCATAAAATAGCACTATTTGGTGTTATTCATGTTGCATACTTTTATGGCGTGCATCGTATCAAATTCTTTTACACAATTTGCTTTTGTGTTTTAATTCAGTCGTGACTATTGTTCCTGTGTTCTCAAAGAAATGAAAAATTTTGAAAAATGTTAAGGACGGTACACACGAGGGAGCTTGCTCCTGCAACAAGCTCCCGCAACATGCTTCCGGAGCAAGCTCCCTCGTGTGTACCAACGATTTCACGCGAAAAAATGTACACACGAGGGAGCCTGCTCCGGGAGCGTGTTGAGGGAGCAAGCTCCATCGTGTGTACTGGTCTTTAAAAATGACCCAGGAGCATTTTGCGGGAGCAAGCTCCCTCGTGTGTACCGGCCTTTATGGCACAGAGACTGACGTAAAACATTTCGCATCATTTCACACGGCCGCTAGTCTATGTGGATGTATATATAGAGAGTTTGAGATGAAATGCTACAAAATTGAATATGCGCAAATAATGTATAGCGTAAACTTCCAAATTATTGATTCGCTTAAATAGCTGCTCATTTATCGTTAATGTTGAAAACTATAGTTGCTTTGAATGATATTGGGGTGTTTACACACTTGAGGCCCTTATCTACAGGAGGAAAACTGAGTCACTGTTAGATAGTAATCTTACAGAGGGAAAGACGCTAGAACAGAAAAATGAAGTTTTTGATTAATTTGCGTGTCAATTCTACATTGTACTGTCTACAGCGTTGTAGCCTGGGGTGTTTAGTTAGTATTCATTAATCTGGATGTATATTAACGCGTTTTTCTTAGTAGGTTTATCGCGAATTTGAACTTGTAGGCTTGCCGTATCTAGAAACATCTTCGTCATTTGCAAATATTATTTACCCAATAGAATTCCCCTGCGTCAAAGGCATGATCAGTGTCTATTAATTACAAAAAAAAAAAATGTTGGGAAGGGTAACATTTTTATATAATTGAAGTTCAATTCAAGCATGCCGCCGTACTGGAACGAGCATTCTCAAACTACGCAAGCCGAGTCAATTCAAGGGGGTTTTCAATCAAGAACGTAAGTATGAAATGGTGATAACCTGAGCGGCTTTGTTTGAAATTTCGTAGGATCTGAACTCTTTTCCATCTATTCTCTCTCGTGCACATCTTTTTATGCAATGATAGGGATGCTCTCATTTGATGCCTGAAGGCACCGTTTCTCTGATCACTTATACTGATTATCGTACTTATGAGTTGGCAAGCTGGTATTACCATTCTTATGTGAACGTACCAGCTATCAGTCAAAACTTAGGAACCAAAAGATTTGATTTGATATATGACCGCAATAAAGTGATGATACTGATGATTGAAAGTGAACCACTAAATAGTGCTATTTATGCTAATTCTATTATTTTCTTTTGTTTAATTAGAGCTATTTACTACTAAATAGCGAAAATTGTTGCACATATTTAGTATCTGCACTCTATACTGATGTGAGTTTACTAAACACAAATAGAAAACTGTATCAGCATTATATACATTCACACAGCCAACCGCTGAGCAACAGATATAACTATTGTTTTGGTTCAGTTTCATTGAAAGGATGTAAACAGTAAAAATATAACAACGATATCTTACTGTACCAGTTATAAATATTTGTAAAAAATAAATGATATTTGTAAAACATAAATAAGTATTTGTAAAAAAAATATCCTGTCAAATTTTTTTAACAGCATGAACTCAACTATATTTTTGAAAAACATATATTCTATTTGTTTTAGATTAGCTGAGGCATAATGCAAACGTTTTGGCTGACGGAAAATTGTTTAACAAAATTCCAAATGGACTCAGGTTCAGCCTACATATCTATCGATCCATGCACCCAAGCAACCGCTGAGAAACAGATAGAACTATCGTTTTTGTTTCTTTAATAAGAGGATGTAGATAAGTATTGGTGGCGACAACAAATCGCTTGGTTTTAAATGATTCTATCAATAAATGTATAAATAAGGATCACGATTGTCTTCTAATATTAACATGTATCTTGTTTGAAAATACGTCATTGAAAATGTTAAACAATGTACAGCAAGCGCCATCTCCACGCCGGAAAAATACTGATCTTGGTGCCATCGGGGATCTTTCAGGGTTTTTTTTTACTTTTTCTGCGTTGCTTTTATTCTTTTTCTTTCATTTAGAAATTAACCGGCAACCACTGAACCAACCAGCCGACGAAAGCATTTATAAACGAGCAGATAACATTGCGAAAAATACACAGAAACCAAACAAAATTTACATAAAAAAATCAACGACCATAACATGCATCAAAGAAAAACAAACGTACAAACAAACATGAAATGAAAAGGGAAGGAAGGAAAAAAAAATATTGAAACGAATTAAAGACAATACAAAACCGACTTGACTAAAAGCACACTAAGGTAGATAATATCGACGAACAGTGAGAATATAACATCGATCTCCAAGCCGATCTCAGTACCAGTTATTTGCAAAAAATACCGCCTATCAAATATTAAAGCAGCATGATCTCAAATAAATGAATGAAAAACAGATATACTATTTGTTTTTCCATTACATTTAGATATGACATCTATTTCCTGTTTTTGTTTTAGATTGAGAGGCAATTTCCCTGTGTAAAATACATGGTCAGTGTTTATGAATTAAAAAATATTGAGACGAGTAACATGGCTGCAATTGAATTAAGTTCAAGCATGCATACTGGAACGAGTACATACATGCATTGAAATACAAACGAACTGTGAACCCACTTTCAACCTACGCAAGCTTTGAAAGTCAATTCAAGTAGGTTTTCAGTCAAGAACGTATTTTAAGTCTGAAATGACGATAACTTGTTTGAAATGGTAGGATCTCAACTGTATTCTATCTCTATTCCCCTCTCCTCCTTTGAACAATGATGGGGAAGCTCATGGTTTCAGTATGCCCAAGGGCACTGTTTCTACAATCACGTGTAGTATCGGCCTTCTTACGGAATGACCACTGGGATTACAGGGCGTTCTGACATGTTCTGATGTGGTGCGGTAGACTTCTCGTCCTGTTGTCCTTTGGTAGACTTTTGGTGATCAGTAATGGTTCTGCAATCAATAAATATATCACGCACATATGAGTACATCAAAATGCTTATACCAGCATAAAAGCAACGTTATTAAACATTTGGATGAGGTCAAAACTATTTTTTTCCAGCTTTTTGACAATCATTAATATTTGTTTTAGTCCATAATACCCATGATGCATCAATAGCGTGTACATTTCCACAATATTGTTCTACAGTTTTGATATATACGTACGTTTTATATATGCAGTGTTGTTTATTGGGTGTTTTATAGAACTCGTACAATTATACATGGCATAAGAGCTGGATGACCTCAGTTCTTTTATTCTTTATCATCTATGCTCTCTCTTGTACAGTGTCTTAATGCTCTGTGTTTATATTTGTTATTAGAATCCCCTTGATTTGCTTAGCTTAGTTTTTAATTGAGTCCTCTTTCATCGATATGCGTGATAAACGCACCATCGATCTAGAAAGCAATCAATCACGAGCCCGACCTAATGGAACTACAAATAGTCTCATTTCACGCCTTATCGTCGTCTTTTCGCCACGAATAACCAACACAACTCATTATCTCGTAATTGTACACAATTCACCAAATCAAAATAGAAAATAACGTAGATTCCTATCGATCTGTTTTCGTCAAAATTATGCTTATCTTTGCTGTCAAATGTCGATAACCACGCTATTTTATCCCATGTCGTTTGTTCTTACATGATCATGCAATCTTATTCTTTGCCCGTCATTTACTGATTCTCTGTCGTCAGGGATTGTAAAGGCTTTCTAAACACGTGATCAACGATACCACATCAAGGACTTATCAAAGTCACGTGATCATTCAATGACATCACTACGAGCCTATCAAAGCATGGTATATGTTTTATCCGGGGTTTAATTAGTTTTCCGGCGAGCGGAAACCTGTTTTTCATGCATATACAATCACAATAAATGTTCTTAAATGTACGTTGTGTGTAGTGTGCTCGTCATTGTTGGACATACTGCTGTGGTATAACTACCTTGTATACAGGTTCTCTTCATTCATAGTCAGTTCTCTGCATTGAACCATGGCTGCCAACGAATCGTTTAATGGTACCATAGGACGTAGCACTCCTGAGCCAGTGTATGTCCAAGTTATCAAGATTATAGCATGTGTAATTGTGCTTGTTATTGCTCTTGTTGGAAATATATTGATAATTGTGGTAATACAGAAAAACACATCGATGCGTAAGACAATCAACTATTTTATTGTGAATATGGCCGTGTCGGACCTGATAGTGCCGTTGGTCATTCTGCCAAGACTTATAATTGAAACTGCTACACAATCTCAGGAATGGAGAGGCGGCGATGGTCTTTTTGGTGGGCTGCTATGTAAGTTCGTATACTTCATTTCTGATATCACTATGGTCGTGTCTATCTTGTCGCTGATTTGCATTGCAATTGATCGTTTTTGCGCTGTAGTTTTCCCACTCAAACTATCGCTAATTACTTCACGAGTTCGTGTTGGACTGCTCATTTTCATATGGCTCTTCTCTATATTTTACTATTCTGGCTTCTTCTATGGAATGAGACTGCAAAAGGTTGAAGGGCAAACTCAGTGCATGTTGATATGGAGTGAAGACGAGAAACGACACCGGACATTTCACAGCGCATTTTCAATTGCAAGTACGATACTATTAATCATAGTTCCAGCTATTCTGTTGACACTGATATACAGCACCATACTGGTGATCGTCAGAATTAAGATAGTTTCAAATCAAGAACAACAGGGAAACAAAGACAGACGAGCAGCCAACAACTCCAAACTACTCAAGCTAGCTCTACTGACAGTTGGTGCGTTTGCTGTATGTTATGGACCTTTTAACATTTATATATTCTATGCAACCTTTGTGCATAACTGGAAATTTTCTAGCTATGAGTCTTACCACAAGTTTGCCTTCGCGGTAGAGTTTCTCTCGTATACAAACAGCGCCCTTAATCCTTGCCTTTATTTCGTCTTCATCGAGAATTTCAGAAGAGGATTATTCAAATTGTTCAACTGCAGAGCAAAAAAAACGAGAGACACGCTCTATTCCACAGAAACGACAAAAGCGACCAGAATGGTGAGAATTGACTACCCAAGAAGCTCGAATAGAACATCGGAAGAAAGAGACACAAGACTGGAAAAGGAGACATTGATCGAAAAATCTTGAAGCGCGCGCGAGAAAAAAAAAAGACAATTGTAAATACAAATATAATACGTAACTACAAAACATTGAATGTTTTTTTTTGGCAAATTACCAAAGTACAGTACAGTGATTTCAAGAAAGAGAAGGAAAACGCTTTTTTGCAAGGATAGTGGTTTAGATTTTCCCCAGGCAAAGTAAACGTTATTAATTACTACTTTGAGATAAACGTTTTTACTTTTTAATGATGAGTTAATAGTCTTATAATGGGAGTTTTATGGAAATCAAATTCGGTTACTAATTCAAGGCTTTTATTAACATTGAAACGCATTTCAAAGATAGCCCTAGAACTAGTATGTTAATCCGGGGGATTTCCAATTAATCATACTGAGATTTCAAGACTTATATCTAACACACTAACACGTTAACGAGGATTTAGTTAGCATTATCCTTCAGTGTTATCGAAAACTTCCAATTCCAGCATGATAATGACTGTTAATTCATTGAAGTACCTTAAAGGTGTACAACATAAATAATTCTGCCAAGGTACGAGTACTTGGTATGTGTCAAGGATTATTGTTTTTTTCTTAAATGCTGTATGTCAACGATGTCAGCCATGTCAATAGATGCTTGATTCTTCTTCATCTTTGTGTTGTGTTCAACTAGTTAAACTCAGTAGTGTATAAAAAGGATTACAATATAAGAAATATAAATCAGTGGGGCTAAATATATAAAGTTAATTAAAATAAATTTATGTCCATTATGGTGGAACTGATCGATCGTTATCATGATTTAAACTAGTATGCATTCAGTATGATTTGGTTTTGTTTGTTTTTTTATTTCATTTGAAACCATCTTTTTGTAGATTTGACCCATTTCGCCCTAAAACCGCGATAATATTTTTTTTATCTCGATTCATCAAAATTAAAAAAAAATGGAATATCTAATCAAATAAATTTGATTTACAATCAAAGATAAGGTTTTGTAATTGTTTTTAGCGAGAAAACTGTGGTTTCATTTTTGTAGTTTCATCATTTTCTTCAAGTGTACGGTATTTCACTTTTCGTTCATCTTCCCATTCGCTTTCTTTTTAAATCTTTTGAAAAATTAAAATCACAGATTCCGTGAAGAATTATATTAATAAAGCAAAAAATACTTTCTTGTAATCATTCGAGGAAAAAACCTTTCGTTTTTTGTAATCATTTCCATGATTTAAAAAAAATTATGATTCAGTTTCCTCTGAAGAAAAAAATAACAATGTGGCTCTTACTTTTCTTTTTTATCGCCCTCACCATCATTTCTCTTCGCAGAATTCGAAAACAAGTGACAGATGCGTTGCTAATTTTTAATTTCCATTTCTCCGATTCAGTTCTTTCTTTTTCAGTTTTTCTGGGCGAATTCGTAAAATCGTTGCTTACAAAATTCATCAGTGTTTTTATTCATTTTGCAATAAGGCCGTGTTTTGAACGCCGTGAACTAGTTTACTTTCGTAACATTCGCCGTCTTTCTTCTATTTCCTGTTATTTTTTGTTGTTAAAAAATATGATTTTGTGTTTTCGCTTTCCAAACAGGATTAATTTAACTCGTTGTTAATCATAATCACTCTGTTTATATTGTATATTTTCATATTCATTTATTAGATATTGCTAGTTGTTTGAGTTTCCTCTTGCCGTTTCCTTTAATTAATATAATTTTTCTCCATCTTGTTTCGTAAATTACATCACTTGCTTTTTTCGCCTGGCCTTGATTTTTTCTTTGATATCTGTTTCGTCTCTATTTATTTTTATTAATCATCCTTTTCCTGCTGTATTTCTACTTTGGTCGTCTTGTGACATGTTAGTTTTTCTACTTCTCCTTCCTCGTCATATTTACCAAATCTTGTGTTTTTCCATACTTCTTTTTTTTTTCGTCTTCTTCTGGTCATTGATATTTCGTTTCTAAGTTTTTTTCTTCAATCCCCTTCCGTTTTTCATCTTATTCTCTTGTTTGTTTTTCCGTTTACAATTCTAGCGTTTTCCTCTACTAATTTCTGTTTCTTTCTGATTGAGTTCATCGCCGTTTCTTGGTCTATATATATATAGTTGGAATTGACTACTGTTATCGTTACGCTAGCATATATCCGGTCATACTGCGTCCCTTACTTTTTTCCACACAGTTATTTTATTGTTTTGTTAGTTGTTTTTTCTTTACATGGTTATAGTAAAAACTATTTCACGCTTTCCTCAAACCTACTGACTGCAGCAACAATCTGCAAAGCGTCAGTACCTGGTTAAAATAATAATTAATTCTGGGATCTATACTCTGGGATCTATATATTCAAAGAAAGCCATGGTCCAAAAACCTGCAGTACATTTAGCGGATCACACAGCTCAGTGTACAACCATGGTACAACACA
Organism: Diadumene lineata; assembly: GCA_918843875.1. NCBI lineage: Eukaryota > Metazoa > Cnidaria > Anthozoa > Actiniaria > Diadumenidae > Diadumene > Diadumene lineata. The sequence continues at coordinate 30,015,029 of OU974069.1, forward strand.
CATTTTCATTTCGGTGTCTTGCCTATTGGGACGTCGTTTAAAAAAACATTTTAATTTTAATTTAACAATTAAAGATTTAAAGTAAATGTTATAGCAAAAACAAAATGAAATATATACAGTTATACTAAGTTACAAAAATATGTGGTCCACATTGGAAGAATTATCGAAGCTTTAGTCATACACGATAGACGTTTGTTCCATATATTTCAAAGTTGAACCCGAGAGTGAAATGTAGGCCGGTAACGATAGATGCTGTTCTCTTGGCTAATCTGGCTAAACTAGCGGTTTGACTGTTTGTGAACAAGAAGAAACTGCATTTGGACATGCTGCGTTTTAGATAACTCCCATTTTAACTGAGTAAAATATTTTGCTCCTCACAAAACAACTGATTTGGTTTATCAAAATGTAATCAATTGGAATACCTAGAATTACGTCCATTTCACTAAGCCAGTTCTTTAATGTGAAAACTTGCATGTCGGTTAACCAATTAATTAACGACTCCCAAACATTTTCGGTAATGTTACATTCAATAAATCTAATGTTTCAATATGCTCATCACAGAACGGAGAAGTGTCTGATTTGCCGAGTTTGTGCGATAGCTTTGTTGAGAATACTACTGGACAGCCAACATTTGATGCGAAGGGTCTTTGGTCCATTGAGTTTCCTCAATTCCATGAATCTATTTTGATAGAATGATGATGTCTCGGAGGGAGGGGATAAACTGCCCTTCTCAGTACAAGATCCCAGTCCACCTGTTTTGATGTGAGGCACAGATATTCGCAACAAAGTGATTTAGGATGATCTGAAAAATTTTGAATCTTGACCATTATTTGGTTGCTTTTTTGGCTTCGAATGCTACTTTGGAGAAAAGGAATTCTTTAACTCTATTTAGAATAATCATTTTACGTAGAGAAACCTATCACACGTTGTTTATTACATTTTAATTCATCGGCTATACAAAAATCATTATTTTTTTTAATATGAAGTTCACTAGTAGATTTTGGAGAGGAATCCAGAGAATGTTCAACCCCTGAACGGTATAGGCTTTTCAAAATCACGAGGAGATGGAATTGCCCCTCCTGAAAAAAAAACAACAAAAAACAAAAAAACCTGGATATATTTGGTTTCTGTATAATTAACCTTGTAACGGAAATAATGTTTCGATAGTGACAGGATGAAGAGTAAAAGAAATAAAAAAGTTAAAATGAAAACGACAGAAAAGCAAACGGAGCAATAAAAAGAACTGAAAACGTAAAAGCACACGAAGAAGAAATATTCTAATAAAATGATAAATAGAAAAAAATGGTCTTAAAAATTAAAAACAAATAAATTTAAAGTGAAAATAAAAACAAGTATAGAACTGCACGACAAAATAAAACAAATGTAAAATACAAAAATAAGGAACAATATAATCTAATGAAACAATTCTGAAGAGCAACAGGAAACTTAAACGTAAAGCCGTAGTGTAATTAAAATGATCAAAAAAGGAAAAAAATACTAAGGAAAATAATTTTGAAACTGCCAAGCATGGTCAAAATATACAAAAAGAATATTGATATAAGTAAAGAACGTTTAGCGATAGCTTATATTTTTAGTATATATAGTCATTTCCTTTGTAACTGTTCAAAACAAACATTGCGATGCGCCAATGAAAATATAAACCAACGTTACTAAAAAATAAATATTAATAAAATGATAATAATGATTAAATCAATAATAACAGTGAACATAATGATGATGATGATGAAACTATTAGTGAAATCTTCTTAAGATCTTTTATTCTAATGACGTCGAAAATAATGAAATAAAACTAATTCTAATAAATTAAGCAACGTGTATGCATAATGATACCGTTCAAAATGATGTATATTGGTGAACAAATTTCAGTCATGGCGAGGTCAGTACCTTGGGAAACGCTCTAGCTGTCATTGGTCAGTCGATTTGAATGATGGCATTGCAATTCATGGATTGTTCAAAAAAGTTTAATTGAGAAAAATACAAAAACAACAACAAAATGGCTGAAAATAAAAATGGTAGAATTTCAAGAAATCCAACACATAAATAAAAGTCTACGAAAACAATTCACGGGCCAATCTTCATAGTAAATCTAAGACACGGTCGTGTTTAATTTGTAGACTGTACAAAACGAAAAAAACTTAAAAAATGAAAAGAAACCACCCATGGGAAAAACTCGACAAAGTACATGAGATGACAAACAACTGAGCGGATATCAACTGAGTACAAGTGTGCTCTGTTGAACAAGGACTAAAGAATCTTTCGATCCCTTGAAACTATGAGTGACAACCGAATGGTGAACTCCAACAACTCAAGAGTTTCACCGGAAAATACAATATAATTTGCCATCTATTATGGTTTCAATTGTGACTTCTAGTGAGTGTTTTTAGGGTTAAATATTTGGTATTCTCAGTAAAAAAAAAACGTTTAAGGTAAATCCGTAGTTTTGCACTGCGCACAGTTCTGCGCATATTTCGATTTTTAGAGTTTTACATTTATTATCATCAGTGAATACAGAGCTATGTTTGAGAAACACTTTAACATAAAAATCCGAACAGTTTTTACATTTTCAAGGGAAAAATTACAAATTTCTTTAAACTCGCCCCAGTCGACACTCGACACAAAATATCTCGCAAGCCAATACGTGCACCTATCTTTTTTATTTCGTAATACAATTTGAAATCATGTTTTTTAAAACATATGTGATCGATGAAAAAATTATATGCTAGATTTTTAGATATTTCGAAAAGTGTTCCGGTCAAAGCATCGATGAAGCCAGTAAAACATCCAACATTTTGTTAACTTTTGCTGCATTTATTTTCGTTGTTGAGTTCTAGTGCAAATGTTTTGCTTTACATCGGTAGCCCAATGTATAAGGAGTAGCTTAAAGGACATTTAAAACATTTTGTATTGACTAAGCTCAGTAAAGAGATTCTTTTGTGAATGATATCCATTTTCGAACGTTAGACGCTAAATTGACAAAATTGGGTCTACTTTAAAAATGTTTCTCTCGAAATCCAATACGGTGACCCCATTTTTTTATTCTATATTTTTAATGAAAAACTCAAAAAGTTTGACCAAAGAAAGTTTTATCAAAATTCTATCGCTAGTTTTATTACTACGGAATTAAGATAAATTATCATTATCCATAAAATCAGCTTCATGAGATTTTGAAGCACACTCAAGGCGTAACCATAGTAACGATAGTTTTATATGTGGAAATAACATGGCATTTTCACATTCTCGAAAAGGAGAAATATTGTTTTTTTTATGGATAATTATATGATAATATGACTTGTACACATTACAGATTGGCAAGCTTCATTGGTCAACTTTCATTGAAAAAGAAAAAAAAAAAAAAGAACTTGAACCGGCAAAGACAAAAACGGTTTTTGTGTCAGTTAAGTTTAGACTGTTTGAGAATTAAATATAAACTCCACTGAAACCCTTATCGATTGTACAACTCAATAAGCAAACTGTATATATAACAAACAAGCAAAGAAATAGAGAATGAATAAAAAACGTCCTGTAGCTAGAGTTTAACAATTGAGCTAGCGCTAAGTTTATTACGAATAAATCTCGTTCGTTTTTTTTTTTTTTTGTACCAGTGGATTCATTTTCCTAACGATGTAATATTTTTAGGTTTTTGAGTGGTTTCTCTGTCGCCTTTTCATTAATATGATTCCTTTGTAGTGAACGCGTCGTGATTAAAACAATACCACAGGCATAATCATGAATATATCTCAGTAGCGATAGGAATAATAATAATAGGACAGAACAAGAACGAATCAATAACGAACATTGTGGAAAATCGAATAAAACGAACAAGCAAACAACCTTTCGAAACTATCAATCGATCAATCAATGGTCAATCAGTGAGTACATTATATTCTACGACTTCATTTTCTTTGCTTGTTTGTGAAGATAGAGGGCATAAATTAGTCAGCGTCTTAGACGTTAGGTCATGTCTTGTCTCTGCTGGCCAACAGTCTCCCACCTAGAATTATCCTTTTTTAATGGCTGAAATGCAACGCCTTTCCGAAATCCATTCAAAAACAACATTTCATGATTGAATTCAATTAAATCTAGATCTGTATAATAACTGTTTCTTAATTGTTTGTTCCCTGGGCATTAAAGACATTTATGGACTTGGTTTTTCTTGTGTGGTATTAAATGACTCAAGTTAAGGACGAAACATTTCATTTTTATCCTGTTGTCATAACAACTTTTTCTCACATTGTGTATACTAATGCTAAATCAGTAGATCAGCTTTTTAATTGTTCAATTACTAAAAGATCACTGCACTGGCTAGTTACTACTTGTAAAACTGAGAAAAAAAGAACATCTAAGATGACTCCTCATCGCTTTATCAACATTATCACTTAATTGACAATTATAGCACACCAAGATGGTTTGGTTTAGGTTTGCACATAGCCTAATCCATTTGACGATAGCATTGCCGATAAACGCCGAAAAGCATTAACACTGTTTTGATTGCTCAAAACACAGATGGCCATTTCCCACATGGTTTAGTGGGCTGTACCAATATAAACATCTAGAAGCAAATAAAACGGTTCACCTTTGATTTAGTGGCGATTTGAGATCCAGATCCATTCAATAATGGCTCCCCAAGAGTTAAACTGAATGTGTGGGCAAAGATGTGCCAGAAAGAAATAAAACTGTTGGTTTGTTTTATATGGAAAGCATAAGGAATAGAGGACATAGAGAGATTCACCTTTGATATTGGAAGCTATGTTCATATTCGTAACTGATACTAATAGATGGAACACATATTAACTTTTTTGTTTTACCTCACGTGAAGTAAAAAGAAGAAAAGAAAACAAATTAACACTAATTCGCCTTAATTATAAACACATATATGCAACCGGATTCGTCGATTTCTTACAATTGGAACATTTTTACTGATAATCGTTCGTTGAATAGAGAAAGAAAGAAAAAAGGACGACATACAGATCTAAAAAAGAAACAAGAGAACGTTGGCAAAGAACTCTAGTAGTAGAAGTGGTAATAAATATCACCCGACAAAGCAAGTAGCTATTTTTATCAACAATAATGGATGATATAATTTTCCCCATTATTTTCATGTTTCATTCTCCGACAATCTCTGAGTTTCTGTAATTGTACCACGTGTACAATATTTTCCATGTTCTAACTCTCAGTGTCCAAATTTTAAAATTGACTTGAATGATCTTATGGTGTTGTGTTTTTATCTTCGCATTCATTCATCCAATTATTTACTCATTCATTTATTCGTTCTATTTCCAGAATAGTTGAAATTCAAACGACCTTGAAAAAAATGCCAAGTCAACTGAATGTCCAATTATTAATAAAATTAGATTTTTGAGTCTTTTGCAGCATGAAGTAAACTAATGATTTCTCGTATTGTCTCATTATTCTTATCAAGCCCTTTTTTGTTTAGCATAAAGTGACGAACGAAGAGTGCAATCCCTTGACGAAGGCTGGATAGATCAGGAATGGTGGCAATTCGTTCAAATACTTTCCTGTAGAAATAACAAAAAACATCATGTTTAAAAATGCATGAGACCAAATGAACAAATAACCAAATGGACCGACAGACCGACAAATAACTAAATAGACAGACAGAGAGACGGACAGTCAGTCAGACAGACAGACAAAAACAGACATGTTAAAGCAAACAGACAAAAGCGCAGTGATAAAAAGAGAGTTAAACAGTAAACAAATCATACCTAATTATATCATTGGAATACTCTGTAAATAAATGTGTAAAAAACTGTTTGAAGAATCGAATCGATGGTTTTTCTAGGTCCATGAAGTTGACAGCCTGCAAATGAAAAAAAGTAGCCAAGGATAAACTACCCGATAAACTGGGGTCGGGTTCCCGTCTTTATACACTTCACACACATTTAACGTTAACCATCCCACACCACTATTCAAATATCCCTTGGTCGTACGGGCAGGTCTCAACAGTGACATAGGGGGACGATATATCCCATTATAAATAGTAATTGCGTTTAAAATGTTCAAAACAAATGAGTCAAATCATGAGACATTTTCCAATAACTTTGTCACCATTTGATATTTGCAGAGACAGTGGATCGATAGCTCACTTTCGATATTTTGGTTGAGCGGCCATGCACAAAACGATTGAAGACGAGGCTCCGGGAAAGTTTATATATATATCATTAGGAATATTCATTGTTTCCCCGGAGCCTCGTATTCAATTGTTTGTGCATGGCCGCTCAACCAGAATATCGAAAGTGAGCTATTGCCCTAATTCAATATGACGTCACAGTTTGTTTATGTCGGGGATAGAATCGCCAAATCCAATAAAAAATTCGGCAAAATTTGCTCCTGGCAAAGCAGTTTGAACTCAAATATCCTGGAGCCTTTTTTCGAAAGAAGACACTCTTTTTTGTGTGTGAATGTTTAGTGAATGCTAATTTATGACTTATTTTCAATATGTATAAATTTGACCAAAAATGACACCGGATAGCCTCCAGTATAATCTTAATATGCATTTTAGAACAGTTTTATGTGGATTTACGTCGATTTGTCACCCGGCCATGATTCTTTGCGTTTAAACAAGAGATTGTTGGGATTGTTTTGATGTGACGTCAGAGTGAATATCCAATGGTCTGCGTCCCTATCATTGTTTTGATATGACGTCAGAGTGAATATCCAATGGTCTGCGTCCCTATCATTGTTTTGATATGACGTCACAGTGAATATCCAATGGTCTGCGTCCCTATCATTGTCATATTGATATTATATATTGATATAACCGATTAACAGGTTAGCTCAGTTGGGAGAGCGTTGTTAACCGGGAGGCTGCGGGTTCGAACCCTCAACCGGACCATCACTCAGGGTCTTTAAATAATTGAGGAGAATGTTCTTCGATTTATAATTGTAAGGGTTCGCGTCTTCTCGGATAAGGACGATAAACTGGAGGTCCCGTCTCGCCACACTACACATTAACCATTAACGGGGGGACGTAAAAGAACGACTGAGGACGCTGGTACGACCATCCTCGGTGATAGGCCTACACTAATACATACTAATTACTAATCAACCTCATGCTTGTAAATCCGGATTACATACTATAAATATTAAAGATTGTAAAGCGCATTGAGACTGAGTGAAATGCGCTATATAAGCACCACATTACATTACATTACATTACATTACATTAGTCAGGCGCAATAAGTTCTGAAATGTGGCATATAAAACCAATCTAATTATCATTTTCACATTAGGTGTGCATAAACTCTTCTTCACTTATAGATAGATAAGTGTTCTGAACATGGGTTTAAATAATGTGCTTGAAATGATCGCGAAAAAAATCGTGAAAACTTTCCAATTAGAGAAAAGATTTGTGACAACCTTTTCGAGCTTGTCATGAAACGCAAATTTTGCTTTCTCTTTGATGTTTGGAAATTTCTCATTGCTAGAGCAGTAAAACAAAACCTTGCTTACTTGCGGATTTTCTGTGTTGTAAATCAAGTGATCTTTTCGTCAAAACCGTAATTTCGAACCGATCTTTTTCGACTAATGGAAAGCGTCCACGCCTGCGACTTTCACTCAGACTATTTGCGTTTTGGGATAGACTGTTGTCGAGTATGGTATATTTTACCTTTAGTACTGACAATGATAATGCTTTGCTGGCGACAAGATGGCCCAGTAACAATGACATATTGTTTAAACTATTTGGTTTTAGACTGTCGATTATCTTAAACTTGTCCCAAAACGAAAATTGAAATGTGACCTGTGGAAAAAACAAGTAAAATAATATATAATCATGGTATTGAAAGTATACCTTGAAAACAAGAGGCGAGAAATGTTGAAAGTGTAAATGGTAAAAAAAAAACAAGAAGGTTAACACAGTCAAGTTAAAAAACGAAAAAAATAACACAGCGACATGAAAGGAATATGCATGAAAGAAAAGAACTCAAATAAAAAACCGTGAAAAAAAGTTAAAGAGAAAGAAGAGTGTTACGAAAAACAAACAGAGAAAAGAAAACATTCGAGAAAATTAAGATGAAAAAGACGATGGGGGAAATGGAAAAAGGAACAAAATGAACGAACAGAAAGAAAAAAATAAATAAAGAGAAAATACATGAAAAACAGGAGAAAGAAAAAGAAAACCAATGCAAAAACAGCTGTTCAAACATAGTCAGATAAACGATGAATATTTACAAATAACCCAGTGTGAAAACAAACTGAATTGTCAATTGTACTTGATATTTGCAATGATATACCTGATAAGATCTATTGTATTCACAAAACTTCTGACCAAGATAAGCATAGAAAGGATTATATGCCTTCTCCTATGAAAGAAAGAAGATAGAATCGTTATGATTGCCAAGCAAATTAATCTAGCTACCATCTTCCACCCGGAGTTCGTGCCCGGCTGGTTCAATCCTTAAGGGTCAACAAAAATGCAAAACAGTTAAACGGTGGAAAAGAACACACGCATACAAACAAGCAAGTTATCAAACAAGCATTAGAGGCATATCTACAGCATTTCGTCAGGATCGCGCACGGGCTACATTCCCTTTCAAAAAATTAAATACCATTTACGAACAACCCAAACTACCAGAAAGAAACAAAGAAACAACCAAAGAGACAGACAGACACAGATGGACAGACAAAAAAAGATACAAAGGAACAAAGAAGCAAACAAACGACAAACAAACAAACAAATAAACAAATAATCATTTGGATTAAAGCTAGAAAACCGTTAGAATGCTTCATGTACCTTTAAACAGCAGTCAAATAAGACATGTATTATCTCTCGCGCTTGGACGTCTTTTAGTTTTAATTTCAGGAGTTTTTCAAATGCATCCACATAGTCCTACAACAAAAAAAAGTTAACAGTTATCATCATAATCATTGTTTTCAGTGAAGATCGTAATCATTCATCATCTTCATCATCACTATCACCAGCCTTAATATTAATATCATCTCATTATCATCGTCATCAACAGGTCAATTTCCAGCATAATCACCACCAACACCATGATTACCACCCCCACCAGCATAATCACCACCCCCACCAGCATAATCACCACCAACACCATGATCACCACCCCCACCAGCATAATCACCACCAACACCATGATCACCACCCCCACCAGCATAATCACCACCAACACCATGATCACCACCCCCACCAGCATAATTATCACCATCACCACCACTATCACCACCAACATAATTATCACCACCATCAAAACTATCACCATCAACATAATCATCACCATCATCACCACCACTATCACCACCACTATCACCACCAACATAATTATCACCACCACCACCACAACTATCACCACCAACATAATTATTATCACCACCACCACAACTATCACCACTACCACCACCACTATCACCATCAACATAATCATCAACATAATCATCACCATCATCACCACCACTATCACCACCACCACCACCAACATAATTATCACTACCACCACCACTATCACCACCAACATAATTATTATCACCACCACCACAACTATCACCACTATCACCACCACTATCACCACCAACATAATTATCACCACCATCAAAACTATCACCATCAACATAATCATCACCATCATCACCACCACTATCACCACCACTATCACCACCAACATAATTATCACCACCATCACTACTATCACCATCAACATAATCATCACCATCATCACCACCACTATCACCACCACTATCACCACCAACATAATTATCACCACCACCACTATCACCACTACCACCACCACTATCACCACCAACATATTTATCATCACCATCACCAACACTTTCACCACCACCACCACTATCACCACCAACATAATCATCACTATCATCATCAACACTCACCTCGCTAGTCATTACCATCATCATCAACACTCACCTCGCTAGTCATCATAACACAGAACACGTTTCTTTTAACATCAGTATTCATACGTTGTTTGCGTGCAAGTTCCAATAGCTGTGAGTTCCATTGCTGAGATGTTGCAGTTGGTTCTATATCTTTACGACCTTCCCATGCTGATCCCACGATCCACCAACGACCTGACAAAATATTGCATGTTTTACATGTGTGAAAAAGCTTCACCCATGCAAGGAGCAAGGACACATCCAGCCTTCAGCGCAAAAGAGATGAGATGATGAGATCAATTCTCTGTGACTTCACATACGTGTTTCGACTTCTCTTCTCTTCAGTGTAGCTTGTAGTTACTTTAAACATCAGTAGAAAGGTATTGAAGACACTGTGCCAGTAAAATGACCAGTTGCCGAAAACACAGCGGTCAAACGTCAGCGCATGCGTAGCATTTGTATTCGTAAACAATCATATCGTTTGTCTTTTGAGTCAATCAATAAGAAATTGCGTGAATGTATAGGCTTCATTTTTTTCTACATAAACTCTTTGTTAAATTCTCTTAGTAACCAAAGTTTACACTTTTTCAGTCTATTTATATTTTGAGAAACAAACAATGAAAGTTTTCGCTTTCGCAGTTTTCTTTGGAAATCCTTACGCAGAAAGCACATAATACAAGATCGGTTGATCCCATTTTTTTTTCGGGCATGCGCAAACGTTTGACCACGGTGTTGTTGCCGACACAAAACAGTCTCTTTATCCTGACAAGTGTACCTGCATATCGCATTCAAGGATTGTGTGATTACATATACCTTTAGAATCTGCATGGAGAAGATCTTGAAATGAAATCTGCAGCTGCGCACTTGATCCACCTAAAACAAAACAAGTACTGTAAAAACTAAATAACATAAGCACTTCAATGTCTCCTTCGACAGTTGTGCATGACGGTGACGCAGTCCACAAGGAATCACATAATTATTACTATTGTTATTGTTGTTATTATTATTATTAACATTATTATTGACTACCACTAATAGAATTCTTGATCATTTTCGTTTGAAAGGTAATCAGAGAAAATCGTTTAACCAATCAACAAATGAATGCAAAATTTGAATGAGTGTGAAAAATTCGAAAACAATTCTGGTAGTTGTAGTTCAATGTTGCAAATCCTTTATTATTACTTACTAGAGTTTCTTATTACGGAGCGTAGTAATTTTCGAAGATGCTCCACTTGGGTGGGGTCGTATCCAGGTATCTTTCTCAAGTTGTTGTTGCGCAAATTGGCAATTATTTCCAGCATGAAACGCACTCGGGAGCTGCAAATAAACGTTAAAGCGGTAATCAATAATTTGTTCCACACGATAACGACACTAACCTCCTCCGTGGGTAACATTTATTTTCTCTTTATATGGGGTCCCCTTATCAACATCAGACGGAGAGAGATCTCGTACTTGCCATGTGGAAAATTCTTATGTATAATGAGGTGCGTAAAGAGAGCAAACAAATTAGCAGGGATACAAATGAGTGGTTTCAACTTGGGTATTATGAAAATTGGAAGAAACGTTGAGCTCGAAATAAAAATAAATTAAAAAACAAATGTGCATCAAAAGATTCTTAGCTAGATAGGCTCCTTGTAACGCCTCAAACGTTTGCAAACCTCACTGTATAAAAAAATGTATACAAGTGCATTAATTTAGACGTTGGTGAAATGCACTATTAAAAGAATGGTTAGAAAGACTTACGCATTGGATAAATCTGAAGCTGATGCTGCTTTAGCTTGTAATTGCAGAATAATGTCCTAAATAAAACAGAAGAAACCATAAGTATTTTTACTTTTTTGTATGGTGTCATCAACTACAACTTTTTGAAAAAACAGTATTACATATTGAAAATTAAACATTCTGTGAGTTGACAAACCTTTAGTGAGCCAGGATCATCTCTGCGTATTTCAGCGCCTGTACCTGAGAAAAGAAAGAATGAATCAAAGAGCGGATGCATGAGAATGGAAAAATGAATAAAATAAGAACAAAGTAACAATACAGAAATGAAATAATTTCAAGTAATTTATCTCGCTCTCGATTTTATTTTTCAAACCCTGACGATGGAGGATATTCTCCGAAAGCTCGGGTATTATGTAATTTTTACGTATTCGAAACAAAGATTGTATGAATCAAATAGATAAATGAATGGATAAATAAATGAGAAAATGAAAGAACAGATGACAAATGACAGCGATGGATCCAGGAAATGTGAAAGGGGGTGACTGAAATTGTAAAAACAATTTTATCAAAAAAGTAGATTTTACTGGTGGTTAAAAAGGGAGGTGACTTATCACCCCTGTCACCACCCCTAAATCCTCCCCTAAATGAAGATTAGATGGATAGATGCAGGTATGAATAAACGAGCAAATAAACAACTTGACAGGTTGATGGATCACAATGACTGAAAGGGTGAATGTATGTTTGAACAAATAATAGAATTATAAGATACTTGTTTAAAAAAATCCAATAAGTCATTGAAAAAAAAAGAAAAAAAAGAAAAATGCTCTAGAAAGCCAAATGGACATTTCTTTAATAGTTGAATCTTTCTGAGCATTATATCAGCAGTAAGTGTAGAAATAATTAATATTTACTTTTAAGTATTAACAGCAACATGTCAATATCCTGCTCTTGGAACCCCTCAGCTAGTTGTCTGATGATGTCATAGATAAGACCACAGTGTATGACCTGATAATGAGACATTGTTGATGATAAATTGATTTGATATGATTGAAGTACAAGCCAAAGCCTATTATAGTTGTTTGTGGCGTTGGGTGTTGTGCTTCACTGTGCCACCGCCACATACTGTAGAGCACTTTATTGTGCCATGCTCAGCAATGACTATTACTCTGTATTGTATTGTGCTCATGCTGTGTGTACTGCACTGTATCAAACTGTACTGTACTGTACTGTACTGTACTGTTTTACTGTACTGTACTGTACTGTGCTGTGCTGTGCTGTGCTGTGCTGTGCTGTGCTGTGCTGTGCTGTGCTGTGCTGTACTGTATCATACTGTAATGTACGGTTCTGTACTGCATGTACCATACTGTAATGTGCTGTATTGCACTGTATCATACTGTACTGTACTCTACTGTATTGTAATGTACTGCACTGTATCATACTGTACTGTACTATACTGTTCTGTACTGCAATGTATCATTTTGTACTGCAATGTATCATACTGTACTGTACTGTACTGTACTGTACTGTACTGTACTGTACTGTACTGTACTGTACTGTATCATACTGTACTGTTCTGTACTGCACTGCTCTGTTCTGTAATGTGCTGTATTGCACTATACTGCACTGCACTTTTCAATGTTTACCTTGAAGTTATAGAGATGTGAGAACAGCGAGACAATATTGAACAACTCCTTGCCTTCTCTGCTGCTTCTGTTGTACAAATGATCAAACTTTGATGCTAACGTCTGGAGAAAATGTGCCCCTACAACAAATAATACAACACAATCACTTAAACATACACACAATCAAGTTACTCTACTATGCCTGATTGATACTAATTATTTCTTAACAATATGGAATTTCCATTGCACTTCTTTGTTTTATAGGATTTTGAAAAATGATTGTATTGATCTTTCAGAGGTTAGCCAACAAGAACATGTTATTCAGTGGAATGATGCATTCACATAGGCCAATAATTGTTTGGATTTACCAATAAGACCTATCTCTTCGAAAACTTAATTTAATTATATTTACCATTGTTATTTATTATATATTTTTAGTGAATAGATCATTTATTATAATTTTGTAAATTAACATTTGATAAATTGTAAAGCGCATCGAGAAATATTGGGATGCGCTTAACAAGAAATAAATTATTATTATTATTATTATTATTATTCAAAGTAACGATCAAAATGGAAAAATGTTATATATATGTCAAAAGTGAAGCCTCCCAGTCATTGACACTTAGCAAGCATATTGCTTACTGTATTAAGCTGACTGGAACACAATATAAACAAAGGTTTTTAAAAGCAACTGAAAGTGACACTATTTGAGCTACTTAATTCAATGTTGATTTGTGCAAGAGGCCTCAAAGACCTTGACTACACCTACAAGTCCTAGTCCACCTTTGCCGCCAGCGGTTATGAGCGCCATCTATATAGACTGGTCCTTTGGCTAACCTATTTCCATGCCAATATTACTGTTCAGTACAGCGATCAGTAGACAATGTTCCATGAGTAACTTGGGAGGCATCAAACACGATGATACACAAGAGTCCAATACAACCTTAGTCAGAAGTTCATTCATGTCTGAAAACGTAAATAAAGTGGGATAAACATATTTATTTTATAACTAACTTGAGGGACTCAATTTAGTTTGATAATGGTACTTATGCTCTAACAAATAAATAATGACATAAGCATTAAAAGACCAGTTTCAAGTTCTTAGCTGCTCAGAATAAGCCTTGACTGTAGGTATGAGAACCAAACTTTATAACAAGACTTTCATTGCATGAATAAAACTCTATATGCTATATTTTCACATGTGAGAAAGCATCCGTCCAATCAGAATGGCATATAACATAGCTCACACATGAACAATGCAGCCACTCACAACACGCAAAAAGGGGAATCTAATCCAATCACAAAGCAAACACTCAAATGGCTTCTCATACATTCTTCACTGGTGAAGCAAAATGGCCAAAGACGGGCTGCCGAGATTTGTTGCTCTAAATACAACTGTTGAACACTTCATACAAAAACAAGAAAACAAAAATACCCTAAGCAAAACGAAATAAGATCTTGCTCTTTGATGAATATGAGTCAAACTTTCTCTTGCACGTAGGCAAACAATCATCTGTGTAACTGTAGGTTGCTCAAATTGTCAATTAAATATTTAGAATAATTTCAAGCCTCATTACTTGGATAATAAACAAATTAACAAATTGAATGGTATTTTATTCACTTGCTGTTTGTATCTTAGTTAAACTTACTTGCTCATACCTTTTTACAATTTTAATTCTACTCATTATTAATTCTACTCAGTTTGTCAAAAGTATCAGTTTACAGCTTTTTTGTAGGCTTCTTTTTCATTAATCATTATTAATACATTTCAAATGGTCAGGTATTGTTTTGAAACCTTCAGTAACTTGTAAAGAACATCTATTTTAAAATTATGATACTCACCATTTCTGCTATTTTTAGCAAACAGCACTTCTACCTCATTGCATATAAATTGTAAATTTCCTTCACTGAGCCTGGAAAATAAATGGGTCAATCATATAAGTTGCTTAAGTAGAATTGAAGGCTTAAGATTTCAGGCCTGGTGCTTTCTCCAAGATTATCAGCAATTAATTTAAACACTCTTTATAATGACACAATTAACCAAAAATAACGTTTTCCACACATTAATTAAAAAGAACCACCAGCTGTGCCAGCTGGATACGCTTTTTGTTTGATTATTTTTTTTGCATTTTTCAACAAGCTAGTATTCCAGAGTTACTATAACAGTAAACTTACTTATTCAATAGTCCCTTTAGCTGTCTTTTCAATCTTGTCAAACGTTCATCAGCTCCTTCTTCATTTCTGAGATGCGGGGGAATGTATTTTGTTTTACTTCTGACGTTCTTCTCTTCTGTTGCTTCAAGTCTTGCTTTTTTGCTTGGAATTTCATGTTCATCCTCATTGTCATCATTATCTACACCACCATCATCAATGTCATCATCATTATCATCAATAGCATCATCATCATCATCAATGGCATCATCATCATCATCATCAATGGCATCATCATCAATAATATCATCAACAATATTATTATCAACATCTTCATCTTCATCATCAACCACATGACCATTCAATTCATCATCATCATCATCATCATCCATAGTATCATCACCATTATGATTGTCATAAATATTATCATGGCTATCATTTTCATCATTACTGTCATCAAACTCATGATTATCACTCTCATCTTCTCCAATATCATCATGATCATAAAGCGCATTATCATCCTGTTGTGATATTCCAACGTTTTGCTTCTTCTTATCTATCTTTTTCTCTTTCTTTTCCTGCAAGAATGTCAATAAATAAATAATAAGTAAATAAAGGGGCATAATTATATATACAAATTGAAGTAAATTTCAGAGCACTATACTCTCACAAATGGCTCATAAAATATTAGCAATTATTGGGCAAAACTCAAGTAGTAATAACTCCAAGTAACAATAAGTTAACAGCAAATAACAAATGGTTCACTTTAGATAATAGCTGATGTCAAAACTCAAAGGTACTTTTATACATCAAACTAGCATTGATCTAATGGATAGACAAGATGGCTATGTGAGCAGTGATGTAATTGGTTCAAGATGCAAACTTTGAGTCAATCACTAAGAGAAAATAGTTTACTGCTAATGGTACCAATTTTATAATTTGGGTGAGGCTATAACCTTGTTCCTGGACATTGCTTTGCTGTATTTATCATAAACTTCATCATCATCATCACTTTCTTTCTGGTCTGCTAGGTTGAACCGGTCATAATCACACACTTCCAAAAGATCTGATGATTTAAATCTATCAAGGAAAACGTCTTACACAATTGTGATCTAATACACTTCAATCCATCTCTCCATAGAGCAGTAGAAGGTCAATAATAATGATCAACTTATTATTAAATGTTAGACATGGACAAAACACGCTGCAGCCAGTTGACATCTGAATGCACAATATAGGTGTTCAGACTGCAAAGCATTTGAAATAAATTATGAAACTGATACATAGCTATACAACAAGTTCACTTACAAACAAATTGTTATGTTAATTTGCTGATTAGCTACACAACAAGAAACACTCAGAAGCACTATGATAATAACAGTTTCCATGCAATCACGGTCTGACCATGGTTGACATATGTATTTCAAAGGCTTGTGTCAGTTTCAGTGCTTCAATAGATATTTATTAACTGCAGGTTAGATCACAATTGTAGAATTGTAGTTAACACAAAGTTTACAGTGTAGCTTGATTACAGATTGGTTGAAAGCTGCAAATATGCAAATTTATACATCATCACTGGACATATAATTTATTAAATACTAAGCAATGCACTTCCCTGTAATTTTGTATGAGAATACCATTATTCAAATAAAACACATGCATAATGTTTATCAATGAATACACTTAGTACACATATTGCCTTATAGCGTAGGATACAATCTAAACCATCTGCAGCAAACTGTGAGGGAAGATTCTTCTTTTTGTTCATGTTCAGTAGTTTCTCTAATTTTCTTATTTCTTTTTCTTCTTTCTCATTTTCTTCCTTTAACCTTTGTATATCACGTTCTCTGGCTGTAGGCTTGGACTTTTTCTGCATATAAAGTGAAACAAAAATAAAGCAGCTCCTTAGATAGAAAAAAAAAAAAAAAAATGAATTAATGCAATTTATATCTCAAACTTCATTGCAATATTATTTCAACTGAAAAAATACACTTTGTGCTTTGCTGACAATGTATAACTTCAAAAGTGTTGTATCTTCCTATTTAAGTTCCATACTGTTTATGACAAATTACAATTGTTTACGAACATTATATGATTTGTATAAATATATCATTCAGCTTGTATCTGCTGGCCATTTACATAGCTTATTTGATTATTATTGTAATACATGTACCGTGATCACCTTGGATTCTTTTGCCTTTCGCGGGAATTACAATCCCAAATTTTCCTCATGCATAGACATGAGGAAAATTTAGAAGACAAAGAAATGCTTTGTCTTTTATTAAATTTCCCTCTTCCATAAATTATATAGAGGGAAATTTCATAAAAGACGAAGGATTTCTTTGTCTTCTAAATTTCACACATGTCTATGCATGAGGGAAATTTAGAAGACAATACCTAGTCTTCCTTTCAAGGACTACCTAAAGTCCCTGCTACTCAATAGAGCATTATAAAAATTGCTGCTCGCTTTCCATGTATATCCTGTTTCGCAACTTTGCGCATGCTCAACCACAAAATAAATTGAATATGACAACTTCAGGTTTATTTTTCTCTTTGAATGTTTCTTCTTTTTTATCTCCCTCTCTCTCTCTATTTTTTTGCAAATTAGTTTGAGTGATTTCGTTGTTCACGCTTCCTTGACTCCAAACTCGCACGGCTAAAACCACACTTTTTTTACTTATTTCCTTGGTAATCATGGTAAATACAAAGTAATACCATGTCACTCGGGAAATTAGAGATTAAATTTCCCTCGTATCATGGTATTGCTTATAAAAATATGGATGTGACAAAGTCGGTGACAACCTTCTTTTTCTTTGCTTTCTTCTTAGTCTGCTGGGATTGATGCTCTACCTCGTGTGTAAGTTCAGATTCTGTGCTGACCTAGGATTAACAATATTATATTTGTAAAATACAAATCAGACAAATCAATAATGGTAAAATGTGTTGAATTCATAATTAGTTCAATTTTTTACCTGGATCTCTGCATTTGTTACTCTTTTCTTATGAAAGAACTCATTTCTTTTTAATTTCTTCTCGCTTCTAACATTCTTACGTTGCACTTTTCTTGATACAACTTTCTTTCTCTTTTTATGGGGGAATTTCAGATTATCTGAGACACCAATGAATGTAAAAAATTATTGTTGAACAATAATTCAAACTCGGAGGAAAAAAAAACAACAAAAACATAAGTTATTTGCTCACGTGTTTTTAATAAGCCAAAATATTAACTAACAGCATATCAAAGTTAATATTTCTAAGGAATAATTTACCTGCACCGCTAGCAACCTTTACATCGTCATTCTCCAACTCTTTAGGTACTTTAAGTTGTTGCCCTTTTGCTCTTATCTTGAGGAAACTGTCATTTACAGCTGATTTTATTTGAGCCATGCTTTTGATCCCCTTGTCCGCCATTTTGAAATTGCATTCGAGTGCGACTGGTGCTAAATTTACTTTACACAGGAAGCCCACTCAACACCCTTTGCTGCGATTTTCGGATTTGACCATCTGTAAATAACTGAGAATAAGTGAGAAGCTAAAAAAAAATCAAGAAAATTGATGAAATGCAGCACTGATTATTAAAACAAACAAACAAAAGAAAAAAAAAAAAAAAAAACAAGACCACAAACAAAACAAACAAACAAAAAAATCACTTATGGCACTTTTGAAAGTATCTTTTAAAATTTTGCACCAGGTTAAAAAAAAAAAAAAAATAAATAAATAAATAAATAAATAAATAAATAAATAAATAAATAAATAAATAAATAAATAAATAAATAAATAAATAAATAAATAAATAAATAAATAAATAAAATAAAATAAATACATGAATGAATTAATGAATAAATAAATAAACTAAATAAAGCCAATTAAATTCCGACTTTGTTCCAGAGAAACTGAATGGCTGCTCTGAATATCATACCCTGTCCCAGAGTAATTAAGTCACTGATTATCATTCCCAGTTCATCTTCAGTTTGACAGCCAATGTATGATGTGATAAGCAGGTGGGATGAGTAGTTTATTAATATTGTACATAAGCAAATATTCTCAAATTTAACTGTAGTCTTGACCCTGACCTATATCCACACCACATCACACCACCACACAACACCAAACCCTTTATCTATCGAAAGGATGACCATCAAATTAGTAATACTTATTAAGATCCCTGGCAAGCAGATGCAAGTGGTGAAGGAAGCACAATAGGGGCCAGTTGAATGAAGGTTGGGTAGCGTTATCCACT
This sequence comes from Diadumene lineata, assembly GCA_918843875.1. NCBI lineage: Eukaryota > Metazoa > Cnidaria > Anthozoa > Actiniaria > Diadumenidae > Diadumene > Diadumene lineata. The sequence continues at coordinate 30,034,652 of OU974069.1, forward strand.
GGATCAATCCCCATCCACCGGATAAATTCTTAAGAAATTGACTGTGTGGATAACTTTTATCCAGTGGATAATTTTATTCAGGTTTCATGCAACAGGCCCCAGAAGGTTATTCAAGTGGTGATTGAGTCACCGCTTACTTCTAGTGAAAGTCATAATACAACAAGATAGCAATAAAAAATTAAAATGATGATTTTATTTAAAATAAAAGTCCTAAAATTACATCACTACAAATTAGCGTAAAGCACAGACATCATTTTAATAATTTAACATTAACTGTATTTGTGCTTAAATTATTGTAATATTATAATTAAAAACCTCATTTACAATACTAATTTAAATACCTAATGGTATTCTATTTTATTTTGCTTCCTGTAGTTTGAGTCTACCTTATATGTTACAGCTAAAAATCTATCACTTCTTTTTCAAGGCGACCAACACATGCACAAGAAATATATATTACATGTTATATGATAACTATGTACATTTTGCCACAACAACTAATGATATTGCTTGGTGTTCCTTTCATCATCGAAATTAGTTTGGCTAACAGAATTGTCAAATAGAGTGGTATGTGAAGGGTATTACAGAGCAATATTGAAAAGTATAAATACTTTTAATGAATTTTCGTACTTCTACATCTCTTTCAGCCAATCAGTCAATCAGCCAATCAAGCTGCAATGTGAACATTGGGTTCCTTCTGCAATTACTGGAGCACAGGTTGCCAAACCAAACGATTCCAAGTCACATGATAATAGAACAAGGCAATAATACAATTATTATATATTATTATTATAATACAGTTATTATAGCTTTTTGTACGCATAGAATGACTGGGACAAGTGTGCTGATTGGCCGCAATGTAGACAAAGAAGTATGTAAAGGTATTATAACTTGTTACACTTCATTTTGCTAGAAAGGGACTTATGTCTGAAGAATCTGTCACTGATCATTAGTGATCAGTGGTGAATTGAGGTGTAATGCAAAGGTATCTGGAGCACCCATTTTTTGGCATTTTTCTGAAAGGCTTGAATTTCTGGATGCCTCAAAATTCGAAAATCTGGACCCATTTAAAAAAAATCATGCATACACTACTGGTGAGGAGAGACTGTTGGTAAAGTTGGTAATGTTGTAATGCCTGAGAAGAATCAAAGCTGTCACTGCTGAAGTGTCCATTTTTACCTCAATCAACAGTCTGTCCAAGACAGTAACACAGATGATAGCATGGCTCAAACTGCTCACTCTAGATTTATAGAACTAATAAGCAAATTTTTTTCTTCTTCAGGAATTCAGCATTTCAGTCATTCATTGACCATAGCAAAGCAAACAGTTAAATGGCATATTTTGTAGCATTATGGGTACTTGTTTCCTCCAGCCAAACAATCATTATAGTCAAACAATGTTTGTTGTGTTTTGTGTTTTTAAATATTGCTTGGAAAACAGTTTTCACCTATTTCATCAATAATTTTAGGCAACAATTGACCTTAAGTCACAGCAAAAGCTGTTGATGTATCCAAGCATGAGAATATAAATTATTAATAGTACATAGCAGAAACTGTAAGTGGAATCGAAAGGTTACAATCTCTGCAGCAGAATGACCCAAAGAAGCAGTGATTGTCATCAATTCCACATATTTTTTTTTCTTTCCTTTCCTTCCCTCATTGATCCTTTTGCCTTTTTCTCCCTTTCTTTTTTCTTTCATTCTTTCTTCCTTTCTTTCTTTTCTCTCTTGTGTTTCCTCCACTCATTTTTTCATTGATAATACTCCTTCTTTCTTTACTTCTTTATCTTTGTATCTTTTATTCCTTTTTCTTTGATTTTCATTCATTGGTTCTTTTTTCTTTCTTCCCATTTTCTTTTCTTTTTCAGTACTTTTGGAAATGACAGGTCATATGGAACCGTGAAGAAGCCGTGCAAAATTGGAGCCTCACAAACACACAGGCCAGTGTTTACCTGTGAAAGGCTTTCTCAAGGTTATACAGTCATATGTTTATATTCCAGTACGCATAGCACATAGCAATCAGAATACTGCACACACACACACACACAAGCAGACATGACCATAAGTATCAAGCAGATACAGTGTACCCATTGATTGCAAGAGACTCACAAAGATTTTGAAGAGTTTTCTTAATACGAAGAGCTGTAAGTCTAGCTGATGGGTTGTGATACCAGCACTCTTTCATGATTCTGGCAAATTTCATCATAACCTGAAAACAAACACATATATTAAATACATCAGATATTTTAGAGTGCAGTATGGTCAGTCAAAGTGGAGGGAGTGCAGGCTGTTCAACTCTGTAGTAAGTAACATTCACGTGTCACTTAACCAAATAACAGACAAAATGCCACAAAATAATAACCTACCCCCACACTCCAATAGAAGCCAATATCAAACCATATCCAGCAGCACATACTGGTATAGCAAGTTTAGGGGAGTACCCCTGCCCCATTTCATATAATTCATGACAAATTCTCTTCAACTGTATCTTATGTACAGCCTGACACTCAAAACTATGACAACATTATTTCAAAATGCAGCTCAATTGCTAATTGGCTGAGGTACCTAAAGGAGAAGTAGAATTATGCAAATACATAATTTATACCTCATCTTGTTTCCAGCAGTTAGGATGAATTGGTCGATACTTTTCTACACAAACAACCCGCCACACATCTTCAATGCTAGGATCAACACAGACTTTATCATAGTATGGTAACTGATACTCTTCACACATTCCACCAAGATTACAGCGACGGGCAATTTCCCACATTACCAGACCAAAGGCATATATGTCCCCTCTCTTATAGGCATCAAAACTACGAACTGACTCACTGTCTTCCAGAAATTCTGGAGCCATGTATCGCTTGGTTCCAACACGGCAACCATTAGGGATATCTACGGTATCAGTCACAGACATGTGACGTACTGCCAAGCCTAAATCTGCTATACAACATGCACCTGCAAGAAAAAGTTGCAGCTGTAAGAGATCTACACAAACTATTGATACTTTGCTACATTATCATTATCTACAGTATTGTGTAAGTACTGCCATCATTCATAGTTTTATCATGTGTTTTCAAATATCAACAAAGTCTAATGCTGGTTTCAAACACTTCAAAATACAGTTTCTCAATCATGCTAGTGAAGTCACCATTGCAATCAGCAAAAAATCCTTTGTATTGCAAGTGCAGCTGAATTTCCTGAAATATTGAGGTACAATAACTAGATCATCTTACCATTATTTTTGACCAGTATATTTCTACTCTTAAGATCTCTATGGGCTATAGCTGGTTTTCCCATTGTCCCTGTAATCTCCATGTGTAAGTGAGCCAAACCGCTAGCAGCTGACAATGCCAGGGTAAGCATTTCCTTAACATCCAAGCTCTTGCCTTGTAGATAATCATATAATGATCCATTCCTATGGTAGTCTGTTATAAGCCAGAGCTGGGTCCAAGCTCCATTGTCTTTATTATCAGCGGCAATAAAACCTGCAAAAAAAATATCTTTCATTAATAATTATCTATATCCAGATTTACTACAATAATATAAGTAAAGGCATATTATAGAGATACGTTGAGAGTAGACAGGATTATTCAATCAACATTTATACAAAAGATAAAGACATGAATCACACAAAAGTTATTGACTGAGTTAAAAAGTCATCACTCAGATTCTAAAATACATCAAGATTGCATCACAACTTGAACCAAACTACTAATCAAGACTTTTTTTGACAGCTTAAACATTTCTCATGATGAAAGATCTAAACCCTCAAACTTACCAAGGATGTTCTCATGTCGAAGCATAACTGTTTGGTAGATTTCAGCTTCTCTATTCCATGAACATTCATCTCTCGATGAGAAGATCTTCACAGCCACATCCTCACCTCTCCATTTTCCCCTGTATACTTCACCATACCTGCCAGTGCCTATAAGTTCTACAGTAGTGATTTGTCTTGCTACAGTGCGCTGCACCAATAGAGGCAGACCAGATCCTGATCCTATTTTAAGACATCAATAAAAAGAGATAATAAAATAGCAAAATCTCATGGTAAAAGGGTCTTGTCTTTTCCGAATAATCTTTTTTTTCAAATCTGACAGCCAATTCCATACCCATTGTCCAGGTGTTTCATTATTTTTTTAAATAAGCGTCAGACAGACAACTCTGATCTCCACACATTTGGTAAAAATAAACCTCTTTCACTCCATTATTTTTGTTTAGTCAATTTCTGTGAAATATATGATATTAAGAATATACTAGACACATGTATAGAATACAGCTGCTTTGTCATTCATAACCTTGATAGTGGGGGAACTTTATTTTAGTTCTTTTATTCTATTAGCTGTGCATAAAATAATAATAGGTGATGGGCCTTGATTAAGGTTTAAAAAATCATGAATAATTAATGAAGAAGAGAACAATACAAAATCATAGCCATGACCAAGTTTTTAAATTAGCAAGAGATTTGTCCTGATTTGCATACAACTTTTACTTGAATTTTCTCCAAAAAAACTAATATTTGTTGTTGTTTGTTGTTGAATATTTTAACTAAATATGATTTAGGAAATGATTTTTTTAAAGTAATATAAACTATTCGCAACTGATCCTCTTAAAGATCAGCTGCTCATATTTTATATATTATATAGCACAGCTTGTGACTGATATGTAAGCGTTCACAGAATATAAATCTTAAGTGTAGAATTCCCAGCTCACACAAAATGTATGGAACTAGTCGGCCATACTAATGCAGATCAGCCCCAAGAACTTAATGTGAGAGTAGTAAGACATAGATCTACAAGATAGATAGATATTGATATAAACTCATTACCTGTTGAAATATCAGATAAAGCTTGTAATGACATCCCAGGAGGAATTTCAATAGAATGGTTTTCATCTGAATTAACACCATTGTAAGTAGGCAGCTGTGATTTACGGCGTTGATAAAGCCATATACCCAGCATTGTGATTGTACATATTATAAACATAGGGCATGCAATAATGGCCGCTACTTCTGCTGTGCTGAGGCTCCGACGACCTTTTTCTAAAACAAAATCATTTTTTATAATATTCAATACATACAATACACAGTAAATATTATAACAGGCAAAAATTGTCTGGGGCCGTTTGTTCAAAAGCCCGATTAAATTAAACTAGGATTAGGACTAAACCAAGATTAAATTCACAAATCGTAGTTTAGCTAATCGGTGGTTTAAAAAGTGTTGTTCAAAGGCAGATTAGTGGAGCGATTAGCTAAACCTGGATTAATCAAACTTAATCCAAGATTAGTATCCCACAATGCAATTCGGACACTCATGATTGCAAATTTCAAGATGGCGACCAATGGAAGACTGATTGTTGTTCGGATGGAAAAGTGCATTTTTTGTAGACGAAAACAGCTCTGTTATAGTTCAGAAATCCAGGAAATATTGTGAAAGAGTTCACCTTTTGACTGGACAGCTTTTTAGAGATTTTGTATGACAGGATTTACCCCCAAAAATACAAATATACTATTTTGCCATGTTTTGTTTAACTGACTGTCATCACATCTTCGAAAGCATAAAGATATGCTACTCCTGATAATGATAAATAAGTCCTATGATTTTTCAAAATGTATAAGAAAATTAACTGAAATTTTAAAGGGATTTCTCAACACGGAAAAGTAATAGTAATGGAAAATTGAAGTCAAAAGCTTCTCAATCTACTGCATTTGTAAGTGTTTAGCTTATTCTTAATTGATTTTTTGTTTTTTGTTTTATTAATTGTGTATATGATGTTCTCTTTTGGAAATTAATTAATTCAATTCATTATATAGTTTGTTAGATTTCATCTGTGATTATTGCTATTAAGGTAATTCCGCAGTTTTGCACTGCGCATAGTTCTGCGCATGTTTCAAGATTTTTGGTTTCAGGACTTTTATCATGTAATCTAGTCAAATTATGTTTGTAAAGTACTTTGAATAAAAAATTCGAAGAATTATGATATTTTCGAGCGAGAAAACGCGATAATTTTGTTTTTCGACCCAGTCCTCTCTTGGAAATCCTGTTTTTTGACAATAAAATGGCGATATTTTTTGCAATATTTCGCAAACTAGCATGGTGACCTATGTTTTTTATTTGATCAAATTATTTATTATAACATCACATCAAATATATCAAAAATTGAGCATAGATCATCGGGCTAACTTTTGAGAAATTTCCAAAATACTTTCCGCTTAGGACTTTTTCGAATGAATTAGCAGCTCGTGCGCACGTTGGTATTTCGTGAATTTTTTCAAGATCACATATTTTTTATACATCTGTTCATATTTTTTAAATAAAATAAAGTACAGACATTTGAACAAAACACAAATTTTCATCTTAGAAGACAAATTACTGTGTTTTTGTACCGTTTCTCTTCGATTTTTGAGCTTTTTTCTTTACGTTCTCAAGTCACCAAAATGCATGAACTTTGACGTCATATTGCACAAAAACGAAGTTGGTGAACCCCCTTTTTTATTGTATTTTCTGAAAGCGTTTCTCAAAATTGTTTGTTAGAACGAGTATAAAAAAAAATTCATGGGGCAGTTTTAATTCTACGGAATTACCTTAAAATCATACAGTCAATCATTTGTGAATATTTGTTTTATGCTTTCTGAATAATATATTGCTCATGAACCAGTTAATTCGAATCTGTCAAATTTTAAATAAGGATATTTCTATTTTCATGCTATAACTCTTGCAGATTTCAATGTTGTTTCTAAAAGTTTTTTTTTTTGTCTGCAGTCTGCTGCTTTTGTTGTTTGTTGGTAATGGTTGGCACACAAAAATTATAGCACTTCATAGAAATTAAGTCAATAAAAAAAATAATACAAAACATTGCCAATTAAACTGGCATTAAAAACTATTATCATGTATCATATATAAGGTACAAACACTAAAACTGTGTAATACAAAGTATCACAGACTACAATTTTAATATGTTAATAATATTGATTTCTTTCTTGTTTTATTAGTGCTACTAATAATACATTGATCAGTTGTTTAATAATGGTGATTTTGATTTATAACCTAGATATGAAAAGCTATATTATTAACTTATTAACTACAATCAATGCAAGAAGCTGTGATACTTGGCCATTGAATAAATCAACAACTCAAAAACCTTTTAAATACTTCACTTTTGTTCCCTTAATTAAGTGTAGGTAGCTCAAAATGTGTTTTTTAAATTTGTCACAGAGTGTGTTTGGCTACAGCCTCATTGATTGTACTCAGATCAGTTTGTCAACAATAGTAACCTATACTTTTGATAAAATAATTCAGTTTCAAATATAGTAATATAATCTTTTTGGCTGAAATTCCTACATCTTTCCACAATTTAAATCTTTGAAACTTCAATATGTAAAATACATATAATTGATTGCATGTGGATGGATAAAAAGTTGATGCAAATATTCATTACTACAAGAGGGAAGCTTTTCTGGAATCAATCCATAAGTAATAATGATTGCCTTTTACTGAATTTTTTCCAGCAATTGTCAACACTGGACTAGCTGTCACTATAACTGTCAGAAATAAATAAACAGAGTATTTTGACATCAGTTATTTACTAGTAAGTTATAACTATATGTTGGTCTGTTGGTTACATTCATCTTTCATTTACTGTTTAGCTGTTGATCATAGTATTTTGTTTGGGAACTGTTAAGCTTTTGTTTACTGTTATTTTGTTTTTTGTTGCTATTATTAGTTGCAGTTAATTGACTTTGTTTGTTTACTTTTAATTATCCTAATAATTTTACATATTTTTTATTTTAAATCAATATCAAAAAATTCAAGAGAGGAGGAAAATTGAAAATAAATGAGTTGAATTTTTATTATAACATATTTTTGATTTGGAGTGAGATAAGTAAAAGGAATCCCCACTACTAAAAAACACAAAGTTCTTAATATTAAATTGTCGTTTAAAACCGTTTTATTTGTTTCAACAATAAATCCTATCTTTGCTTAAGAATTCCTGGTCTCTGATTTGTCATGACTTCAAAAGCAAACGTCCTTCACAGTAAAACGTGAAACAATATTTTTGCGTAATTTTTGATCAATGTAATTTAATTGTCGCCTTATCGCTTGCTCTCTTTTGTATTACATGGTTGAAAACAACACCTAAACTGGGCAAATTAATAGTTGTTTATTACATCTTTTCCTAATACAATATTTGCTTCATGTATTGAGTTTGTTGTTTAAAAGGTTAGAGCAATATTTTCTGTGCAATCTTCGTCACATGAACAAAAAATTGACTCGTTCAAGGACGCCATTTTGTTTTCATTTTCTCTCGAGGTTGATTAATTTTAACCCACTGTTTAACCCTAGATTAGCGCTAACCTACCTTTGAGCAATGCAAATTAATCCTCGGTTAAAATTTAAACCTGGATTAGGCGATTTAATCCAGGTTTAGCGCTAATCGGGCTTTTGAACAACAGGCCCCAGGTGCAGGCTGTACACTTACCTTTATCAGTGAGTTTCAAAGGTATAGCAGTGGGCAGTGAAACATTAGCGTTTATATTACACATGTTGTAATTACAACAATGATATAACATATTCTTTTTCTTTGAATTTTCACCTATCTGACCACATATGAAGCGATGGCCAGGCGCGTTATGTGTGCAGCTCCTACTTTTCTTGACTTCTCCATCAGGTTGATCTTTACTTAGAATAGTCAAACATAAACCTGTAGTTGTGCATGTGTAGTTATCTTTGAAACAATGGTCACATTTACAACGTAGAAGTCTTTTCTCTGCACTGGGGTACTGAGTACTTAAATCTGAAATAAAATAATAATAATAAAAAAAACTTATTTTTAACTTTGCATCATTTATTAGTGAATTATTCTGTACTTTTGGAAAAAGTGTGATAGGTTATCTCTGAATGTTAATAGGCAAAAAGATAATTTTGAATGGTTGAATCAGCTTAAGTAATAAGATTAGAAAAGAAAAACACTTCCATAATTTGTTAGGTGATTTGGTTCTGCAGGTGCACAAGCTTGATATTTGTAAACAGAAGATAAATTAATACAAAATCATTAAATAACAGAAAGTAGCATAACAATTAATTAAAAATAATAATAATAATAAAATATATACATTGTAGTCAAGTACTTTTCAGAAAAGAAATCAGTTGGCAACAAACAAAGCATGGTCAAGAAACTGTGGCCAAACAGGATCACAGATAGTATCTCGCATTTCTCCCAATGTTAATATTCATTTTGATAATATTTCAAGTTTATTCTATTTATATCCATCATTTATATCTTATTACTGACAGTTTAATGGCACAAAACATACAGGGATATAATCAGAAATAAAACAAGATAAAAAACACACAACAGCCACAGATTTAGTAAGATCTGCAAAGGAGTTTAGGACCCCACATAAATTAAGCAAACCACCAAAATCAAGATAATTTCACACTTCAAGTTCCAGGAATGTTTTATGAGCAAGTTTTCTTTCTTAATTCCTTTATCCTTTCATGACCACCTCAAGACTTACTAGATGAACGGCTTCCATGTGCAAGGAATGCCTGGTTGAATAGAGCATGGTACATTTCCATGCATATATATACATTTGCCTGCCTGTGACATTGAAAAAACTAGTTAAAATTTGTAATTGCATTGCTTTAGTGTTTACCTACTAGATACTAACTGTGGTTTAAACTTCCTAATATGTTTTTAGATAATTCATTATCTTAACTAGCTTTAGCTCAAAATAATGACTTTTTGTACCAGAAATGTAAAGTACATGCATAACATTAAACAAAATTTACAATCACAGCCATTTGTACTGGATGTAATACAAATATATTACTCCATGTTCGTGAATACATTGATTTTTGAGCTATGTACTCAGCAAGAACATTTTACTAACATTTGAATTTATTGTTCTTTTAATGTTTTATTTATTATCATTAGGCATTAGTTTCTGCATGTTCAATGTGGGAAATACTCGTTTTCTGAAAAAATTGTCAGCATCTTATAATTTATTTATAAATTTCCTCACTTCAATGCATTTTCATCAGCATTGCATTTTTTTAGATATTTAAGTATAAAAGCTTTATCACCATTGATTGTGCCAGCGTAAAGTGAAGCTATTACTACAGTATACAATTATATTAAGTGGATCTGTAAGTTATATTATCTTAAATGGCAAAGGAAAAAGTGTAGACATTTTTGATAAAACATGCATATATTGTTGAATACACACTAGTTCCACCCAATAACACCTGCCATTACTTAAATTGTGCATTATATGAGTTATTATTTCAATTATTATTACTTAAACATTTCCTATCAACTTGGGTTAAAAGATTGTTTCTATAAGTGCTTCAAGTACCAAACAAAAACTTGAGCAATCAGAATTGATTTCTAGATATCCAACATATTATGCTTTTATAACTGTGTGCTGAAAGTTTCCCTGTATTTTAATTTATGAAACTGACAGTACTGAGTGAGCAATCACTTCTTCTTTTCCTTCGAAAAACCTCACCATATACATGGTTTCATCAACACATTTCAATCTACTAGTGAGTAAAAAATAAATAAAATAAATAAAAAAATTGTGCAAGGCAAAGCACCAAGGAAAAATATTTTGCACAACGAAAATAAAAAGCGTGCTTTACCATGGCCAAAGAAAAAAATCCTGTGCAGCCAAAATTGCCCAGTCCCCTTTAAATATCTTATGATCTGTCCTTTACATCACAGACTATGCAAGACAATTAATGTCCAGATTAGAAAAGTAAATTATGTTGTCCAACATTCAGTCTCAAGCATTTGACATTCTGCAAAGCTTAAGTACACTTTTCGTTATTTGAAGATGCACTCTTTGCTCTGTATATTTGAACAGTAAAAATCCAAAAGCATTTCTAAAGATCGTCGTTTATTAATAAATGACCAGTTTGTATCAAAGTTGCGAAAATTGTCAATGGATCATTCTGTTCACAAGTCCTCAAAAAGACCCAAAGACTTTCAGTGAAAGTAATGGAAAATAAGCTGATACATTTTTGATGTCGCTTGGTGGCAGACCTTTCGTGAACCAATAAACAGCGTTCATGTTTTGAGAGATTTTTAACCTTGTAACTCATTTTGCCATTTTCACCTTCAAAATGTGAGCTAAAACATAATCCAGGAAATAATAGATTCGTGGTGACGTTTAGCTCGATTTTTACGGCGTTTACTCTGGCCGTATGTTATTTTAGAATCAACAGATAAAAATAATAATCAATACAAACACCATCTTAATGCAGACTCGTACCTAGGTAGAGATTTGAAGCAAAGCACGCTCAAATCGTAATATTGTCAAACAAACCAGAAAAAATATGTGGCGAGTTCAAGATCTCCTTCGTTAAAGAGTAACAGAAAAATTAATATGATGAAATTATAAGTGAAGTTACCAATAAAATTGTAAAATGTTCGCTTTCCGTGCAGTCACTGAAAAAATTATCGAAGCGACAAATTCAATATGGCGCACTTTTATAAGTCAGACAAAAGCGCCGTTTATTTTTTCGTCTAGCTTTGATAAAATATCATGATTAAGCAGTTTTTAGACTCACCTATCATCAAAAGAAGTCCTAGACCTGCCAAAACCAAATCTTTCAGTCTGAAGTCCATGGGAAAAGCCAAAGAATGGCTAGCACACGTACCATATAGCCTAAACACTAAAAAATTCAGTCTGGAGTTTGAGACAGGCTCGTCTGGAAGACAACATCACGTGACCGGACAAACATCATATTACTGTGTAGGGAGGGGACAAGTGGATTTCTCAAAATATTAGTTCACATCCTTCCGGTCATCGTTGATGACTAGAATCTATGGAATTAACCTTGAGTCCTCTTAAAAAGTAGCAATCGTGCCGATTTTAGTGTTTTCTTTATTTCTAAGCGGGTTTTTCAGAGATGACACTTATGTTCGTATTTGCGATTTAGGGTTTCCTGTGGTACTCGTTCCAGTCCTCTTACACACCTCTTATACCAATACCGATACCAATACCAACGTGGAAGGCAGCAAATAATCTGTGATTTTTAGTCTGGTTTTCAGCAGTTTTTTACAATGTCCTTTATTGAAGTTCACCCAGAGAACCATTTTCCAATCCAAAATTTACCATATGGGGTCTTCTCAACTCAGGACAACGTAAGGGACTATGTTTTTTTTAATGTTATAAATTACACGTGTTCTTCTGCCATCGTTTTGATATTTGATACTGTCCTACTGGTACATGTTTCCAGATTTATATAACATTGAGTCTACATTTGCTTTATTTGGTGATGTTCATGTCATCTGTGTTTGGTACATAATTGTGTACGTTTTGTTCTCTCAAATCACCCATTTACATACGATTAAAAATTGTACATGACTGTACAAATTTGTATTTAATTAACCGGCATTAAACTTCGAAAGAAGCTAACTTGAATTCGTACGTACTTGTTTTTATTTCAGCCTAAACATAGAATCGGGGTTGCTATTGGAGATTATGTGCTAGACCTGAGTCAAGTTGCTCATCTTTTTAATGGGGATGTCATGAAAAACCACCAAGATGCCCTGAAACAGGTAATCAATTCATTACTACTGCAGTCATTGTCATCATCTTTGATGATGATGATCATGTTATATTTTGGTTGTAGTGTTATTATTAGTCATCAAAATGCCCTAAACTAATCAAAACAAATCTATTGTTTCAATGCTAAGAATCATGGTGGCTAGAGGGGATACAGCATGTTTAATTCAATTAAAAATTGGCTAAAAATCTATTTATAATAAAATAACAAAATATATGTTCAAGTGCAAAGCAAAATGTGCTAGAGGAAAACTATTTTGACCAAATTAGGTCTGTTCTTTTTCATGTAAACAAACCATGACATCATATTAAAATAGGGCAGCTATTTTCATTACTGCAATCACCATCATCATCATCTTTGGTGATTGTTGTTATTAATATCAAAAATCAATTGATGTAATTGCTTTTGTTTTATAATTATTATCACTATAAAGCTATTGTTATTTTCACAGTTATCATCATCCCACACCATCATCACCATCACTGTCATCATCATCATCATGCAGTATTATGATTACGCATTGTCTTTATTTAATCCAACTTCCATGATCTTCATCACAATTGTGAACATAATCATCCAATACAAGAATTGTTCTGATTTTGTCAAAGTTAGCATAATTTTGAAATATCTCGACTAATGCTAACTTCCTTGCTCTTATAATAGTCAACATTAAATGCATTCATGGCTCTTGGGTGTGCTGCTTGGAAAGAAGCCAGAGGAACTTTGCAGAAACTTCTGTCAAAGGATGAGGTAAGGACAAGTAGCACTTGTGGGGGTAAACAATCAAGGATGCTCGTCATATATTTTAGGGGTAAAAATCAGTGATTTGGACTCTTTTAGGATTTAAAAATATAAAATTTGCCAAATCCTCACTTTTTAGTATCTTTTAGGGGCTAAAGCCACTGAAACTCGTGGTTTTTGTATCATTTAGGGATGAAAAATTATTTTTGAAGCCATGCCCTTTTGAAAATCGTCCGGTATCTTTTAGGGGCATTTTTTAAAAATTCCGACAATTGTTTACCCCTGAAGTCCCATTCCCGGGGTTTTACTCTAGGGATTCTAACTTGTTGACTAAACTTTTAAAAGATATTTCGCAGTTTTATGGTGTGCACACTAATAATTATCAACTACTCATTTTCTAACAGGCCGTGTTAAGAGATAATGCTGACTTGCGCTCAAAGTGAGTATCATTTAATTATGAAAAAATCTTTTTTCATAAATTTATAGTATGACAAAATATAAAACAATAAATATTGTACTGTAAATGATATTTTGTATTCATGTGGAATGCATAATTGATGGTTTAAAGCAAAAACGGCTTAAGTGCATGTTTGGATGATTTTTTTTCGAATTTTCAAATTGCGATTTTGTCGTTTTTTTGCTATTATTTTGCCTCTAAACGCATCTGGAAAAGCATCATTAAGCTTTCTAGTTGTGATGAGTCTACTATTTGAAAGAAATCAAGCAGGTGGTTTCCAGTGAAAATCCGTGTTTTTTTTGCACTCTTGAATTTTGGTGACCGTTGAAGAAATCATCACTTCAAGACTGTTTTAGAGGCAAATTCTCAGACTGCCGCGTTTTTTTACAAGTTTTGGCAATAGAAGAACACAACAAGCCTGAAATGTTGTCAAAAAACTTAAAATGACGGGATGGTGTGTCGGCTGCCGAAAATCTGGTTGATTTCCCACAATGCATTGCAGTGGTATTTTTGTCAAAACTTGTAGTTCAAAATAGGCATGTTCATAGTGCTTTAGCGGTGTAAGCAGAATGAAATAAAACTTGCATAAGCTTAGAAGATGGACTGAATTTTCTTAGTCTAGGATATTAAACTTTTTGCTCAAAGGCCAAGTTCTTAGCCAAAAAATAAATATATATTAATAGGTTTATTATTAATACATCAACAGAAAATCCACAAAATGATAAACAACTTGTATTAAAGTTTTTGCATTGAAAGTAGAGTACACACACTAAAAGTGTGCAACAGTTGTCACTATTTAGTAGTAAATAGCGCCAATTAAACAGACAAAAAAAAAAATAGAATTAGCATAAAATAGCACTATTTAGTGGTATTTATGTTGCACACTTTTAGTGCGAAAAAATTATTTGATGCTGCCATCAGAACCATAGAATGATCAATAGTTTAGCATATTAGCCTTCCTTTCTTCAAATTAAGAACATCATGTAAAATATTAAGTGTATTAAACAATGTTTTATTGATAATTTTTCAGGTGTCTTATTCCCCAAAACAAAGTCACAATGCATTTACCTGCTGATATAGGTATTAAGTTACAAGGGTGAACTAGATAATATTCCAATATAATAATCATAATTCTAATACTATGAATGGCGTAGCTATATCACTGGCACATCTTGACAATATTAGTGGAGATTTACTAGACTTGCCAGTTAGTTGAATAAGTCAAGAAATGAAAAGTTTGTCTATTCAATGCAAATATTTTGAGGATTTATTTTTCTTGTTTGCTAGGTGATTACACAGATTTCTACTCTTCCATTAGCCATGCCACTAATGTGGGTACTATGTTTAGAGGCAAAGATAATGCTCTGATGCCAAACTGGTAAGTTTGGATGAATAAATTAATTTACATATTGTAAGCAGTATCCAAGTTAATTTATTCAAAACTTGTCAACAACACACGCACACACCAAATGCAGATTTCACACCAAAGACAAAAAGTGACATAATGTGATGTGCACTCGCACATGCTCGACAGAAAGATAAGCACATCTTTGATGAGATTTCTTTTGAGAAAGCTCTGCCAGGCAGGGTAGTTGCTGACGAAGTTCGAAAACAAACTGTCTTTCAAAGGCCGATCATGTTCTGTGAAAAACTGTCCAGAAATAAGCAAATTTAGTGATCGTCCATCTCCGATAAACCTGCAAGAAAAACATTTCATCTTTGCAAAATGACTTGAAAAATGCAATTTTGTTCATAATACAGCTGAACTGACTGAACCTCAACAATCACTTCCAAGGTGTCATCTTGAAAATCTCTTACAATGCATTGTTAGTCCATCTACTGTCTGGGGAGGGGCAGGGATTTTTGTGCACATTTTGCAAATTCCTGCAAAATGTTGTACATTTATAATCAATGAATATCTGTTTAAAATGTACAGGTACCCCTATTTTCTATTTATTTGTACAATAAAGTGATAACAAATCTTTCACTTGGTGTTTTTTTTTTTAATTTAATATTGAAAAATGATAGAAGTATTGGTGAATTCTTTCAGGGTAGCTTATTTGAAAATGTTTCATTCAACTTCTCTTGCAATAAAGATCTTTCAATTTTCTTACCTTTAAAGACATTTATCTATAAGAATATTATATGTGTCGTGGTTAAAGAGATATTTTCTTCAGAAAAATTATATAGTTATATGACAATTTATGTTTTTTTTCCTTCCAATGATTACAGATTGCCTTATTTGTAACATTTGATGACATATAACTCATTAAAATGCACTGAAATGGTTCTTACCAGTACATTACAGTTAGAATGGAATTTTTAGAAGAAATGAATTAAATACTTTTTTCAATTAGTCATCTCCAGCCTTAAATGGACAAAAGTATGATATCTGTCTGGTTGTGATTATTTAGGAAACATATTCCTGTTGGTTACCATGGTAGAGCTTCTTCTGTTGTTGTCTCTGGAACCCCTGTCAGACGACCATCAGGACAAACAAGAGCTGATGACAGTAAGATTAACAAAGAGCGTTATATTGACATGAAATATTTTCTCTTCAAGACCAGTTAACAATACACTTAGTTCATCACTTCATCCTTCACATACTTTGCTCTAATTAAATGTATGTTCACTTTTTATTTATTTTGTCAGCTAAACCACCAGTATTTGGACCTTGCAAACTTTTGGACTTTGAAATGGAAATGGTAATAATGATTAAGCTTTACATATAAACACAGTTGCAAAATAGTTGGGACATTGACACATTTTCCTAATGTTTCATATGTGGCTTTTCTTGTTTCAATTGAAACTTCTTTTTAGCCAGACATCTCTCAGCAAAAAATTAATGTTGCATGACATTTTCTTTTCAAACCAAAACACCATAGTGGTATGCAACATTGGTGCGGGGAATAGGGGAGTTTGTACAAAATACATAATATAACACAATTTATTTTGCAATTGTTTATATCAAATGATTGGTTTTCAACTAGATAATTTGCTAGGTACATCTAACTACCAATGTCCAGTTATGGGCAAAAAACTTGACTGTCAATCCACCATGTTTCGTTTTAATTTTTTTCAGTATATATATAACTTTATTACCTTAAATTCACACAAATATTAACAGATACAATTATCAAGCTGAGTATCTGAGTGTATTCAAAATAATTACAAAAATATTCTAGTCAAGGCAAGATACAGATATAAGTTATAATATATATTTCAGTGAAAAATGTTTGTAAGTTGGACACTCAGTTACTCCTAGCTAGTTCACAGTATTCTCTTCTTATGTTATATCACCATGAATACTAGCCACCCATCGGCAGCCTTAAAGGCCTGTTCTTGTACTGGTATATGTATGCCTTGACAATTCCCATATTTGAACTATTTATTTATTGAATTTTGTTTGCTTTTCTTGTAGGCTTTCTTTGTTGGTGTTGGCAATAACTTGGGTGAACCCATCCCCATAGATAAGGTGTGTATAGTGTTGAATCTTGTGAGCTTACAATGTGTTGACTCTAACAATGCCACCTTGAGATCTTAAGACAATCAGAAGAAAAATAGATTTTTAACCATTCTGAAATCAAAAACACAAACAAATAATTAATTCAAATTCAAGCCCTGCCCTGATTAGCTTTGCTACCTGCAGGACTTACTATTTGTAAACTGAAATTCTTAGTTAATAAAAGTAATCAGTAATCAGTAAAATGATTGCACAGTTATTTCATTTCACTTTTTGTATTGTATAAATTTGCACTTGAAACACTACAAATTTATACAATAAATAAAATAAAGTGAAATAACTTTGTAATCATCCAGTTGGAGTTCTCAATTTCTAATTATTGGTGTATAAATTACCTATATATAAAATATCTTGAGGGTGAGATCTAACTTATATCCATTCAGCTTGTCTGGATGTGGTCATAAAATTACAGATGTAAGATCAATATAAAAAAGGCTTGAATTGATTGAAATGAGATATTTATGGTTGCTTTTGTTTGTTGTCAGGCTCAAGATCATATATTTGGGTTGGTACTAATGAATGACTGGAGTGGTAAGTAATCAAAAACCTGCATACAGCAAGATTGACATCCTAGCTAATAACATAAAAGATAATCTTCCTTCCTTGTGTTAGGTTTGTCGCAATGCTCTTGCTTAGCTGACTATATATGAGGAAGACACTAAAAAAGAAAAAAAGAAGACCAATTAGGAATTACCTTAATCTGCTTATATATCTAACTGTAAATTTCATTTAAATAATGCAATAAAACAACTTGAACTTGATCAAACTACCTAAAATACAAAAAAGGTGTTTCACTCAAAAGTTACATTAATTTGTTCATTCATTGCTTATTCAACAAAAAATTGATAATGAATATCTCAACAACCTACAAAGAACTATATTTTGACACTAGGTATGTTCCATTACTTTCAGCCCGTGATATTCAAAAGTGGGAGTATGTCCCATTGGGTCCCTTCCTGGCCAAGAACTTTGCAACTTCTATTTCTCCATGGATAGTAACATTGGAAGCACTTCAACCTTTTGCTCTAGCCAATCCAGTCCAGGTAATGGAATACAATTCATTCATTCATTCATGCTAGTTTATCACCTATTAGGACATGATTCATACCACCCCTTGAATGGATACAACTGGTAGGGTATATATGAAATAGATGGGGGTCTTAAGCTATAGCCCACATTATCAGAGTGTGTTCTGAATCGAAATATTGATGATGAAGGGAACAAGGCTAGTCAGTGTAGATTAGCAGTTCAACCTTGTTCAAGTTGTTGTTGTTGTTGAAAAATGGTATAAAACTCATGGTAATCACCCTAATTGAAGTTAAACTACACAACCACTCAAAGTGCAACAACTGTAGTATTGTTTTATGATCTTGTCCTAGTACATAACCACGCTGTCTGCCATATTCCAATCCAGTGTATTGCAATATCTCATAATTTACTAACAAACAAATGATGCTAATATAATATGTGACTGTGAGCAAGAACCACCGAAGCTCTATTGGAATAGTAGCCAATACTGTCCCACAGACACAGATTTATGCTTACTAAGTTTGCATCTCTTTAAAAATTGTATGAAAGATCTCACACCTGCAGAAGAATTCACTTTATGTTTTTTCCAGCTTTGGAGTTCATTGTGTTATGTGTACAGGGTAGTGTTGGTGGCGTTTAAAGTAGTGTACTTTAAATGTCATTTTTTTAGGTGTCCCTAATCATTACCATAGATACCATCTTAAGAAGGGTGCCCCATTTATTAGAAAAACATCATGTAGTTGTAGTGAGAACTTCATGGTCAGATTTCAAGGGAAGCTGAAGGGGCCATGCCCCCCCCCCCCCCTTTTCCTTAGTGTTTTGTTTTACTAGGGATTTAATAAAGGATGTTGTCTCTACAAAGGGCTTTCAGCTTCCCTTTGGTTGTTTACTGGATCTTACCATGAACTTTATTGTTGAAATGCACTTGTCTCCATTCATTAAAAGTATTGGTTGCTTGTCGTTACAGGATCCAGAACCCCTCCCGTATCTTCAACACAAAGACAAATGTACCTTTGATGTTAATCTAGAGGTTGCAATTAACTGTAAGTTACCATAGCACTAACAACTATGTGGCATCAGCAATTAACTGTAAGTTAGCATACACATTAGCATCAGCAATTGAACACATGCACAGAAATCTATAGCCAGATCATCAAGAGTTTTGAAATGATATTGAATGAGACATGCAGCCAACTCTCATCATTTATGAACATGTTTACATGATGTGGTCACATGATCTGGTTAATAAAAAAATGTCAAAACTGCACAAAATGACGAATACAAGATGTGGATAAACAATGCTCTCAATACTCTCTTAAAGTTTGAGCTTGATACCTTTCGAACTGAAGCTATAAAATTTTGTGAAAATTGTTAAAAATAACAAGGATTGAACAACAATGCCAGGCAGCTATAAATTCTCTTAAAAAAAATTATAAAAAAAGTTTAAGTTCATGCTTATTTTGTTTTATTTGCTTATTTTGTTTTATTTATTTATGTATTCATTTATTCATTTAAAGAGCCTCTTGTGGACTCTCTGTATTATGAACACCAAGTTATAACGAGAGTTGACTTCATTATGTAATTTGATTTGCACTTGTAAAGCTTTACGTCTTTGATAATGATGTTCACTTTATATCTGTAGTAATTCAATCCTCATGTAGTACATATTTTTATTAGGTGAAGGACTATCAAAGCCTGCTGTTATCTGTAAGACAAATTTGAAGGTAGGAAATGATGAATATAGATGTAAGCATAAGGGGCGGGAGGTTATATTATTTTGAGAGGCCATGTAGGTTCAAAGGAGACTATCACATCATTAGTTGAGTTGACTATGGTAACATCTAATATGACATCATGTGGAAAATTTTGCAAATGTATAAAGCAAAAAAAAAAAAAAAAAAAAAAAAAAAAAACTTTGATTTTTCCCTTGTTTACTAAATATATAATTTGTATGTTTTGTTACGTAGGCTTCGAATGTGATAATATTAATACAATTCTATTTTATATTCACAGAACATGTACTGGACTCAGAAACAACAGTTGGCCCATCACACAATCACCGGATGTAATACTAGGCCAGGGGATCTGTTGGGATCCGGAACAATTAGTGGCGAGGTATGATTTGGTTTGGCTTTATTGGGATAAACCCATAATTCACTTAGAAAAAAAGCACAGAGTGTTCACATTGCTCACACTATAATAATACAAATATTTTCAAAAGTAAAACGATATTTTTCTATTTTAGACTCCTGAATCGTTTGGCTCAATGCTTGAGTTGTGTTGGAAAGGAACCAAGCCTATCGATCTCGGGAACGGGATGACTCGTAAATTCCTTCAGAATGGCGACGAAGTTATCATGAGTGGTTACGCTCAAGGAGATGGCTATAGAGTAGGCTTTGGTACTTGTACGGGAAAAATCTTGCCACCACTGAGTTTTTAGGATATTCAACTTACAGAAAATGCAGCCGTTAGACTCCCTCGCAGTCGTTTTTGGA
Organism: Diadumene lineata; assembly: GCA_918843875.1. Taxonomy (NCBI): domain Eukaryota; kingdom Metazoa; phylum Cnidaria; class Anthozoa; order Actiniaria; family Diadumenidae; genus Diadumene; species Diadumene lineata. The sequence goes on from OU974069.1 coordinate 30,055,470, forward strand.
CCGTAGGGGAATGGACAGTGAGGGAGTCTATGCAACTGTGTGACGAAATGCAATAAATGAAAAGGGAGAAAAATAGCGAAAAAGTGATTGGTTGAATCAACTGATTCAGAGCACATTTCATCCAGTTGTCAATATTAGTTTCCTTTCAAACAAGAATGAAATGTCTGCGTTTTGATATAATGTATGTAAAATATGGGTCTATAATGATAGAAAAACAGTAAGAAATAAAAACGTTGAAATACAATGTAGTGTATTTTTTTCTGTGTGCGTTTGGTATTTGTATGGTATAATATAGTTAACCTAGCTAAGCCCTTCCCCGGGAGGGGGGATTCCGGGGATAAACGATCGGGAATGCTCGTCGGAATTTTTCAAAAATACCCCTAAAAGATACCAAACGTTTTTCAAAAAGGCGTGGCTTCACAAGTTTTTCATCCCTAAAAGATAACAAAATCATGAGTTTCAGTGGCTTTCAACCCCTAAAAGATAAAAAAAAGTGAGAAGTTGGCAAATTTCATTTGTTTAAACCCTAGAAGTTACCAAATCGTCGATTTTTACCCCTAAAAGATGCGACGAGCATCCCCGATCGTTTACCCTCGGATTCCCCCCCGGGAGCCATTCAATTAATATTTCTGTTTGTACGTATATTCGTTTGTTTATTTGTTAATTTTTTTTACTTTGTTTGTTTGTACTTTTCTGTTCTAAATTTGATAATATGGAATGCATTTATAATAGGCCACGTGACCTCTTAGTGCCGAAAATCGTCTATTCTTTTATAACGAGAAAATGAGCTAAAAAAACTATCCCCAGACCACATCAGGAACACGGCTAGTGCTATTTTTAGAAACCAGGCTATTTTGGTCTGTTACCAATCCCGCGCCACCAAGGAGTCACTGCTATCGCTTTGAACGTCTAGATCGTCAGAGGATAGTTCTTCTACCGAATCTTGAGTACTCGTTCCGTCGTCACATTCGTCTGGCTCGTAATAAGCAAACCAAAACTATTTTCTTCCTCTCCGTCCAATCTTCTTCGTCCACAAAAACAACCGAGTCGGTCCCCTCGATTTCCAATATTTTGAATGTAGAAGGACGCAAAGGAAGAAGCTATGCAACCTAGCCTCCTTCATTCTGACCAATCCCGTTCCGTTCTTAAAATAACTCGGCGGCAATAAATAGACTTAACGGGACTTGTGATGTGTGCAAAGCCCAGTAAGGGGGATAGGTTGTCTTTGTCTCACAGGATTTTGAAAGCCACTCTATAAGAGTTATGCTAAATAATATAACATAGTTGTTTAATTACCATTTGAATAAATTGTAAATGTATTTCATAACAACGACATGTTTTCTCATTGTGTAACTGGTTTATTCAAATAAAGTGTATTTCGTTTGAAAAGAGGACATTAGCAAGTCTTGAAATGACTTTTGTCTGAAGTTTTTCATTCGAGATCCGAAAATATCTTCGATTGCGGACAATGTTCCACTATATTTTCTATTTACAATATTCATAAGGGTCTTCAACTGAATTTAATTTGTTGTAGACTACCAGACAATTTGGCAGAATAGAGTGCAAACAATTAATCCGTGAAACTTTAGTAATACTAAATAGTGCTATTTTAAGCAAATTCTATTGTTTTCTTTTGTTTTATTAGCACTATTTTGTACTGAAAGAAATGTTAAGAGAAAAATATCATACGCCCTTGGCAGAATTTGAACCCACGTCTTCGGTATTCTAGTCCGATGTGTTAACCACTACACCAAAAGGACAACCACGCTGGAAACGCAGCTGAATTGTGAAGTGTACGGCAACCGTGAGCATCCCAGAGCGATATTTTTCTCTATAGATAAGTTGAACACCGTAAATATGTACGCATAGAATGAACATTGTTAAGTAGTTATTTATGAATGCGTTCGGTATGTAGTAATGAAAGAAATGTTAAGAGAAAAATATCATAAATTACTATTTTGTACTGTTTAGTAATTAGTGTTTCAAGGATATATTGTTTGCACTCTAACGACACAAATCTATCCATAGCAACACGTAGCGGTCCTCTGGCACCCACGATAGTATATAACTGTAGAATATTACAAAAAAAGCTCAGATTTATACAAGTGGGCAAACCAGTCGGTATAAAAGTGTTTCCTTCTGGTTGCATGCTTTTTCTCCCCACTCTTCGCCTATCAAAGAATTGTTGTCTTTCGCGCGGGATCCCTGTGTTTTTCAGTATCTGGCTCCCACAATGCATTTAGATCATATAAAAGATGGCGCAAAATAAGTAGTGGTGCACCACTACAATTTCTGTAAGTTTTGAACGATTTAAGGCCCAAGAAAAACACTAACGAGTTCAAACGTGCTTTCAAATAAGGTAAGCATACCAAATATGGATAGGAAACGATGACTATGCGAAGAACAAAGTTTTTCAAAATGAAAAGACAATTCTTTGATATTAGTGGTAGTTCCACAACAAAATAGCACAAAATTTCCGGGGGGGGGGGGGGAGAACTCTCATATATAAGAAGGCAGGGAATGGGAATGCTCGTCGTACCTTTTCAGGGGTCAAAATCGAAGATCTACTGCCTTTTAGGGTCTCTTAGAGGTTTTCAGACTCCCAAAATTAAAGTTGGCACCTAGTATTAGGGTAGTTTTTCCTTCATCTTTGGATAGAACTTTGGTACATTTTCAAAAATACCGACGAACATCCTCGCCATATTCCGTTCAGCCCCACTCCCCGCCTCGATATTGTTGCGCGCATGCTGCACTGATTTCATGCCATTTTGTCGCACATATGTTAGATTAACTACATAAAGGTTGTAAGCAAAAAGAATGAACTGATTTTCATCGCAGTCAAAAGCATCTGCCAACCTGCCATCGTTTCTGTGTCTAGTTTGAAGCACAGACGGATATTTTTCAGCATGCTGCAACCACATGACCAACAATCCCTTGAGGAATTATAAAGAACAAAGCAGTTGTCGCCATGTTGGATGAACAAACAAGAGAAACTGACGAGGAATGCTCTGTTCAGTATCGTCATCCAACATGGCGGCTATGACGTAACGTGCAACCCCAAGAATTATGTTATGAAATGCTTAAAAATATTTTCTTGGAATTTTAAAATAATTTCCCCGATTGCGTGATTACCAACCAATCTGACAAAAAGGGCTTTAACTATAACTTTTTGAAGCTTGTAACTCGATTACTCTGCCGCGTGAAAGACTGGATGAAAACTTGAATATCCATTTATGTCTAGCTCTCAATAACATTTTCAGTGTAGCTTTCACCTATTAAAGGGATTACACTTGAGGCTCGAAATTGTATAAACCGCTTAAACTTATTGCTAATGAATTCGAAGTATGGACAAATGTAATGAGATGGATCTAATGCGGCACGTTTGTAATGAATTTGACACTAGCGAGAGCGTACTATTTAATAAATAGCAATAAATTAAGTTAAAAATGAAAATATCCTACGCTTTGTTGCGTGGGTTAGATAACACCCTTTTAATTATAATGTAAAGCAAATAAATAAATATAACTCATTAAAATTATTGAAATATCTTATTATGGTAACTGTTGAAAAAAACAAGCTTACTTAATGAAACAGCGCATGCATGCTGAAATATCTCACCACCACTCCAACCCTCTTTTATAATTCACTCCACTTATTAAGGACAATTTATATGCCATCGTACAATTTAATCGGCTCAGTTCCGACGTCAAACTGTCCCGTCGCTTAAAAAATACGCTCGAATCCCATGTCCATGTGTGTTTGTGTGATTTTGTGGTCAAATGTTTTAAATTCAAAGTAGCCAAACGCTATACTATCGATTCAATAAATTCAAATTTTTAATATTCTTATGTCCTAGGCTAGGAGTGAGCTAGATAAAGAGATTAGATTTGGCGGCAAAACTAGATAGACGTCTGAACTAAGCTTTAATGCATGATAAACGCTAAAATCTAAAACACAGTCATTATTTCTTGTATATCTGACGCGGAACCCAAATATCTCCATTTCCCTCGGTATTAGTGTCTTTATGATGCCCATGGCTTTGTTGAGAATCAATTCCCTTACTATTACATTTCACAGAGTATGTCTTATCAAACTTTGAAAAGTCAAAATGCATTCTGTTGCCGATAATATTAGTTTGAATCGATAACGGACAAAATTCGTGTTCCCAGAGTATTTCATGTGGAAGATACGACGTCTTGGCTTGCATGACCATTCCGGTTGCCTCTACAACCCCCTCTAAAACTGCTACTATTTCTATTTTGGATTCCAATAGCCCTTTCTCACTCAATTCAAACAATGGGCTCTTATCGTCAATCACGTGACTAACGGTCAGCGGTGTTAAGAAAAATGGTCGTACCTCGTAATCAGGTTCACTTGTTGCAGTGAAGAATAATGGTAACTCAATCTGCTCGAGCAGAATCTTCTCGTTATTGCGGTTTAACCCAAACCTGAAACAGTGAAGCTTCAACGTGACTTCTAACAACTGGCTCTTCCTTACATCACCAACTCGAAATGAAAGGTTTCTTGCACCGTTTTTAGTCGAGATGACCGCGTTACTTGAGAATACTATAGTCTGGGCCCTTGGGCGTGGTCGAGAGACTTTGGCAAAGATAAGACCCATTAAGGAAGCTGAGATTGTAAGACCAGTTATGGATTGAATAACAAGACATAATATTCCCTCTGGGCAGTTTGCTGTTATCTGCAAGAAAAAGAAGAACATATACACTAATGCTAGGAATAAAGATTATCTAGTTTACAGAAATATAGCTTTAGACTTCATACGAAACCATATATTACATGTCGAGATCTGTATTAATCGACATTTGATGTCTATAAAAAGTTGACATTTTGATTTTCAATTATGCATGATGAAATATGCAGGTGTTTATTTGTTATGTATATATTGTGCGGCTGATTCTGATTCGTCGGAGAATTACAATCATATAACACAAGCTGAAAGCTCACTGGATTTGCTTTAGATACATAGCAAGAGTATCAAAAATTACAATAGAATAAATCAATGTTAGATGACATTTATTTTTCATAACACTGATGCCAGCTCTATAGTAGGAATACAACTTGGAAATATCAATATAGCAACTATAAATTATCAGTGTCATTTATGAGGCTATATATATCTTCGGTCGGACAGACTTTGAAAGACGTGTTGGCAAGTAAAGTACCTTTGACGTCAGCCGATCGATCAATAACCATTCATTTAAAATCTTTTGCGAACGCGTTTGTATTGGTCGAGATTATAATATGACCATTGTTGTTCACATACGCACAAAATGTAAGTGCATTTTTTTGTGTGCATCATAATAGTTTTTTCCCTTCTGCCAGCTGTACATCGTTTTTGTTGTTTGTGTGTGTTTTTTTCAAAGCTACAGCAATCGTTGTGGATAAGAAAGAAGTCAAAACAGGAATACAAAGATATATAATTGAGAATTACATATAGCTTTGTTGGCCAGGCTTTTTTTTAATATGGTATCTCACTAGTACGAACGTAGAAGCAATTGACAATGTATTGCAGTTTCTCAAAAACTTTAAGAAACTATTGCGAAATGTTTGATCGATCCTCATATTGCGAAACTTGTATTGAAAAACAAGGAAATAGTTTACTTATTAATTCTGTTTTATCTTCACGTACAGTCGGATGTTTGTGAAAACCGGTTTTTCACTTTTAATGATAACTGGCAGTTTCCGTTCATTTTTTGCCTGTTTCAATAGTAATAGCTTCACACCGTTATACTGTACTTTTAATTATTTTGTTGTAAATATAGGTGGAAAATTATATGTTGTAATCGAATGCTTTTTAGACGTACTTCAGTTTCTTTTTGATAATCGATGTCATATGAAAACTCGTCGAGAAATATTCGCAGTTTGCATCAGTAAAGTACTGAGTGAAATCGCACTTTGATATCATTAGTGCATATTATTCGAAAATGATCTCTTGAGGTGGTAACTATAAATTTATTACTGTAAAAGGTTGCATGATCCAGAATAATTGGACCATTTCCTCTTTGCACAACTCTTCTAATGATAAAACTAAATAATGATTCTATGGACGTTTCTGCCGGAAGACTTGAAAAGGAAAGAATATTCTAAATTACGTTAGCCTGAGGAATGACGATGACACACTGATTTCAGTGGAAAACGTTCGCGTTATCGACTGAATGAAATATTATTCCAAACAAAATTTCACAGGAAAAAAATTGCGATTCCCACAATGGGTTTATTTTGGGTTAACATTGGGAAAATGCTACAAAACCAAATATTGGGTTCAAATTTACCCATATTTTTCCCATTAAATGGAAGCATTTACCATGCAAATCCCATTTATAAAGACTTGGGAATTCAATTTTTTTCCTGTGTTTATATATTATTACTATTTAACATTGAAATAATTCTATCTAATAAGAATTTCTCCCTATAAAATTTGAAGCAAACAATAAAGTAGATTGTATGCGTTTATCGGTTTGAGTGATAAAAAAAGCTTCAGACTCGTGGCCTGAAGGAAATGAACTCCATTAGGGGGCAGCCAACATGTGTGTAACACTACCATCGATATGCAATGATTACCATCATTCTACTGAACACAGTTTGAAAACTCTCTCTAATGAGACCACATACTTCTTTCACTAGTTTAAATTTTCATAGAATTGTGAATTCGAAAATAACTTATTAAGAATTTAGTTAGCAGGCAAAGATGCATTGTAGTTTTCTAATTAGAGAATTTTAAAACTAAATCTAAACACAAAAATACAAACACAAACACACAATACGTTGGAGTTACCCAGTACTAGAAAATTTGGTTTCATAGGCCAATTTCAGGCTGCTTCATTTAATCTGCAGGAATCCAATATAGATATTAACCAGTTGATCTTTTATTATGAAACGTCTTCTAGCTGAAGTCCTACTGAGACTACACTTTGTTCATTATCAGTTGTGTTTCCTGTTTATAAGAAGCTGACGCAGTCAGAATCTAAATAAGTAAATCTAAACAATGCACCTCCATATTAACAATTCTTTCTGCAAGATCATTATTTTTTTTATCTTCAAACCAACGCTTTAAAACTTTTAAATATATATTGCTACATCTGTTGTTGAAATCATTTTTTTATCAAGGTAAAAATGTACGATGCATAAAAGATAATAGTTTTTCATTTCAATTGTTTCTTTTTAGAACGTTGATTTTTCAGTGTAGACGCCCCGTAGCTGAGAGCGTAATATTTCATTGAGTTCCATCGTCATAAACTCACCGATTATGAAAGTGGAACGCTTTGAGTGAGTAAGAAACTAGAAAAACAAAACAAAAACGTTATGACATAAACACTTATGTTGAGTTGATTGAGGAGACTTTTTATTTGAAATAACATCAACTTGCAAGTACTTCCTCTTCCACAGGCTTTCTGGCTTCTAACTAAAGAAAAATTATTAAAAAAAAAAAAAAAAAAAAAAAAAAAAATGATAGAAGAAGACCAGAGAAGAAGACGATCGAAGAAGAAGAAAGAGGAAAAACATAAAGACGAATAGAAGAAAATCCTAGCAGAAGATAGGAAGAAATGTTTTATCAATATAAAATCACTTTTCTACGCAATTTTTGCTTTAATTAAAAGTCCGAAAAAAGACCATTCGGCTGAAGAAGTAGCCTAGTTTCACAGGTTTTCTTTCAAAGTATACCCATAAGTTTGTCTACATTTTATCTCTATTTTGGCTTTGGATAAATACATAAATACTGATAATAAAAAATCTAAAACAACTCTGGGACCAGTACCTACTCCCGATGATGTTTCAAAGCATCTTGCGCACGCAAATTCATCCAATCAAAATCACACATTATTGGACGATTTCAGCACAAAATGTTACTTTGAAGTGGAGAAAAGCTAGAGCTTTCTTCCCAAAGCCAGTGTGAGGTTTAAAAGAGAGCAGAAACATTTAGTCTCGTCAACTGGAGAGTTAATTAGTTAGCAACCACCACGCAAGCTGGTATTTCAAGTGATCGCGAAGTGTCATATTGGACTACAAAACAATAATATGGCGTCTTAGGTGATAGGAAAGACATTTAGGCACTTAAAAGATTACACGAGAATTATTTGCTATAGAGGAATTATTTATAAGTTTGGAATAATTAGAAGACGCACATATAGTGACATGATTATCCAAAACGTGTACAAATCCATTTGTACAATTTTAAGTGTACAGATGGTAGAATTTTATGAATAAAAATTGGTCGATAAACTAGATGAATTGTGCATATGTGCAAAATATAATTCTGCTATAAACAATTTTTAGTCTTCAAAAAATCAGAAAAAGAAAAAATGTTGATGAGTGTCGGCCGTATTGAGTAGTATACTAAGTGAGATGGACAGGGAACTATTTGGACATCAAGGACTGACTGCACTCGCAAGTTTGGAAAGTCAGATTTAATAGTTTTTCACCTACCTGTCTTCCTCCATAACCGATGGTAGTTTGCGTCTCAATAGAAAACAGGAACGCAGATGTCCAAGAGTTAACATTCTCTACGCAAATCATGCTAGGATTGTGTCTTGTTCTTAGCCAGACAATCAACCACCACAATGAACCAAACACTAACCAGCTAGTCAGAAAACATGCCGAGAATACCAAACCAATCCAGTACCATTTGCAATCGATCAAAGTAGTGAAACAGTCAGCAAAGAAACGCAGATTTCGATGTTCTACGTTGACCGCCACAACATTGACACGACCGCGTTTTGATACAAGTCTTGTTCGTTTCTTACTCAGTGCGTCGCTGTCTTGATCTGTTAAATCTGTTGAGAGAAAACCTGTCAGCTTTCGAGTTAAAGTTGATAGTTTAGGTTTCGTGAGGTTGTTTTGTTGAAAAGTAGACATTTTGTGAGCTTTTTCACTCTGATCGTGAAATTCGTCTTTCAATTCCATTGAACATTGAACGGCCTGGCTAAGTCATCTGCACTTGTCCACTCGAGTCTGATGTGCGCAAACTGAATGCATGCATATATTTATTTTTAGAATCTTTTAATTGTCGTATGTCGCCGGAATAACGTCAAGGCCATTCATGAATTTTCAATCAAACGTTTTTTTTTTCATTATTAATACAACTGATTATACAAAATAACAATTGATTTCATGGTATTTTTTGTGTGAATATTTTTTGTTGTGTTTTTATTTCATTCGTTGTTAAATACTTGGAGTTGTGATTACTACGCATTGAACATGCTAGTTGTTTTGACTTAGATGTATATAACCGAGTTAGTAGCGATATAATCAAACCAAGGCGGAACTATAATCTTTAATTCTGCGGTTCCGATAATTGAGCTGAAGACCTCGTTCATAACTGACTCACTAAGTAACATTTACTAATATCAGGTCTATCAAACAGGTCCCTACTTTCGCTTTATTTAAACAAAATATCGCGGTACCTCGGTCATGCAGGAGTTATAATCATTAACAGATGGATGAGGGAAGGGACATCTTAAGTGTGTACTTATATATGACGACATAAAGCGGCGCGACCAAGAAATTTCACGTGTTTCGGGTATGCGTCTTACGCACTGCCCATGGAATGCGATGGAATGAAAATGTTTTATCAATATTTTTGCATATCATTTACTGATTTTGATTTTTCGATAAATGTCTGTTTTGCACAAACAGGTCGCTAATTAAGAATTTGTGCACGGTAAGTCTGTTATTATACGGAAGACATCAATTAATTTCTAAAGACTGCATGTAACAGTTTCTACGTTTCAGTTGTGAAACCCCAAAGAAGGGGAGTAAAAAATAATTATTTATATCACGCACTTTGCACCTTATCAGGTCATGTTGTCCACGCGCGCACAGCCCCCGAAAATTCGCAAAATAGATACGTGTTCAGTATCAAGATGTAGTTTACAACTTTACTTGTTTTTTTTTTCTCGATCTATTTTTAAATTTTTAATTGTAATTTATCTTTTTCAGTTCTATGTATTACTCAACTAATTCTAATACGTGATTGGTGATGTTCTTCTTATTCCAAGGATCAAATCTAATGAATGATGTAGATGAAAAAAATGGCATAATCAAATTTCCGTGTATTAAAACGTGGAGAACTGAAATTACAGTTGGCTGATACAGCCTGAAATTCGGCATATGAGACGATTTTACAACTGATTATAGAAATATTAACAAACAAACAAACGAACGGACGGACGGACGGGCGGACGAACGAACGAACGAACGAACGAACGAACGAACGAACGAACGAACGAACGAACGAACGAACGAACAAACAAACAAACAAACAAACAAACCGTCCAACCAACAAACAAACAAAAAAGACAAACAAACAAACATTTTTTTAAAATAATTTGTTGCATCTCTTGAAAAATGGACCATGGACATATTTAGCTGAAGGAAATGTAATAACAAGGCAAAAAATAATTCTCTCCATGAAATCATTCGTTAACAATGTAGACCACATAAATAGTTAAATACACAAGCAGCGAAATAACCATAAAATGTTGTACAGGGTTAATTTGCCATTCCTTCTGATGTTGAAAAAAGTGCCAGTGTCGACGCGCGTACGAATGTCCTAAAAACTGGGCATTATCAGAATTCTCATACGGCACTGTACGATACTACACGACACAACACTGTACGACACTATACGACATAAATATTTGTTTAACGATTATTTTTTCGAAGTTGAGTTATTCTGGGGTAAATGAGCATTAATGAATAAATCTATAATTGTATTTATAAAATTTATTTGCATTTATTCCAATATCAGTCCTCAGGATAAATTATTGAATCAGAAATGTAGTTCAAGGGCATGAATCCTCACGGGTTTCGAATCGAGTCAGCAGCTGCACACCGGCATGGACTGGAATCTAATCCAGCATATTTTGAAAACCCTTCGACTCCTCATAGATATTGAGCTTTGAGGCCAGTTTTTAGTTTCACAGTCCACAATATATATATGTATATATAGATTTTTGACCTGGTGCGTTTCTACCAAAAATGGCGTCACCTCATATAAGGAACATGCGCATTGTTGAATAATATACCCGCATATTATCAGCTTATTTTATAACCAGAGACCAGCATAGTCAGTTATGAAGAGTACTGAAATATCAACTAGAACACAAACCGGAAAATTGTAAAACGGAAATATGTAAACCAGATACATTTGGTATAAGACACATTTTTGTGATGAGACAATCTGACGTATGCTGATATCTAAGCTGCAGGTGTAAAAGTTTCAATAGGATGACATAGGTTTGTTCTTTGACATCGTATTATTAAGAGGGATCTTTTTTATGTCATGATTATATGGATTATTTACGAATACTTCGTTACTAGTTTGTACCCAGAGTAGTTTAATTATTCTGTAAACTGCCTATTGTTTCTCGTTTTTGTTTTGATGTTGCAGCTGTTGCTTTTATTTCTTGTTTGAATTTCTTGTTTATTTCTGGTGCGTTTATTTGTTTGCTTGTTTGTTTGTTTGTTTTATTCATATATTTGTGCTTGATGTGTGTTTTCTTGATCATCTTCATGCTAGCCCAGTGAAGTTCATTGATAGTCAGTGCATTCGCGCGCGCGCTCAAATGCTTCGAACTGGGCTATCTGTGGCAAAGCTTAATCATCTTAGTTAGCCTGGATATGTCTCCGATTTAGATAAATGTTTAGTGTTTAGTACAATTTTTTTATAGTACATTAGGAAAATTGTGAATTAAAATTTGGATCGTAAATTATAAAAGCCGTTCAAATAAACAATTTTCGAGGTCCAACATTTGAAAATTCTTTCATAAATATAATTATTGGAGAAATTTGGGATATATGGAGCTGCATGATATAACGCCTATGTTTGCAAGGTTCTGCAAATATACAGTAAATTCATATGAGTAGAGGATAAAATGTACGAAGCACGAGCTGGCTAATTTGCATCATTGAACTAATCAGTGGAGGACCAAATTACTTTTGAGGGAGGGATAGGTGATTTTGAAAAAATATATATATTGTGCATGGATCAAATCTAAGCCCTCCCTTCACAATTCAGATGGTCGGCCCTTTATTAGAGTGTATAAATGGACCTTTTTCTCGTTAATAAATTAGCTCATTTCAATATTTATATTGCTATCTTTATCGTGATGACTTGCTTAATCTTAAACTGTATTATCTGAATAACAAATAAAGAATCGCATTTTAGAAGTCAGCGACCTTCTGAAACCGTCAAGCAAATGCATCTACTTTATCACCATTTTCGGCTGCGAACTCCGACGCGTATGAATTTTGCCTTAAGCTAGATTTTGTAAACAATGTTTAGAAGTAAACCAACCAAAAGCCCTTCTAATAGCACCTGTAGAAGTGCAACATTTTTCCATCGTTGAGTAAACCCTTTTGCTCAGTTTTCCCTTGAACGAGTTCTTCCTAATCCTAATCCTTTATAGTGAAACTAGCAAACATTTGGCTTTCGTTGCTGTTGTTTTTTTTTTGTTGTTGTTGTTTTTGTTGTTGTTTTTTTTTTTTTGAAAGGAGATGTTTTCATTTGTCTGCTGATTTCAGATCCTAGAGGTTCACATCAGCTCCAGATTCTTATAATTGTTTAAATGTTCAGTTAGGCAAATTTACCTTTGCAGTAATTTTTCGTGCCTTCATCTGTAACCTTTTTGTTATTAGCTAAGCTTGTCAAATGACAACAGTCATCTTTTACAACTGAAAAAATGTAGTATTTTATATACTGAAAGTTTTTTTAAAAAAATTTGGTTTGGAGATGAGATCCAAAATACGTGCGCACTGTATAGATTCATGTGAATCATAGAAACAAAGAGATCTACATGCAGTCGAGCGTGGTTTCAAACATTCGATAGTCAACCTGGACGTACTATAATATAATTCTAAATCACAGCACAGTACGTGATTGTTTACAAAATAAAGATACAGCTATACTTGAAATGGTTGTCCAGTTGAAATACTGATTTAGCAAATAGCAAAATCATTTGAATATCTCATGATTTTCATTTTTTTAAGAAATGATAAGTCAAACTGTACAAAATAAATTCATCATATAATTGTATGAAACTTTGTAACTATATAATATGTGCAGCTTTGTATTTAAAAGAAGAAAACTGAAAACTTGAGGTATGCAAATGTTTTTGTTATTTGCTAAATCAGTATTTCAACTGGACAACCATCTCATGTATAGCTGTATATGCATGTTACCTTATATGTAATGTTGTGAGTTCATGAAAACTGAGACAAAATATGAGGCAACAGAAAGTAATCGAATGTGTGTACTTGGAAAGGGATCTTGACAGGACTGAGAAGCAATACCATTTAAAAAACCGTCAACAATTATTTCACTTACCTTGGACCTTTTGATGGCTTAGAAAAGGTAAATCCATGCCAGCAAAATGATACTTAGTATAAAAGGGCTTCTAATACAAAAGTGGATTTTTGTGATATCTATGTAAACGGTTGTTCAGGAAAGTCCACTGCCATTTCACAGTACACAATTTTTGAAATATTCCTGAGACTGACCAATTGTGTATCTGCTCTGAGCTATAGATGTCTTATCAGGCGTTGATGATGTGGGAGGTTACATCAAAAGTACCGCCCCGTGCACGTTATCTCGAGCATGCGTAAGCTACGCCAAATAATGATCTAACCAAAAAAATAGCTTTTTCTTTATTTAACCAAAAAATGATATATTTATGTTACATTTTTTAAAATAGTTATCAATTTTCTCAGTATACATATTTTATGGAGATAGATGTACGACTAGAAATACAAAGCAAAGCAAGCTGAATTCAATGCGAATATTTATATCATTGTCTAAGTCGAGGGATAAAGGCACTTATCGTTTTTAAGTTAGTAACTATTGTTTGTTTTTTTCACTTGTAGGGAAGAAATTTTTTAAAGCTTTTTATGATTTGTATCTTCCTTGTATAATATACTTTTTATTCTTAACTTTTTATTTTAAGATCTTTGATGAATATGTATCATGCAAGGGATCAAAATTTCTTATTTAATCCTCAACATCTATAAATGGCATTCCAGTTTTAATACATGAGTGTATATAATAAAAATAAGCGACTGAATGCTTTGAAGGTTTTGAATTCTCAGAGATATTATTTTCAATGTGCTTATAGCTCATTAATTATTAACATCAGAAACAAACAGGGGAGGAGAAAAGAATAGGAGAAAAGAGAGTAAAAAATGTCTCTGTTCCCAGTAGGGTACGCGCATGGCGAATTACCAATAGATCAAACCTTTCCTCTCACACGATCAGTTTTTTAATCGTTTATAACAAACAGATCAAAACAAGTGCACCTGTTACGATTGTATCGTTTCACTGGAGTTAAATGCTCTGATTTTCATTAAAGCGGTAAGATTGTCATCTGATTAATTAGCGTGCAGCTGGTTTTGTGACATGAGTAGAGAAGAAATCTGAGAAATCTCACGATCGTAACTGATATTTCTTTGCTTTGGGCTATCTTTTTTCCTACATGCGGCCAAGTGATTGGGTTGCTATTTAAAAACGTTTTCTCATGAAAAATGGGATTAACATTGTCTTTCAAGAACTTGCGGGAGAGTTGTTACATTAGAAAACAAACAAACAAACAAAGAAACAAATTAACAAAGTGTTTACAAATTCATTAATAATTTTATTAATAATGGATTGTTTATAGGTCAATCAAGGACAAGTTACTGAAACATCTTCTGGCTTTTGGGCCCTAAAACCAAAAAAGATCAAACAACTGTTTTAATACATAATTTTGCTTTCAAATTGCCCGACGTTACTAGCATTCTGCGCAACCGCAGTTTCACTCCAGGTTCCCTGGTGCCATTAGTGCTGCAAGTAGCGACGTATCTAAATAGAACATGACAGGAAGTGCCTCAATGACGACTGATGTATATGCGGTCATTTTATAAAAGCCGGCTTATATCGAGCGATGTCTTAATTCTTAACTTATCCGTTACAGGATTTCGTCATTGCGGCTCGATAATTAGTGTATCACGCATGTATTTAGAGTGGATGTTGCTGTCTGTCAATTCCAATCTTACCAAGCATAAGCACAAGTGCATACTGTCCTCAATGTGAAATAACGTAACACGAGTATAAACTAGACGTAAGCGCAACTACAAAGAATACAGAACGTTTTGATTCTTTTGTGGATGCTTACGCTTGTGTCTATAATTTCACAAGTGAAGACAGCGCAAGAGAAATGTATGTTTAACAGCTAATACTTGCGCTTATGTTTGCACTTTTCATTTATGAAAAGATTGAGAAGATACTCTCTGACATACTTTCTTTTGGGCGTGTTATTGGCATTGGAAATTTTGCACGATTTCGCGCTGTCGGTTTTGTCCAATAACGTGTTTTGAATCACATTTAAAGGCATACATTTTATTCATATATAATAGAGTATATATGGTTTATAGTAAGATATATATCACAGAACTTTAACGTGATGATAATTGGAGATATATTCTTGTTTTATCTTCTCATACTTGAATTCCGTATCACATTACGACCAGCGGTATACTACTGGAGCGCACTCTCTAATTGATGGAACTACACTAGCTTGTTGCTGGTGATAAAGTGTAAAAAGTACACTCGATCGTTTGCATCGCTTACTCATATGTTGGATCCAGTGGCGGATCTAGGGAGGGGTACAGTGGGGGCGCACACCCTCTGGATGGATTTCGAGTCGTGTTTTATCAAATATGTTTTTTTCAAAAATAACCTTAGCATTTTATGTTTACTGGGTAGTGCACCCTCTCATGGAAACATGCAATCCTGGATCCACCCCTGGGATCATAGCATGTGACGATATCAACGGTCCTGCGGATAAATTTCATATTTTCAAGCTGCGCCAACACACACGACTTTGTCTTGTTATTCACCATGAAGATGAAAAGACATATATTGAGACGTTTAGCAAGTACTCTCAGAAGGATGAACTTACTAGAAAGATTGGAGTTGGAGAGGTTGAGTGGGAAGCTTAGGTTGCCGGAAATTAACTACTTCAATACTGAGCAAGAGAGTATGAGAGGAGAGAGCGTATCCGCCGTATTGGGCTTTACAATCTGACTCAGGGGATCTTTTCATTCTATTTTTAAACCGAAGTTATTTCGGGAACGGAACGTGATTGGCCAGATTGCACGAGGCACGGTCGCATCGTCAAAACATCTCAAGACAAAAGTGCGGGGATTGTTAACAAGTTTCTAAAAATAGCACAACGAGTAGAGCCTCTGATGGGATCCGGGGATAAGCTCACTTATCTCATACTCTCTTGTCAAGAGGCAAATAGTCTGACACACCTTTTAACAATTTAAGAAATGACTGGTCAACAAGCATGCTTATCGTCCCCAAACCAAACCACCACTGTGGTTCTTCCTGACGAAGTCTTCCAGCTCCTTTAAGATGTCAAGAAGTGCATCAACCCAATCACCATGAACTGGATTACTAAAGAAAACATCAAATCATAAATCCAATCAGTACAATATTGCCCTAAGACAGTGCTCCATGTCGCGTTATCCGTCATTGGTTAGAAACGGGATATCAGATTTGCCGCAAAATTCAGGTTCCATGCATGTAACAGTTCTAACGTTAATGATCCAATTCAACGACCTCATAAAGTCAGATTAATAATGTGAATGTGATACTGTATTAGAAGATTAATTGGAATGGTAATCAGTTAAATTAACTATGGATCAGCTTGCTAGTTGGACCTCGTCACGCAGAACGCATTAGCATTGATGATATTTGATGAGTATACCTTGATAAGAATGCAGTAGATAATGAGAAAGTGCATGATCAGGACATACAAAGTAAGAAAGGGACATTTTGTTAATCGTTTTTTAGAATATTGATGTGTTGTTAGTGATAATCGCTAAGCGATTTGCTTGAAAACGGTTAGAGTGCGAGTTTACGTTTTTGTGACTTACTCTTTCTTGAAGTCTTTCAATACACGGTTTGTGTAAAACTTGGTTGATTCTATTGTCTGTCTGACCGCTTCTACTGGTTTAGATGGCTAGAAAAATAAGAACGATGAGCAATTGAGGTGCTGTTTCCCACTCATACGAAAACGGCAAATATAAAAGAACAAAACAAATATCGTCTAACGTTGATACTGCTATTTATATAACAATTGAGTTTGTTTTTCCTCTGCTTTGAAGTCGATGTGTTACAAAAAGAAACAAATATTAAACGGTTTTATGGTAAACAAGATGGTCAAATTTTTGGCAACTTTGACGCAAGATATCTGGAAATCAAGAACAATGATCCCATTATTTTATGAGGGTTTTGAAGCCGATCTCAATATAATATAATTTTCGAGTTTGCGAAACCCGACACCCACAAAACAACAACAGAAATATCCCGCAAATATCAGTAAAGTAACTCACCGCAGCGACCCATCCTAAAGCAGCAACAGCTTCGCTTACACTTGACAAATGTGCATCAGAAGGATTTTTAGTCTTAAGTTCCTAAAAAATAAACAGGTAAACTTAAAAATATACATATATGTAGCAATAAGGGACGGACCATTAAATTTTTTTTTTGGGGGGGGGGGGGGGGGGCTGGGCAATTTTTTTGTGCAGGATATTTTTTTTCCATGTGATGGTTGTGCAGGATATTTTCTTCCTCCCTGCACGATATTGTTTATCGACACATCTACACTGCACTATATTTTTTTCTATGTTTAAGGCTTTGCTCGATATTTTTTTCGGTATTTGCCCAACCCCCCCTCCCCAAATATATAATGGTCCGTCCGTAAGAAAGATGCGTTAAGTGCCGTTTTATAACAACTTTGTGTATACCGCCATATACCTGTACTGCTGCAATTTTGTCAGAGGTAGGTTTAAGCATTGTACACAATTCAGCCTATGGAATAGAAAAAAAATATAAGAAAAGGTTTTTAAAAATAAATTTGAAATTGAACGAGCAGCTCCATGCAATGAAATCAAATCCGCATACACAGACGACTAAAGTGTGGATGACAATCGTCTCCTATATGTATCCGTTTCCTATACTATATTTTAATTGATTGAAACTGATACATAAAAGGCTAAAATCAGGAAGACTCGTATTTCTTTTAGTTATAATTAGTTAAATCTGCATACATGGCTCTTTTCGGAAGGACGTCAGGAGAGGAGACGGATATAAAGGCAATTTTTTACCCACCCCACCCTGTTTCTTGCAAGTTGACGTGGAAGCCGGTGCATGAGGGGAGAGAGATCCCGGCTCACATAACATCTTTCTCCGAGAAAGCCAGCCTACCAATTATAAGAATGACGTTATGTGGTAATTAAATGAAAGTACCTCTGATGGCTTTGCTTTACCAGCAGCAGCTTTTAGAAAATCTTTCTGTGCATCAAAAGCTCCCTTGGTAAGGTCGGCCTAGAATATAACCATCCACTACTGATTACACTTGCTTTTTTGTTGTCGTTATCAAAAAGCTAGATTTTAATCTCCTCCGTGAGGTGGAGGGACATGTACATCAACTCACAACAGATTTAATCGTACAAACAGTAAATTGTTGGTAAGTATGGTAAGGAGATACGGGAATACACACGGTCTCTGTTCAGAATTGGGGCGCGTGAAGGAAACTGACGAAACGAGACGACTGAGTACGAGTCCTAGTATTTCCTAACTTCCGGAATACAATACAAGGATATATATCCACGATATCAGCAAGGTACATCTTACTCACGAACCTTTCATAGATGGAATACGATTTTTATGTAACCGCGTTGCGGTTGATGTCACGTACCCTTGCAGAGTACCCACAGGAGGTATATACAGATATATATAATCAATCAAGTCTAAAATGTCTTGGTGATTTCAACCTTGTCGGTCAGTGGTTGAATCACAACTTCTCACGATCAAATCAAATTACAATTACAATGGTTTGTTAATTATCGATCTCTGTTTTAAACGTTCTGACTCTCTCGTAAAAAGCTATACTTTGATCAGTATAGGAATTCATGCTGAGCAGCTGTAGCATTACTGATATACCTGATAGACGAATTTTAATGTCAAAATGAGGTTTCTAGAATTTTCAGTGACGAGAAATTGACGTTACGAGAAAAATAATCAATATTCACTTTAGCATAGTTATTTTAAAACGTTTTTTTAGTAACTCAAATGAAAAAAATGTGCGCGATTTTAAAGTATAGACCATGATAAGAATTACCTAATACAACTTTACAGCTTTACTGACACGAAAAATTACTTAATCAATTTTATATGGCAAAAGTTTCTATGCTTTTCTAGAAATTTCAGCTTAGCATAGTCTACCGACAGAAGTTTTTTTTTTTTGGTAACTCACTTGCAAGAGATTCTCAATAAGCGCCATGGAGCAAATAAAAAAGAATTGTTTATGCTAAAAATTCCATTTTCATTGAAAGCTTTTGTTAGGAAATTTGACAATTCATACTGACAAGTATAAATTTTGCCGTTGAGCATATAGTATAATATCTATACGCCCTTAAGCGATTAATATTTAAAACACTCCTAGACATTAATATTCTGAAAATCGTGTACAGACACCTAATTTCAAGATTTTTAAATGGAAGTTTTTTAGCATATACAAGCTTTTTTCAATAGGTAGCACATTTTAGTAGAAAAACTAACCTGGTGTTTAACATCGCCTCCTACTTTACCAGAGACTTGCACGAAGATGTTTAACTTACCCAAAACCTGTAGTGGATAAAGTGATTTTCAGTTAACGGAAAGAACTATATACACGAGAAGCCAGGGGAAAATACGGCGAAATTTCGTCGTTACTTTCGCAACCACTAAAAAATTCGATTCTTACCTTGTCGAAGTCTTGAATGCTACCTATATATAACATAAACAAAAACGTTAAAAAAATTCTTGCAAAGTTTTTTCTAAAATTCCGATCAGTTCTTTACCTGCCATGTTTTCAGTTTGAAATTGAAAAAAAATTCTTGCCAAGTTGCGACGCTAAGATTAAGGTTTTGGTCAAGTTGAGAAGGTTATGCGAGTTAGCCAGAAGTTATATAAAGAGCGTCCTCTGTTTTAGTGTGACGTCAAATTGTTACTTGAACAGAAGTCGATGGGTTGTCTAGATAGCTTTTGTTGCTTTATACTTGAAATATATGCATGATCCGTAAATATGAATAGCGATTGGATCATTACGACTCGCAGCAGTCAAACTTCACGCTAGAGAGCTGATGGCTAATCGTTCATCAATCATTCGGATATTCAATGAGGCATTGAAATAGCACCGACCGTTAAATGTCTTAAATTGGAGTATAAAATTGAAATTGGAGTTGTGTACAAAGTTTAACATAGAAAATAGAGGTTTGATAAGGCTTTTTACTTTTAATATAAAAGACCACGTAGTTTTCGGTGTTTCTTCTGTTGTTCTATTTTTTTAAATTTATTTATTCTTTTTTTGTTTTAGTCTCCAAATTTTCACATTTTTTTACACACATTTTCGAAGTGTGTGAATTGATTGGCTTCCTGTGTTACAGACGACGAGAAGATATGGTACACTTCCCCCACTGCATGCCGGGAGAGGTACATCTAAACCATGACGTCACACGTTCTTTCCTCTTTGTAGTGAACTAAAGAACACGTCAGTGAAAATGGTGAGACCTAACTTCTTCGTAAAAAATCCCACTAAATCTTTTGATTTTCTTTCTCAAAATGATTAGTTAGAACTAATAGGTATTATTGTTGATATAGGTTGAAAAATCTCCTTCATCGACTTCAGTTGGAGCTGGAAGAACGCCTTCGAAGGCCGTTGCTTCGCGTGGTGGTGGTGGCCAAGTGAGACAAAGGTTGGTCGAATTTCTTTATTAATTTTCTCTTTAAGAGAGCTTAAAGCCATAAAACTTTGCTTAAGTTGAGTTTATTTATAGTTTTAATAATATTGTCTATCATAAGGACCATTGACGGGTTATAATTGCTAATTTGTGATGTGAACACCACAGTTATATCTAAAGTTAGTTTGTTTTCGCAAAACCAAAGAGATCGCATTTTAAAATTTGAATGAAACACAGCTACTATTTTTTAATGATTTCAGTATTTTAGATAAGCTTGTTTATTGTGTGTATTATTTTTACCTTTTGATATTTAAAGTCTATAAAAGATGAATTGACTTTTGTTGTCAAGGAATATAAATAATGTCTTGATTTTTTATATATAATACAAGTAGTATGTGTGTTGATATGAATCATCATAAAGTAGTTTTCTTTGCTTCATTGCCTGTTCATGGGATACTATACATCAATTTTTATGTAAAATGTTTTTGAAACCACTATAATTTTAAACAATAATTTATAAAGTGATCCTTGTAAATCAGTGTCCTGATAATTTATTAATGATTAATTAATAGAAAAGGAGGAGCATCATCAACATCCAGAGCTGTGCGACCATCTGCAGCCAGTAGTAGTGGTATGTGGAGATTTTATACAGAAGACTCTCCTGGCCTTAAAGTGTAAGTTATAAAAAAGTAGACACACAAACTGTTTAAGTTATGAGTGCTATATTCATAGTATTCACATTACTAATTTCCAAAACATCATTTGTGCCTTCATCATTTTACAGTGAGCAGCTTATCTACATATTTTGCACATGTTTCTATAGAAACACTGACGCAGTTCACTTTAGTATATTGCTAGTTTTTATCTCAAGGTTATGAGTAAATGAGCTCAGCTGGACAATCGGGATATATCCCAGTAATAAGAGCACTACTGACCATACAGTCTAATATTCTTTCCAAGATGAAGATGCAAACTGAGTTACAGTTGAATATATGTGTTTGAGCTGTATCACCTTATAATGGAAGTTGGCTTTTCAGATGTTAGTACTTCGACCTCTGATTTACATTCTACACATATATTCAACTATGTTTTTCAGAAACATCAATGTAGTTCAGGCCAGTGCTATACAAGATATCTACCACTTGAACTGAGTTAGTTTGATAAGTTTTGCCAAGTGTTCATTCATAGTTGTTGGTATTTCAATTTTGGTTAATAAGTAAATCCATCTACATTGCTTGGCTTAAAAAAATATGGACTCCAAATATGTGGGTCCTACATATGGTTGTGTTTCAATATTACATATTTCATGTTCTAATCATGCCTTCTGCAGAAATAGTGAATATTATTTTTGGAAAATCACCTAATACCAATTCATGTATGAAATAGTACGATGCACTTGAACATGTGAAATTTGACTAATAAACAATGTCTAATATGTTTTATTAGTTGGGTATTACATGAAGTGTATTGTACCATAGACAATGTTTTCGCAAGACAACTAATTTGTGCTTAATAATGTTAAGACGGAATCATTCCCTTCAGATATGAAAGCCTTTTATTAATTTGAAGCGTGTTTGGGTTGTCAGTGTAGACTGTATATGATGTAGACAGTTACCATGCCCATACACCCTAGCAATCTTTTAAACAACAACTCTTTATTTCTTACTGCAATTCTCTGTTTTCTGCAAACTTGGGAACATTGACGCTTGCTGCAATTTGGAGTTTTGTTCCCAGCCAACTGAAAAAAATAACCAATCATGACTCATGTAGATTATGTTGGTTGAAACTTTGTTATGAGCAGGCAGGTGTAAACAAAGTTCAGCTCATTGAAGTTCGGCATTTCGTTTGACGATTATCATTCCAGTGTTTGAGTTCATAGGGTGTGGAAAACTGCAGTAAATTTGCAATTTGAACTGATGATATTTTTGCTTTTTGTTTTCAGAGGCCCTGTTCCAGTACTTGTAATGAGTTTACTATTTATTGCATCAGTATTCATGCTTCACATCTGGGGAAAATACACTAGAGGATAAACTAATATATTCAAATTGAATGCAATTATACAGACATGTAACATACCAGCTAGATGTACCATCTGCAGCATACTATCAATGACGTGTATCTACTATTGACATTTTGTACTACTACTGACTCCATCCCTGACGACAGTCCATCAGCAGACATTTTATTGCTTTTATTGTGAAATTATTACTACTAGTTTAATGTAAATTGAATTAAAATATCTGTTGTTATTAAGAAAGTGTGTTTTTAGAATTGCATTACATTTGGTATTTCTTGCATATATCACAGCGACATGTGTCAAACAACACTCCACTAAAGGTCGGTACACACTAGGCGACAAGTCGCTGCGACTAGTCCATGCGACAGGTCCAAAGACAATTTCCCTCCATGTGTGCTAAGTATTTTTGACAAAAATTGTGGTCGCCGGGACAGAATTGTGTCACTGCGACTTGGCGCATGAAATCAAACCGGTTAGATTATTGAACCAGTGCACACTGAAGCGACTTGTCGCGGGAACAAGTTGCTGTGACTTGTCGCATAGTGTGTACCAACCTTAATAGGGTTGAGTGACACATGACATAGATATTGGAGAATTACAAAAATTACAAGAATTACGAAATTGTTGGAAAACCCTTTTGTTTGAAGGCGACCTTTTTTTCAAGCATGAACATGAAAAATCTTGTTTCATCACTGTTGTTTACCTAGACTTAGCGAACAGATACCAAAATCATTCTTTTGCCTGCTGTGGTTCGAAATACAGTTTATTACTGTACATATTTTTTATTTTATTTCGGTGTACTAGAGTTAAATCAGCATAAAAAGTATTGTGCATAGCCAAGACAAATTCAAAGTAAATGTAGTTGGGAACCCTTGCTACTGCACGTAATGTTCGCGCATGTGAAATCTGAAATAAAATTTGTCCTGCGATAAAAACGAAAATTTGGGGTAGGGCCAATACATGAGCCAAACTCAAATGAAACTAATTCCCATTCCCGAAACAAATTCATGACAAATTAGTGGCGAAGAGAAATTTCGTCGCAAGAATATATTTTTTGGCCAATTATGTTGCGCTCTGTTGTTTTCTTTTGGACAAAAATGGGCCTATACCACTAAGAGTCCCCCCCCCCCCCCCCCCACACACACACACAAAAAAAAAGATCACTCCTTTTTCTTATTCTGTTTTTGTTTCAATTCAGTATGTCAATCTTTGTGTAGTAATATTAAAAAATTATGTCGGCGGGAAGTACGAGTAAACCATCTCCCTCTAGTATTATATGATTACATTGGGCTCTTCTGCCCGCCGACATATGTTTCATCAGTAAAGCATAGAGTAACTATGGATTACTGTAGATCGTCTAAAAATTATAATTATGACATCGGTGGTGTTCACTGCACGTATCCATGCATCGTAGTTGAAGATTGAATATTTTAGTCCTATCAATTTTCATTGCAAATCCGTAGTTCCGGCTTTCGGTCGTTTTATAGCAAAATATTTTTTAGTCACATTGTATTTAGTACATCACTGCACGCATCCACAAACAAAATAGATTCTAGAATCGAGGCCAATACAATAAAGGACGCATTGACAATCATTTGTCGCGCGATGAGTTAAAATGCAAGCCATAGTACAGTATACCGCCTCTGTGTAACACCGCTTCTCGGAGCTATGGTCTCTTTTGGATTAAAACTTTTAAGTTTTTTAAAACATGTTGCTTGCACGTCTAGCAGAATATGCTGAAATGAACACACCGAACGAGAAAATATGTATAGATTTTTTCAAAGATTTTTCAATCAATAAAACACGTTTGACAACGACTCATTGCCAAATATGAGATCACGCGCTTTATCCCAGACATCACTGTACCTTTAGCTTGACGTTTATTGGCGCATCCATACACAAAATAATGAAGTGGAAAGCACCTTCTCATGCTAGCACGCTTACGAGCAAAGAAATCACGCAAAGTGCTCATTAAGGCATCACTACATTTGTTCAATGTACAGTCTTTCACGCTTTTATTGTTTAATATAACATACTCAAACGGAGTGAACCAAACTCGCTCCAATGTTTTAAGTAAACTACGTATTTTCTCATTTATCTATGAAATATTCACAATACAAATATTAGATTATATAAATTAAAAAAATTACTCTTTCGTCATCTCTAGATGTTTTCTCTCAACACTCAACACTGAAAAATCCCTCAGAACATAGGATTCAAATATCTTGAGTATAGTGTCTCAAGCAATTATTACATTTCATAACTGGATCGACTATCAAACACCCGAAGCCGGTAAAGTTACACGAAGCTTGAATGAAGTTATCTACATGATAAAACACTGGCTGAATAAAATCTATAAGGAATCTATACGCCGTGTAGGGATTTATCAAGTGGATAGCGCTAGCCAAGCTTCTTGAAATTGGCCTCGGAGTTGACGCATTAGTTTAATAATGATATTTCAAGAAAAATTGGTTCAGACTTTGAGCCCTAAAGCCAATTTACATGGTGCGATTTGCCGTGTGTAATTCTTAGTATATGACAAGCAAGTATTAAACGCAAGCAAGACTAAAGCCTGGTTTCCATATAATAAAAAAAATGATTTTGGGAAAACCAAAGTTTTCCGATCCTACGACCGTTTTTGAACGATCGCGATCATATCTGGACCGAAAACGGCCCTAGGATTGATCCTAGGATCGAAAAACGTTAGTTCCCTATAATCGAATTTCCTTTCGATCGCTTGCGACCGTTCTCGTTCGTTCTCGATTATATGGAAACCAGGCTTAAGGAAATAAAGTCAAGACAAAATTAAAGACCAAGGGGTGAAAAAACGTTCTAAATCCCCTTTAATCCCCGAATCGTTTTGCCTCTCATCAAGCGCTAGTTCAGTAGAGTGCAAACAATAAACCCATGAAAAACTAATTAATTAAGCCTGGTTTACATATAATTGAAAACGATCGAGACCGGTCGCAAATGATCGAGGAAAAGTTTTTCGATCCGAAGACCGTTTTCGATCCATTTCGATCGTCTACGATTATATGGAAACACTTTTTTCGATCGTACGATCGGAATGTTGCGATCGTTCTCGACCGTTCTCGATTATATGGAAACCAGGGCTTAAATAGTACAAAATAGTGCTATTTCAAAAGAGAACAATGGAATTATCATTAAATTATATTATTAAGTAGAGTGCAAACAATTAATACGTGAAACTTTAGTAATACTAAATAGTGCTATTTTATGCAAATTCTATTGTTTTCTTTTGTTTAATTAGCACTATTTTGTACTATTTAGTAATTAGTGTTTCACGGATATATTGTTTGTACTCTATTACTAAAGTTTCACTTTACCAGGCTTTATAAATTGTATAGTGTAAATTGCGCTCGACAATTCGACAAATAGCCCTAAGAATACCATATCACGATAACATTTTACTCTAATTCATAATATTTTATGTAAGATAATTAAACTAGTGATAACTAGCTATTTGATTTAATTTTAGAATAGGTAACCTAAAACCTGTAATTTATACTAAATCTTTTAAACAAACTTTGATTAAAAATGTATGAAAACCAATCGAGTGCAGTCAAGACTCACTGAACATAATCATCACTGGATCAGTCAAAATTAGCCAGGCAAAAGCTGTCACTTATTACACTGGTGAAATTCTGTGGAATTTTGGCTCTAATTAAAGTGGTTCTTATTGACTTAATTATATAGCTATTACACTACAAAACCACTTTATCCAGCACTATTTCTATAGGGAGCTTATAACTACTGGTACTCTATTGGAAGAGAAAGACAAGAAACAGCTAAACTTCTTGTAGGTACTCTCCCTAGCAGCTGAGGGAGTATTCAGTAACAAATGAAATCTTAGCGGTGAGGAAGATTTTGTGTTTGACTGACTTGAGGCTGATAGTATTCTTTTTGTATACAAAACTACCCTGATATTTATCAATTTCCCAACTAAAGATTCAACAAGAAGTTAGTAAAAAATTACCAAACTATTATTTACATTGAGGATTTGAGAATGGTACAACTTTACCTCAAAGCACTGGAGACATATATTGAGACATCAGCACTGAGCCAACGGTTTGACATCACTTTGATTTTGTTGAATGCAACTGCAAAAATTGTTGGCCACCTCATTTCAAATTCCAAAAGGTATAAGAATCTATTTAATTGGGCGTGAAATTGAGTTTGAAAATGTACGTTGGATAAAATCAAAATTCAAGTTGAGGTAAAAATCAAAGCCGTTTGTTTAGTGCCTTAGTACCACATTCATGACATTGTGTTAAAAAAGAGAAAACTGCCAAGGATCAGCAAGATACCGCGTCTGCTTAATATTTTGGCTGTGCTTGTCTTCTGTTCTAGGTCTTACTTCTGACAGGAGCACAAGCAACAAATATAGCCATAAAAATTAATAACAATGATGTGTAACAAAAGGCTGAGCAGCTCTTACATCAACTTACTCAGTGCGTGCAGAGCCACTTTTCTCCCCCGCACACCCAGAGTAACAGCAACTCAAACTACCTGAAGCACACACACACAGAGATCATTAATGATTTCATGATTGGAAAAGTGATGTCATTAATCATTTGAATATTCAACTTTGAAATCAGCACTGAACAAACTTGAAACAAGAAGTCTTGAAAACATTCACTGAAGCATTTCTTGAGAAAATTGAGATATTGCTTTGTTTATTTTAGAATATTTTTTTAAAAATATATGCAATTTTGAATTTCAGAGACCAGTGTCCAATCAAATAATTGAATCAAATAAAGCAATCAATTTTGGAATCATTAATGGTCCCTGTCTGGTTATGTTCAGGTAGCTTGATAACACTAAGCACTGCACAACAAATCTGAGTACACTGCTTGTTCTTTTGTTTTTCATAAGGACATGACTTCAAAGCCATATAATATTATCTTAGACATGAAACTCACCCACTGACAAAAAACGTAAGTTATTATCAAGGGTTTTTGATTATTTTGCCCATTCTATGATCATAGACTTGACGGCAGAAGAAAACCAAAGAGGGGTCAGTATTAGATGGGGGTATTGACCCTGGCTTAGTTGATTCACCAGGGGGGACTGGAGACAGTGGCACACTCCGTGATTCTTGAAAGAGCTTGTTTCTAGCCCGATACCTACAGATAGAAACAAAGAAACTAAAATGTAATGATTGCAGAACACGCATTGGAAATGAAACTACTTACAACTCAATATCACAACTTATGTACAACACAAAAAGTACAACGGTTACTGCAATAACATCAACATTCTTTGTAGCAGGTTTAGAGTGTAATGATTTATCATCCTTAACTATGAATACATCATTTTATTTTATTTTTCTTTCATTTGATGGTTTGTGCTCTAGGCACTGGTGAAGTAGCAATAGGACATTCTGTCCTCTACGAGGCTAGTATACCATGGACCTTCAGCTTAACGTCTTATCCAAGGTTAGGTTCTAGAGGTGGTTAATGTCAAATCTAAAGCCACTATATCAAACACATGGAGGAGGACCATAGGGTCATTGAGTTTTGTTATTTCATTAATCAATTCACTACATACTGGTCAACGTCAGAATCGTGTTGATGAAAACAAAACGTAGCAAAGTTATATTAATTGGTTCACCTTATATGGCCAGCTCAGGACCAAACATTGAGTTACATGCAGGGATTTTATTATCTTTTTGAATGAGCACCTGAGTTTTGAAGTGGGCGTCTGACTCAAATGTTTTCAAGGGGGTCTGGCGGCATATTTATAAAAACAGAAAATAACCGGCGGTAAGAGGTAAAATAGGCAACACTACTGTCAGTAGTCAGTTCCAATTACATGACGTGATTTTATAAGATTTATAGCAAAATTTTAGATTATAATATTACAATGTATAGTTACCTGCAATACTCAGGATATGTCAAAACATAGCATTTGTCTACTATACACGCCACACTATTATCATCTTTATGTCTAGACACCATGACCTCCATCTACAATCAGCAATTATAAATATTATAATTACAGACAGTTTTTCACATAAACACATCATAAAAGTTGAATAGAATAGATTATCATTTTTTATAACACTAACATAATGTCTACATGAATAAATTATTAAAAGCTTGCAGTGTATAATGAACAGCATACATGAATATATTATTCTTTACTATAATATACTTCTTTGCTACTATTCTTTGCAACACACCCATTTTTCCTGTCATTTTTTATCATACAACTGAGCATTATAAATTAAATGATAATGTACAATTGTAGTCTTGAGGCTTTTGCGTTTGGTCATTGTAAAAACATTCTTTATTGAGGTTCTTTATTGGATTGAAACACAGCAAGTAATGCAATTGTCGTTTTGGCTAGGCTGTGATACTCTTCATCACTATGTACAATGGCCTTATTTTATCATACACAAAAAAACTTTTATGATAAAAAGTAATCTTTAATCAGGCTGATCATTATTAATTAATCAAAATTAGCCCTAAGTGTTACTTATCATGGTAGAGTGCTTACACTATGTCCTTGGAATAAAACCTAAATAGTTACTAACAAATAGTTTTTATTTAGTGACTATTAGTCACTATCATTCAGCGGGAACAGCTTTAGTAACAATAGCAAATACACAAGGGAAACCATGTTTTGATGTCTTAACAATAATTGAAAATGAAGTACAATGTAAATAAAGATCTTTCTAGTTGAATGATAGTGACTAATAGCCACTAAATAAAAACAATTTGTTAGTAACTATTTAGGTTTTATTTCATGGACATCAAGTAAGCACTCTCTATCTATCTATATATAATATATTCATTTGTTAAAGTGACAATAATTGGTAACTTGATAAGATAATAATTTGGTTGATGCAGCTGCAGCACTTTTGCTGACCAAAACTAGATATCATGGGGGTGTAGGCCGAATAACTTACATCTCCATGTATATGTGGCTGCCGTCCAACTTCTGTCTGTTCAGGTCTATAGTACCAGAATACACTCATCATCATTTCACCAGCATTGGGTCCTACAATATAGATAGCAATGATTCAAACCAGATATAATAAATCTTTAAAATTGTGTTTTTTTGTTTAATTCCAGGGCTTTTCAAGGATTTCAAAGAGTATCATGAACCCTAAAATGTGCAGAAATGTGTGGTCAGTGCCAACAACTTTTCACACATTACTAATCTTCACAGCGGGCTTCATGATCAAAACATAACATGACATAATAATATTATGGTCTGTCTCAGCTACACTGCTTGGATTCCAACATCAAAATGATCCTTTTTTGGACATTCCCATTATTTCTTTCTCATTTACATACCACAAGTACTGAGATGGATCATAAAAAGAGCTCAAAATAAACACAAGATACATAAATTCCTTACTGCATTTCACCCTCAACAACATCCTGTTTTAAAAAGGAAAAATCGTAGTCATATTTTCAGTATTAAGATACCTACCATCATTCTCCTCCCACAGACCTGAAACTCTAGCAACAAAAGGTTGGTCTTTTCGTCTTGTTCCAGCTTTTAGGAGAACAGAGTCTCTGACATTGATGATTTCATCACCTCGTTGGATTCCAGTGTAGTAATGTCGTATAACAATCTTATCGTCCTTATTAAGCACAAAATAAACAATATTAATGTACTAATAAACACTAGTAAGATATTAGAGTAAACTGTGTTGATGTTTCTGTAGAAACAGTTGTAAAAATGTTTAGATAAGTTGCACTCCGTAAAAGGATGAAGACAAAACTGACATTTTGGACGTGACAGTCCTTCGTTATAGTCCAATGTCATGAAGGAGTAATTTACAGTGTACAACTTATCTACTGGTATATAAATGTATTTTACAAACATTAATGTACAGATCATTTCATGCTGTAACTATTTTTAAGGGAAAAACAAACAATTATTGTTTTTGCATATTACTAGATTTCATCATTTTTTGATAGGGTGCATGCACTAAGTGTGCAACAGTTGTCACTATTTAGTAGTAAATAGCACTAATTAAAAAAAACAACAAAAAAAACAAACAATAGAATTAGCATAAAATAGCACTATTTGGCGGTATTTATGTTGTGCACTTTATCATTCTATTCCATTTATCAAATAGCATTTTAGAAAATAATAATTTTTTCAATATGAAATATAAATATTTGTTCCTATCTTTTGGTTTGTTAGAAAAGATGCAAGTTTTAAAAAGCTTCTATTTTAATGGACTGATGACTTAACAAACAACGGTTAAATAATGATCATTTGAAAACAGTATGTTCACACAACAAAAAGACACCAAAAACAAGAAAAACAATGTTAATCAATGTCACAATCACACAAATATTTAAATAGGTCAAATGTTTATTTGACTTGTTGACAAACATTTTTTTCTTGAGACAAAGCAAGAAATTTCATAATTAATCTTGTGATATAGTTAACACCCAGAATAGAAACCACTTACATAACAGTAGGGTTTATTGAGAGGTTCACCGTGATATGTCCAACCATTTGTCCTCTGAAAACAAAATGAAAAATATAAGTTACAAATATTGAAAACTATATTTTGATCAGTCATTTTTGGAGTTGTGCCCAATTCCCCCCTTCAAACTTTATTGTGTAAAGCAGTCATGTGCTAATATAGTGAATTTCATAAATATCTCAATGAACTTAACAATTATATCTAGAAACAATTGAAAGTATTTACATGATTGATAATGATTAATAATAATTAATATGCATAGGTGAAAAAGGAACTGAGAGTATCGCAAGTACCTTGCAAAATGTTGAGAAAAAAAAATATTTAAAATATGCAAATGTTTGGAAGAATGACCTAGTTTGCTTAAAAACAGAACTGTTACAATTATGTTTTGAATCTTTTTTTTTTCAAACTTTGTTTCATTTGGTTGAAAAAGGATACTCCAAGTTATGGAATAAACAAATACAAAGGAAGTAGAAAAGCAGGATGTTACTGAGAGCATCTCCCAGTAAAATAACTTTTGATGAGTACTTCACACTTGAGAACAATCTATTCACAGTTGTGGCAAATGTTGCATGCAAGTACTCATCAAATATGCCATGCATACAACAGGATAGAAATTAAAGTAGAAAATCAGGAAGTTATGGAATATTTGAGTAAAATAACATGAATAATGATAATGAATAATAATGAACTTTGTTATAGTCTCTAAGTAATTTTAGCATTTAGCATACTAATTGATTTATCAATATGTTTAAAAATCTAGCCCTTTGAAACCTTAACAGTTTTGTACAAAGTTAGATATAACTGACTTTCCAGCTATGAATAATATTGTTATAAAAAAATTCACAAACTCTCAAACAAAAATAGATATATCACTTGTTGATGAGCACTGAATTGCATTTTCTGGTTCAATGAAACTGAGTGGATAAGGATGTTCAAACCTATTTGTGGAGGTATAAATTCTTTGGCAATTTCAAATAGCATTGAAAACAAAAATCCTGAAATCGACAAAAACTACAAATAACACACAAACTATTAAGCAAAATGGAAAGAATGGTAGTTGACAAATACACTGATGATGATGATAATGATAAACATTATTTATTCATGCTAGCATATTCAACTTTACAATAAATTAGTTGATTTCCAATATGGGCATGATAATAACAATAAAAACAATGTATAAAATATCAATAGGTTAAAGGTACATTGATTAACTGGAAATGCACTTTGATTATGTTTTGAGGGTGATTATGAGAACTGAGAGGGATTGTTCTCGATTTGATGTAATATTTTGGTCCTTAGGTTTCATGTGTTGCCAGTAGTAACATAATATTCAGGCATTCCTAATATGTCTGAGAAATGTCTGGTCACAAAGATATCCCTCCCACAAGTACAGTCAAAAAAAGTGATTTTGTAGAGGGATAAAGTACAAGTCAATGAATATAGTATTTTATTATATTGTATAGTTAAATTATGAGTACGCATTAATTGCTATGGGGGATGGGTGATTGCAGATAAATTACTAACAATGAAATTACAGAGGGATGCCTGAATACCAAGGTGAAATATGAACTCCACTCAGGGATTCCTGTGGTTTTAAAGACTTACAATTCAAGCATGACAACAATACTCTTTTCTTCCTTCAGAAGACAGAAGCATAAAAAGTTCAACCTACCACTGACTAATTATTTATGATAACAACAATGATTTTCACAGTGAATTATGATGACGATAAAATAATATACATGTACCTGTTTATTATAAACTATGTAGTTTTGAAAATAATTTACTCACCTTATGTTTTCGTGGCTCTCTAGCACTTTCAGCTTGAAGCTTTTCAAGTTGCATGTTCAAGTTTTTCAAATAAATATTCTTGATAGGATTTCCTGCAGGACGATGCCGTCCAACACTAAAATTTGATGTAGATGTGGCAGCAAAATTGATTTTAGGAACACGCAAGGGTGAAAGATTCACCACATCTTTTGAAATCTTAGCAGCAACATTTTCTTTGCTTGACTTTTTATATTTTGACTGCTGCATCAAAAATTCCCCAGCATTTCTATACTTGTGAAGTGGCCCATCTCTTGCCATCATTGCATTAAGCATTGCTTGAGCATTCAAGCTTGCAGTTCGTTTAGTAGATGCAGTCTTGCTGATTGTATGTTCTATAGGTGGTTTTGCAGTCGGTCCTGGTTTTACCAAGTGACTTTTTGTAAATGGGATAGAGCCATTTGAAGTGTATATGTGTCCCTTGATTGGAACAGACAACACTCTGATATGTTTTAATGGTCGTGGAAGGTCTACTTGGATACAAGCATCAACCATGGTTTTGTAATCAGTTGTTGTATCACATTCGATTTCTAGTTCCTGTTCTCTTTGGAACAGCATATTGTTAATATCAAATTTCTTGCGTCCACGTTTTACTCCTTCCGATGTTGAATCTGCCTCAACTTTACGTTTCTGGCCAACCTTAGCCTCAAGCAGGTTTCCATTAGTAAGAGCACTTGTTTCAAACTGTACTTGGTTTTCTTTGAGAACACCCACTTCATTGTTCAAACTGTTATCAGATGTGGATGAAATTTCATTTGTTGCACTATCATCAGTTCCAAATATGTCATCATAATCATCATCATCATCATAACCTGCACCATTATGAAATCCATCATCATAGTCTCTATCAACAGAGCTTTTCCTGCGTGATGCATGGTGTTGAATCTCATTCATGTTACGTCCTGCTAAAGGGCTGGAGGGCTCAAAGAACAAATTAACCTTTGCAGCAGCATTCAGACTTGCCATTCTTGGTGTTCGCCTTCTTGCAAGAGAATCACTATCAACTTCAACAGAAGTTTTATCAACAAATCCAGGGGTTGGAGCAAGTCTATCCAAGAGACTACTAGCAATCCTTGTCCTTGACTTGCGTCTTGATCCCTGACCATTTGTGCCACTATCAATATCAAAGTTGTCCATTTTAGAAGAGGAATTTCTAGCTTTCCTCTTGGAAATCTCCATACCGTAAGCTTGCTGAAAGTTTGATTATGCCTCAGAACAATCCATAAGTGTTTTCTACCATCCCATATTTTCAGCAAATTACTTCCTCATGTTAAATAGTTCAACTCTGTAATAAAAAAGTAAAAAGACATCAACTGAGTTGTTGTCCATAAACAACAATAGACAGTCCATCTTAAAACACAAATACACACTAACAGAATGTATTGTCATTTACATTATTAGGGATAATTAATTCTAATACTATTGATGTTTAGACTCAAAAATATTAATGAAACCAACCAACAATAATTGTTCTTGTTGGTCACCAACAAATGAATTCTGCTCATCAAACCAAATGCATGAATACTGGTTAAGATGGCAAAATAATTTTGCTTGCGTGCTCATTTTGCATTCATCGATTTTGAGTTCACAATTAGCACGTCATTTACCATATGCAGTTCTAGGTTTTTCTGTTGGTAGGCAAAAACCTACAAGAAGCAATAAAAATAATAAAACACAGCGATACAAAGCGACACATAGGGATGATCGATATTGTATGCCTTTAACAGAGTTTGATAATAAAATTCGCCATCCTGTCCCATCGCTCCAAAGAGGTGCGACAATTTAACGCCGATTTTGACAAAATCAGAAAGAACGTATGCTCCCTTTGATCTTTTAGTCTTCATATCTATCAAGCATACTGATAGCTCACATTAATCCTCGAATATCAACGACTGACAAGCACATTTCTCGAAATAAATCAACCCACACGTTTTCAAGCGGATGGAAATCGCATAGACAGTCCTGCTTCAACGGGAAACTAGCACCCTTTTGGCTACTCTTGGGATCGGGGCGTAGGAGTTATTCAAAGCAAACCTTACACGCTTTCGAAAACTTTCAGATACGTTCGCATACTTGAAGCTTCAAAGTTATAACGAAACCTCTATAATATCTGTACTTAAGGGAGCCAAAAAAGAAGGGAAAAATCGGGTGTAGATTTCGGCCGATGGCGCCATAATACACGCTGAATACATTACACCACGACCATGGGAAGGAGTCTCGGGTACAATATGATCAACAAGACCACTCTTCTTGTTCACATCAGCCCAACCTTTTCACAAATACTTTACCTTGAGCTAAAAGTTGAATTCGTAGCCAAATAAAGCAAGAAAGTGTTCAAAGTAGTGAGAATTTTCCGTAAAAACCGTCTGAACAAGCTGTTTTGGACAAACTCCGATAAAATTTTCCCACAATGCTTTGGGTGATGTGCCTCGAAACGAGGCCTAATAGAGTCTGACTTCTTATTTTGGATCATCAACGGAGCGAAACTAAAAATAAATTCCACTAAAAATACAAAAAAAATCATTTCGCATCCATACATAGATATATATTTTCTTTTCCTAGACTATATTCCAAGATAAATAACATAATTGTTTTGTCTCTATTTCTGTAGTTATCTGATTCTAAAGCTACTCCTCGGAAAAAGAGTTACATCATAATTTAAGTCATGTGACAAAGGCGGGCTAAAGCCGGGCGCCATCAATAGTTCAACGGGCTGAGAACTTTTATCCCTTAAAAATAAAGCCTAATAAAGTGCAAAACACGACTAAGACGTTCTTCAAACACTAGCCATTTGGAGTGAAAAGAAAACGATTTCGTAAACAAAACGCTAGAAATTGCGTAGTATAGGACACTGCCATAGCTCACCGCGTATCTTTTTATTGCTGACTCAAGTTGAATCAAGCTAGTAATATTTTCCGATCCTTTTTGTTAAAGTTATTTTAGTGAGTAGACTGAAAAACTTAAGGACTGAACTTCGATTTAAAAAGAAAAAAAAAGCTATATTCAGTAAAAAAAAAATCATCAGATTTGAACATTTCAGCCTTATGAATGTAAGCGATAAGTGATGAGTCACTCAGATCAGGAGACTGAAGATTTCAAAGTAGCTTTCAGAACCTGATTTTCTTTTACCTTCACATAACTTTTTATTTTTCATCAGTGAAAATCATGAATTCAAGGGTGGATGTTTAGCTGATAAGGAAACCAATTCAGTTGATAATTAGGTGTTTCAATCTTATTGGCATTTCAATTTAAGAGACACAGCCAAGAAAACGGCGAACAAAAATATAAATTTTAGTTTAGTTTTATCTGATAAAACGGGGTTTGAAATAAAGGAGAATCAAACGAATGAACAAAAGAGGATTGTTTTAGTTTTAAGTCGGTCTCGGCTGGTGGACAGGTGATTAAAATACTGACGTAATGGGTCAAACACATACGTGTAAGCACCACAGTCTATTTTCACCGCGATGCCACGTTAATTGAGGGTGTATCGGCTCTATAGCCTGGAAGTATTCCCGCACCCTTCTTGGTAGCAGTTTAGCTACAACACATACTGGAATTCATTTCACAGCTGAATTTTTTAATTCTACAACAGAGACCGCTTCGATTCCGGCGAAAAGGAATAATGATACGGTGATATAAGTTGAACATTTTCTTGCCACCTAGTCCATTAGTAAATCAAGAGGTTTATAAAAAGAAGTGACCATAATTCAATAAAGACACTGGAAGGGGAGTTCATCTTTTCAGTTTCATGCGCGTTACAGTCAGCTAGATCCACGTTCTGACAGTATATGCTGAGACAAAAGATGAATTAATACAGTAATCATCGCTACAATATTGGCAGTTAGATAAACTCATTGCATTAGATATACTGAGTAGGAGATGATTCCCTTCACTTTATTTTTTGAAGTTATACAGTATTTAATCTTAAAAGACTCGGATTCCCGGCTAGTATGGAAAAGACAGCTAAAAACTCGAGTTCCGACAGGCAACTTCTTTAGGCTCAATATTGTTCGGAGTACTGACCGGCTGAAAACTAAATGCAAACTTTACGTTACCGGCGATGCTTAGCCGTTAGTGCAAAGCAAAAATTGAGCTAAAGGCTACGGCAGTAGTTGTGTGTGTATACATTCGTTTCCAATTTGTATATTACTATCTTGTGCGACAGCATCTTTGAAAAGGAGTTTCGATGTGACTGAAGCATGGAGTCACATCTTTATCTTCAACGGAGCCAAAAATCACGCAGTCCGTATTTCAGTTTTGTTAGCCGGTCACAAAAATTACCCAGTTCATATCAGTTCATGAGATTCTTGATCCCATACTGTATGATGTCAGTTTTGTTCTGTAAATTGCATAATTTTTCCGCAATAAAACTAGAAATATCAATTTCTGATTGTGCATATATCTCTTCGGCTCTCAGGACGCGAAATTAGAAAGTAACTGCATGACCTCGAGGCGCCTGGCTGAGAAGCTAGAAAGTCGATATAATTTACGAGCAGAGTATAATTGATCAGAGTGGACTGAAGGTAAAAGAAATACATGCAGAATTACTAGTCAGCCGGAATATGATAATGCTAGCAACTGTATGAGGAAGTGAATGAAAGCTACACATTAGTGGTTTGACGAAAGCGGAAACCAATGCAAAGCCAGGTGAAATCATTAAAATGTTCCTGGGTCATCTCAGTGATACCGACACGATTTTTCAAATTGTTTAATTTGTGAGTTGTATCTTTATTCCAGGGCAGCCGGCATTGCAACTAATATTGTCTGCAAGAAAACAACCAAATCATTTGATTGAACCTATAGGCGCAAAGAAAAAAAACTGATCCAAGATATATTGATCACCATCGTATCCATATCATTTATAATGATTAAAACAAATGATTTGTCAATATTTTGATAAGACTCTGGTCTTTACGGATTAGGGATATATAGTAGGCCCGGTCAATACTCAATGGCCAGGAATTATTTCTTCGGAAGAGTTCCAAATCACTAACACGTTAGCAAATTTAAAAATAAATAAAACATAACAGAACAAGGCAATATACTAGAATAGTCAATAATGAAGAGCATTGATGATATTAATTAATGTGAGGACTGAGGAATTGTTAAAATTCGAAACGCGAACTTGCATATGTAATCACTTGATCGATCTCTGATGTTGAAGCGGAATACAGTGAGTATTCTAACAATCCGAATATTCTATTTTCTTATTTTTATATATTTCGTTTTCTTTAACTGTTTTCCTCAAATATTCCATTCAGTATGTATTCCAGATTATTTTCCACCTGTATTCCAGATCCCACTTCAACCAGCCAGCCACCTAGCCAGCCCAGCCTAGCCTGCGTTGCCGTCGGTCTGCGGTTCAAAACCGCAGACCGCCGGCAACGCAGGCTAGCCCAGCCAGCCAAGATGTTTGCTTAGGGATGGACCATAGCACATTTGATCGAGGGGGAGAGGGTAGAAATAATTAAAAAAACGAGCAAAGCCTTATGCAGAGAAAAACTAAATATCGTGCAGGGAGAAAAAAAATCCTGCACAACCGTCATATGAAAGTAAAAAAAAAGCACCCCCCCCCCCCCCCTCAAATATCTAATGGTCTTATTTTTTTAGATTTCTTGGTTTGACTTTAAAATCGAAATACAAAAATATATCGTCTATTTTTATTGTGTTTATTAATCAAAACTACAACAAAGTTCGACATGTTGTTGTTTTTGTTCCCGATGATTAACAAAAACATTGCTATGACAACGAGAATACGACATGACGTTCAGTTCACAAACAAAGCGGAATGGCATGTCATATTTATTTTCAATACAATATTACAGCTGGTGTGAAGTCTGCATAGATATAGTATTTTGTAAGCATTAAAGTACGACTACCATGAAAATATATTTTTTTGATATATTTGGTTTTATCAAATGAATTAATTTAGACGTTTCAATTCGAATGCATTGTAAAACAATTAAACATCGGTTCCGTCTCTTACCCCTATAATTAAAAACATCCCAGTCGAACGTAACTGCTTTTAATTTTTGTTTTGTTTATGATACCTATTTGTATATATCATTTTATTCCCCAATTATCTATGCAAGAATTCCATACATATTTTCAGATTTTCACACAAGCACTGTACGTACGTACTGACTTTTTAAAATTGTTTTATATCATTCCCATGATAGTGTAGGCCTTGGGAGATTAAGATGTGAAGACGACTGTTATGCGAATCTCATGAATCCACTGCAGGCATTAATTTGGCAATTGCGACTGTTTTTTCTCCGATTTCCCCAACCATATAACATGGACTGTGTGACCGCACGCGCCTCATGCAGGCTACATTAGGGATTTTGGAATGTCGTGGCGAAAAAAGATAAATGAAATGAATGAATGAATGAATGAATGAATGAATGAATGAATGAATGAATGAATGAATGAATGAATGAATGAATGAATGAATGAATGAATGAATGAATGAATGAATGAATGAATGAATGAATGAATGAATGAATGAATGAATGAATGAATGAATGAATGAATGAATGAATGAATGAATGAATGAATGAATGAATGAATGAATGAATGAATGAATGAATGAATGAATGAATGAATGAATGAATGAATGGATGAATGAATATACGGCTGGTATACGAAATCGAATCCAATCCAATACGTTGACCTACGAATACTAATGTAACTTTCTCGTGGACAAACAAAATTAAAACCAGTGTTTGGCTAGTTAATTGTTGAATAATTGTTGCCATCCACATCGAAATATAAAACACTAATTCTCCTCCACTTTCGAATTTAGTTATCGTATAGCTTATTCATAAATTTAACAATTATTTAAACATCAGCAAAAGGGAGAGTACTATTTTTTTTTTCGAGTAAAGTGGACACAAAAAGACTACTTTATTCTGTTCGTGTTTCCTTCAAAATATTGACTTCAGAGATTAATATCTCTTCATGTATCACTAAACACCACTTAATTCTTTTTCATCATTATTGCCGAATTTTCAAAACTAAATCCTGGTACACAAAGTAGCCTGATTCTATAAAGGTTTTTCATATTAATTCTTTCTTACCGCAATCATCTGTTCCTCACTCGTCTCTTTTTGCTCTGATATAAACCGTCGATTTCTCACAAAAGTGAAATACTATTATAATTGTGCTAGTTTTTAAACCATGATTATCAGAAATTATGGCACAAGTTTTTTTACTTTTGATTTCGAGTACAGCTTATTGACGTCGATGTGACGTCAAAGTAGATAGTCATACTCCTCCTTGTTGATCGCGTAGGCAGAAGAAAAAGTTATTTCTGAATGAACGGAATATACCCAGTCAATGCATTTAATCTCTATTATTTTTCACTTTGGCTATTAGTTCCAAGGGAACACAGTGGTCATCTCGCTTGCAAAATCTACCTATCACGATCATAGACGGCTGAGTAAAGTCAATCCTCCAATTCCGTGTTTGCGCCTGCGCCGTTCTAAAATTTTAGAAAAGGCGCATTTACGCACCTACTGAATCTCAATTCGGATTTGAAATATTAAAAAAATGAAAGCCGCAAGCATGTGAAAATGGTGATGCATTCCGAATCGAGATTATCCATTTCATTATATTTTACAACGGTGTTTACATAACCCCAAACTGGAATATTAGTATAATATAGATATATGCGCTCTACAAACATTAAACATTATTATTTACTGAGAGCTGGAAGAAGACGGAGGAGGATATGCTGACTATATATAATGTGATATTATTAATAGAATTGTACTATAATCGACACATATACCAACAAACGAGAAAATAATAATCATAATGTGAGGTGCTTATATAGCGCATTTTCACAACTAAATCTCAAGGCGCTTTATAATTAGAAGGTAGCCTGCGTGCAAACTTTATTACGACCGTCCGCACACAGACTAGCATGAAGATATAGATGCCGACAAGGCAGGCATGGGGTTGTTTGAAGCAAATATCCATATGGTAAAATCTATGTAATTTCTATGCAATGGATAACCAATGCAGGCAGATTAATTTAGACCCATATAACGATAATACGGCGAATACATGCAGAATCTTAGAAGATAATGGTTGGACGTGAAACTTATATTGAACAGAAGCCACGAATGTACACATTTTGATCCCACATTTCAAGACCAGTGAACGATAGTCTAGTAGGAGACTGCTACATTTATAAAAAAACGTCTATGATAAGATATCTAAACTGAGATCTAGTCTTATGCATATTTTCGAATACTAATGGGTTATATACTTTATATCACTTATACTAATTCAATTAGCATAATACAGCATAAATTATGTATGAGTTTTTGATGATCAAAGTTAAGGCTTTACGGGGTCTGGGTACAGTACAAAGAAACAGTTGTACTCAGCCATGACAAATCAACAGCGCATGAACAACACAACCAGATCTATAGACAAACATACAGACAGACAAATAAACAGACAGACATCCACGAGTGTATTTCACTACAGTGTTGATTCAAGTACACGATGTATTAAAAAAATGTTACAGGAGAAACTAGTCTTGGTCATTGTCCGACGGTTTATTATCTCTACTTTATATCTCATTATGATATCTTGCGCAAAGTACTGAAAATTAAAACTTTGAAAAGTCCATTCATGGCGAAATTACTGTCAATCTGAAACTCGCATATATATAGTGGCGCCCGCCAACTCTTGCACCAATGTATGTGAGCTCGCTTACAACTACTATGACAATCGAAACCTCCGCCTCTTTATCTTTAAAGCTCTTTAAGTTTTCTAAAACGAAGCAGGTGACAGTCGATGTGACGCTGTTTTATAAGTTAACAGTGAATACTTTCACCAACGGATCACGATTTAAGTGTTTTGTGGTCAATTCACGAATCAATGCTACCGAAATGGAATTTTCACAAATGTTCTTTACACCACAAGTATCCCAAGCTGTAGATTTATGAGTTTTTTTATCAAGAAAAAACAAAAACAAAACAAAAACAAAAACAAAAACAACAAAAAACAACAAAAACAAACAAACAAACAAAAAAACAAGCAAAAATTAGTATTAAATCCAATAACATAAATATCACTATCTGTAAGTTGTGTTTTTCTTTATATTTTTATGATGTTTCAATGAATCACCGAAATTGCGATCTAGAACTGACGTCATTCTTTCTGACAATAAAGGACAAGGGATGGAAAAATGAGGGAGAAGTTTGTTCGCCTAGGAGAAATTGTTTTATCTCTTTTTGGTAGTTGAGGATTTTATATGCACCTCACCTTATTGTTACAATTTCTTGTTACTAATTCTCGTAGCCTTCGACCCGCAACTAAAGGTCTAAGCATAGATGCGAAATCTCGATTATTCAATAGCCTTGAAACGAGATGACGTTTTATCCCCGCTTTTCAATTTTTTGAATCTCTCGAGAATACGGGAACAGTAGTCATAATTAGGGAACAAATTAAAGGAATGTGAATCGAAAAGGATTCTGGTATAGAGACGGGGGTACGTCATCACGTTTCAGGCTTGTTACCGGAATATACCGCAATGGCAAAAGCTCAAAGTTTCAGCCTCGCGATATAAACCTGTTCCAATCGGCCCGCAACTAACAAAAGCGAGTTATTTCAACCTTTCAACCAGACGAATTGTTCACTTTTGTAATGGTAGGTTCTTGACCTATACGTCATAATCATTGTCAAACACGTGAGACCCTCGAACATAGATAAAAAGCTAGGTCACAGGTGATCATAATTGAATACCAAAACCATATACTGACCATACTCGAAAAAGTCGACTAAAGAAGACCAAACCATAGTTGACTAGGCAGTCGTTCACGACCAAATCAGGTTTCTTTGTTTATCTTTTCTCGCTTGTGTTTTAGTGTTTGTAAGATTGACATTTTTTTTTTGTTTTTGCTTCCATGTTTTTGTTAACTTTGCCGTTTAAACATGCCACGAGCAGTGTTAAAAGTCACAAATCACTTGAGCCTGGGTTTTCTTCAGCCTGCGGCGCCAGATCGACCGGGAAAAACTGATACTAGTAAATAATTTAAAAAAACCCTGAAAACTGGTTTATAAACAAATGTAAGTGGCCAGAAAAATGCTACTGGAAACAAATCATTTGATATCTGGAACACGTTCTTCTTTTCAGGTCACTTGGCAGCTGCTTACCAGAGCTTTCTGCTTCAATTTAGATAGCCGTTAATCTCAGTTCATCAATTCATCGCCGGCCTTATAATTTTTGTCAGTAAAACATGGTATAGTAATATGTATAGCAATTAACTGAAAAATATAATGAAACTGCCTGTATGTACCTATAAACTAATTACTGAATAACTCTCTACTTCGAAACAAATGACGGACTATATAATAATTCTTAGTTTCACCGGCTAACAATTACTGGCATAGCCAAAACCTCCCTAATCACCGACTTATCAAAAAGAAAATAA
The DNA here is from genome assembly GCA_918843875.1 of Diadumene lineata. Lineage (NCBI taxonomy): Eukaryota > Metazoa > Cnidaria > Anthozoa > Actiniaria > Diadumenidae > Diadumene > Diadumene lineata. The sequence continues at coordinate 30,099,031 of OU974069.1, forward strand.
ATAATAATAATAATAAAAAGAAAATACTTTCAGTAAACGAACAAAATTAGAACACTGTTCGATCTTTAAGATGACAGATTTGGAATAATAATTTGAAAGAAAAGATATCAGGGAGATATTGATTAAATCGGTACTCGGACATGTGAATGTCAGAGCCAAAATTTTATGGAAAGTTGGTTATGCAAATTTTGACGATCCACATCTAGACTCTTTAATTATGAAGCATTTCTTGCTACATTCTATCTTTATATTTCTATACTTTACCTTATTTCAGTAGAGCTAAATGCTCAGTCAGTTGAAATTCGATAATCTTGATTTACTCAAAGCAAAATGGTCGGACCGCCATAGGCTGCCTCGTTTTGAACTTTTATCCCACTGGTGGCCTGCATGCGCGCACTGTACTGGTGACGTTGCCTCATGACGTCATATTTCAACAAGCATATTAAACAAACACAAATAAATAGTTTAATGAAAAAAACAATGATTTATTTTAAATGAACATTTTTGAAAATAGAGTAATAAGCGGATGACAAAAAAAAAAAAAAAAAAAAAAAAAAAAAAAAAAAAAAAACGCTCGTTTTGGTTGGTTTTCTTTCATTGAAAAGATCTCAATCACAATTTTTTTGTGACAGTACCCGCCGCACACTAATAAAATTTATTTCATGCATTCATTGACATTGTCAACTTACAGTGAGGACGGCTCGAACCGTGAATACTTTGTGCTTTTTTGACACTTTTTTTAACATGCATCCTCAGTGCATTTGAGTTCAGTCCTGCTTTTTCAGAGAGTTTGAAGCAGTAGAAAGCTCAGAAAATAAAAAGCTAAATAAAGACAAGTGTCCACGGTTCGAGTGCCCTCACTGTAAGGCCGTCAAATGTACTCTAATACTTGCAGTTATTTGCGAAAAGTACGCCGTATTTGTCCACGTGCTGCCTGTTTAATTTTGTCAATATATCATTTCTGGACTGACTCCGGGGAAAGAAATTCTGAACACGCAGCTAGTTCAGTTACTAATGACAAGAAAAGTTTAATCTTGATGAATCTCATGCATGGCTCCTTTCCTATATCATAGAGCAAAGGTTAGGAAGGAAAAATAGTTAAGGAAATTCGTGCTGACTGCTACCATAGAGGAGGGCCACCTTCCTTCCGTTTACCCCGTGGCCTCATACTTGAAATCGTATGTTTTCGAATACAATTCGAATGCCGACTCCGGCAAATCACAAATCAGTGACCTCACTATTTCCGGGAAGCGATGAGATTATTCCAGAGCCGAGAATGAACTAAGCAGTCATGGCAATGTATAAACTACGGTTGTAGTATAAAATATATACGGAGTCGTTTTCGCATGAGTGGGACTGAACCGTACCGTATCGTAACTAAAGGGTAGTTTCTAAGAGGCGGCCAATCGTAACCGTTTCGGTTCCCACTCATACGAAAACGAAAAGGATGATATGTATTGATGACCATCGCATGAATTATGCTCATGCATCGAGCATCGATATAAAATTCATTATTTGGCACTCATTACTGCGGTTAAGAAATTGCCAGCACTAGGAGAACAGAGACATGATATACTATAGACTGACAATAGATCATGATAGATGGTAAGGGCCGGAAAAACCACGAAGGAGGAAAGAAAGAGATAAAAAATGAATTGTGACAATTTTGGCAAAAATTCTAATAAAAAGAAGATATATCGACTCTGCCCATCAAATAGAATTTAAATCAGTTGGAAAATGATAGGTCCGCCAGAACGGACAGAACGGGTGTTGCCAAAGTAAAAAAAAAGAGATGAAACTGAAACATAAAAGAAACAGAAGTAAGGAAAACCAAATAACAGCGATAAATCGTTGAGAATAAAAGAAATCTGAAAAAGGAAAACAATCAATAAAACTGAAGAAACAAAAACAGTTCGACGTGGCCACAGAACTCTGCGCCTTCGAGCAAAAATCAGCAGCTACCCGCATGACAACATGGAATCCAATATGGTGGACAATCGAACGGATCGTCACACCGTAACTTTTAATCTTGATACTCAGGAGACACCTAAGCGAATAGATACAAAAGACAAACAATCTTCTAAGGACACAGCCGTTCCTTCTAGAACTGAAAGATTTTGTAAATTAACAGCTGTTTTCATAGTTCTTATTGCCTTTATTGTACATCTAGGCAGGGTGCTGAATTCAGGTGAGAAAAATTTGTTTTCCTTTAGAATTCATCCCTTATTTAGCGTATTATCTGGATTTTAGCATTGCAGCTTTTAACAGTTGTTTGGCTACAATTTTTTTTGTTGAAAGAGTAAATAAAGAGTCTTAGGGTATTCTTTAGGACATTGTACTTGTCTCATTGATATTATCTAAATGATAATGCAAGCCTTAGTTAATCAATCAATCAATCAATTAATCGATCAATCAATCGATCGATCAATCAATCAATCAATCAATCAATCAATCATATCAATCAATCAATCAATCCAATCAATCAATCAATCAATCAATCATCAATCAATCATATCAATCAATCAATCAATCAATCAATCATATCAATCAATCAATCAATCAATCCGATCAATCAATCAATCAATCATATCAATCAATCATATCAATCAATCAATCATATCAATCAATCAATCAATCAATCAATCATATCAATCAATCAATCAATCCAATCCAATCAATCAATCAATCAATTAATCGATCGATCGATCAATCAATCAATCAATCATATCAATCAATCAATCAATCATATCAATCAATCAATCCAATCAATCAATCAATCCAATCCAATCAATCAATCAATCAATTAATCGATCGATCGATCAATCAATCAATCAATCATATCAATCAATCAATCAATCAATCAATCATATCAATCAATCCAATCAATCAATCAATCAATCAATCCAATCAATCAATCAATCAATCAATCCAATCAATCAATCAATCGTTATTAAGCACCTTTCTTTGCAAAATGAATCAAATAATACAACATATAACATTTGATACAGATTTGTAGGTGGCATACCAACCACAGTTTTTAATCAGTTTAATGCTGCAATTTTTTATGCTCCCGTCAATCAAAATGCACATTGCAGCCCAAATGAAAACTAACCAAGTATGAAATATAACTATCGAATACCCAGCATATAATTAATAAAGCAATTAACTTACCATTACTGTACATTACTTAACTTACACATACTAGTCACATATCCACATGAAGCCTGTATAGTGAAAGTGTAATGTATAGCATGCATAGACTTGTACCCTCTTCAATGAAAACATTTTCTACCAAATAAGAAGACTGCAGACACAGGGAGCCTGCATAGTCAGACATATATTACTTGTAGACACATGCCCACTCAAATAAAAAATAAAAAATCAAAATGATCAAACATACAGCTTTGATAATTTGATGATGGTTTTGGCCCTGACTGTTTTTGACCTGGGGATTTCCCTTCTCTTATCCCTCCAGGATATTGAAAGGATGGCGAGAAAGAAGGGAAGTGGAGAGGAGGCACCAGAAACTATATACTATGCTAATATATAATTATTAAATACCCTGATTTAGTGGCACAAGCACAAGCATTAATGTTCTGTATATAAACTAGGTGTCGTATATAATTGAGGTGTCTATACAAGTATAAAACTTAGTCAATATGCAGTCATTTTTACAATTGATCATAGTATGCTATATTCATAAACAAATTTGGTTTATCCTAGGCTCAAACACATGTAATTTAATGCTCAGTTCAGGATGGTGGCGTGGAAATCAATGGCAGCCATATGGTTGTATGATGCACAGATATATTCCAAGGTAAATTTTTACACTAGCTATACCATGGCCTCTTTATACTCTTTTGCTATGCTTTGAGTGACAACCAATCCTTATGAATTTTGTTTTCAGTGAGGTTAGGACCTGCCTACAAAATCAGCCAATTGCATTTGTTGGGGATTCAAGGAATCGTGGCTTGTATTATGCTTTAGTCAAGATATTAAACCCTAGTTATGTTATTAGTGGAACTCCAGTAAGTAACAAGAGATTTGAGCCGTCTAAGTGAAATGTGTAAATATGTCTTCCAAGTAAAATAATCTGTTAAAAACATTAATTATATTTCCCATATATTTATGACTAAACTTGTTTTCTTTTCATTGCACAGCATCACAACCTACATTACTCTGAAGGAAATATTACTATCGTGAGTATTCCAAGTCATTCAAGTTGAAAAATAAAACAATTATTAATTAAAGTAATGTTTTATGAGTTTGCTAAAAACATTGTAAGACAAACGTTTCTGAAGAGTAATGTTGTTTCTTTTAAGGATTTTCACTGGCAAGCTTATCCAGACAAAGCCATGGAAAACTTAGTTAAAAACTGGATAAAGGTACTGCATTGATCATTCTCATATAAATGCTTCACATGATTGAATCACCACAGATTTAGCAGTTGTTAGATCTTTAATTTAGAGGTTGTTTTAAGAACAATGTTAGGAGGTTATCAGTGAGGATAACCATTTTCAGAAGGTGGTCCATCGTCATTCATTATTATAAACAAGAAACTGAGTATTTTTAGATAGAAGATATTAAAGAAAAAAGGATTCAAAGTCATTTCAGAAGGTGATTCACACCTGCTGTAAATCAACCAATGCTATGTCTCTTACACTCTGGTTAAGTGGTCCAAATGGAAAGTACATTGATTGGTATCAACTGAAGAACCATTGATAAGAGCAAGCCTTTGGTCAATGAAATAAGTTATAACAAACCAACATTTTCTGATATTTCTTTCAATGACTTAAAAAACATAGTAAAACATTCCTTAGTACCTTCAGTTGATAGCCTCGCTCTTATGATGTTGTATTCATGATCATGATGTTCTATATAGCATGATCAATTAGCTTATTGGAGAAGACACAACCACTACACCACTAAAGCTGTACATGTAACTTTGAAAAAAGGTTATCCCTGCCAGAGCACAACCCATCAGTCAAAAACATGTTATTTGATGAAAGGAAACTTCTCCTGATTGGCAGGGCATTGGGGTATCACTGTCACACTTTGATTCCAAAAGTACTGAATGATTTAATGAGCGTCCAAGCCAATAGACCTTCCCAGTACTCACTTCACTGGCCACAGAAACACCTAGGCTGGAGTGTATGCATCCAACAACTTCTCAGTATTTTGTACACTTCTAAACCTTGATGTAAACCTAATGTCTTGTTGAAAATTAAGTGAATGCGGGAAGGTCTATTCAGTACATGTACATGTAATTGGTAAATGATACTACATTTTATGATTCATTTTATAACTTTTCCAGGAACCTAAAGGAAGACCTCAACTTATAATAACAGGAATGTCAGCTGTAAGTTGTTTATGACTGTAGAAAATGATAAGTATATTGTAACAGTTGTCTTAAATGTAAATTTTAGGTACATGTAATGTTCTTAGAAATTAATACATTAATTTTATTGTAATCATTATTTTTATAATTATTCTATTAGTCAAAATATGCTATCCAACTAGGTTAACTTTAGTTAATATGTACAGTTATTTGTGCTTTTAAACATGTTTAAATAATTTACTATAATTTTAAAAAGAATATGTAAAAAATGTTAAGTAATAAATAAAATATATCGATCTAATATGTCTAGCCTCCTCTGCAGGCATCACTGTTATGTCCATGGATGGGCTCCAGGCTTCCATTGCTTGGGTTTCCTGTGTAAATGAAAAACCATTGCAAAGGAAGCCCAAAGTAGGATTTTTCTTAAAGAGAGCAAAGAGTTGCCTGTGGAGGAGGCTATAATATGTTTATGTTAATGCATTTAATGCATTAATTTCTTTAACATTTCAGTGGACTATCAAGAATAAAGGTGTTCATTCATCAGCGGTATATGAAAGTAAGTATTAACCAAGCATGAGATCTGTACATTCTGGAGAGTCTTGACTGAGGCCAAATAGTACAGCCTGAATGCTGTGAGTGGTCTAAATAATGAAGGATATTAACCAATTGGCATGCAGCTATATACTGTCAGATTGCTCCATTTGCTAGTGTCCAGAGTCCAATTTAGCAGTTGAATATAATAAATGCCTTGATTGTTTTAGACATAAGTTATGCCTCGGCAAATCAATAACAGTTATTTTTTACAATGGTAAACATGAGGACACTGAAGTGTGATTTTCATTATAACCGATTTCCTATCTAACATACACACACTCTAGCAGCCAGGAAAATGATAAGGATACATGCATTTTAAGTACAAGATGCCTGAGTTCGATTCACATGGACTTCACTTAAATTATTTTAATTAACTTCTTTCTTTTCATTATGTTTGCCCCTTCTTCTAAAATAGTTTTTTTTTGGCAGAAAATCTAACATTGATCAAGGATGTAATTGATGTGTTATCTAAGGTTAACTATAAACCTGAAGTAAAATTGCCTGTGACATCCTACAAGTCACCTTTCCCTGAATCACCTGTTACAATATGGATGAATCAAGGTAAGATTCAGACCACTCATCCATCAATCAACTACTGACACCTTTGTTCAACGTAATGCATGAAATGACTTTTGTGTTTATGTTTGAAGTGCAGCAAAGTATTAAAAGATATGTCCCTCGCCCCCCCCCCCCCTCCCCCCAGTGCCACAGCCCATGCATGAACTAATTCACAGACTATGAAAGACAGCTTTCAAACCAACCTACTATTGATTTTTTTATTAAACCAGTTACAACCAGATATCAATTAGTTCAACATCCATACCAACTATTAATTTCAGTCTTCAATATTTTTCTTCAGAGCCAGTTGTTCATCATAAACTCATTCCTCCAAGAAAGACAATCACTAATGAGAAGATAGAAATGTTTAATAGCATTGCACAAAATGTCTTGTAAGTAAGACATCCATACAAATTTATAAGTATAAGGAAGGCATAACATTGTAGATTATTAACAAACTGTTTTAATTAACAAGGAACAGACTAACAGTTAAAGCAATGCTTGAATGAGATTTCGATGATTCGATTCCAGGTTTGACCACAGAGTCTCTCTTGAACCAGTATGTGTTTACTAATAATCTTGTACATTTTTCTTTTCAGTTTTAATTCATCAGTGAAAATACTCCGGGCTTCATCACTAGTTGCAGAAGGAAGACCTCATTCTACCAATGATGGAATTCATTATGGAAAACCTGTATCAACTGTGGTAAGCTACACAGCTATTACTTGACAGAGTCAGTCTGTTCACAATTATAAAAACCCTAATGCCCCCTATCCCTTGGAAGGCCAGGCTTATTTGGCTGACTCATCTCTAATCATTGCAACCCACATGGAAACACACTGTCAGTAATATAAAAGTGAAACAAAGTTAAGTGATGCCTTTAGTTATGTTTTTTTCTTCCTTTCTTTTCCATGGGGGTTAGGGTGCCAGGATTTCAATATTCATGGATGTATTTTACCTCTCCAACTTAAGCCACAAGTAGATTGAACTTTATTCAAGTGCTGTTCTCTTACTGTTTATGTTCATATGATGTTGGATTTTCAACAAGTTCACTTGTCTCAATATCAATAGCCTGTGTTGTATCTGGAATATTCTTTGGAAGAAATCTAAACCCTAATCCAAAGAATTTTCCAGAAGGCTAAGTATCAAAAGCAACAGTTTTTGTGAGCTGAGAAAACTTGCTGAGTAAGTTAAATACATAGTGATTCAAAATCTCTCAGACTCAGAAACATGAATAAATTGATTTTTTGTTTTGTTTTTGTTTTCAGGACTTGGATTTTATTCTTAATTTCTATTGCAATAATTATATGCAAGTGACCGATGCAAGTTGTTGTGTAGATTCTCCAAGGATTACACGACTACAGTATAATGCCATAGCAGTATTTGTCACTTGGTAAGGACTAAAGCACCATAGAAAATGTTTATCTACTGTACAAACCTTCAATGATGATATGAACTACATGTGATTCTGCATTTTCTGTCAGAGAACTAAAAAAATGGGTGTTGTGTTATCACAACAAAGGAAGCCCAAAGCTAGCTTTATGTCACATAGCACAACAAGATGCTGATGAAGACTTGAGTGTTTTCATATCCTGTGACATATCATAACAATTGGGATCCCTGTGTTTTCTATGAGAGAGGGGAAAGAAGACTAGTGGAAAGTGTATATAAGACAGCACAATAATATATGCTAATAAAAGTTCCTCCCAGTGCTGCATTTGCTTTTAGTTGATTACATCGTTATTTCATTGTTTTCCAGCATAGTTTTATTTCTAATGATGGTTGTTTGCCGATGGTTGTGGTCTTCAGAGCATGATGATGGGTTTGCAGGTATGAAGATGTTTTAAATGTTTTGTGTTCAACCCTTTCACAAGGTGATATTTTGCCTTTGCTGGTTTTCCCACTTTCTGGGAGAGGATTACAAATATGCAGACGTCAGTGGTATAAAGACTCTTCCAAATTATCCAACATTTCAAAGTTATTTAGAAAGTAGAATTAGTATGGATTCTAGCATCGGGATAACGCAAGGATTCTGGTATTTTGCAGGGCAAAAACCAAAATTTTGCAGAAAGTTTTGGGAAGTTTATACAGGAAAAAAGTGATTAATACTGAAAATTTAAATCATTAAAAAGGACAATGATGATTTTGTGGAAACATACTGTTCGTAAACCTGAAGGAAAATCTTTGAATCAACAATTAAACATAACTTTTCTCTATTTAGGTGTGGAACCAACAACCCCTGGAGGTCACGCTAGCTCATCACTACGATGGGTCTATGATGACCATATGTATCCAGTGATGAGAAATCTTGCTATTTTTGGTGTTATTATGTTTTACTTTTACCTGTGTGACAGGTAGGTCAATGTTGAAGGTACAGTGAAACCTCTATAAACTGGACTCAACAACACTGTCTTGAAACCAAACAACAGAATTTAACTTTTTCCTAATATATTCATTGTAAAAGTTATAACATCAGTGAGCCAGAACCTCCCTCAAATCGGACATTTTCTTGGTCCCAGTATCGTCCAGAATAGAGGGGCTCTACTGTATGTGTACACTGCAACAATTTAGAAAAGGGCATGTTGTTAAATGCAAAGCTAGATGACAATAATACAAACGAAAGGAACTGTGCATTACTTTGATGAGAAACAAGTAGCACTGTAAACAAATCAATTAAGTTAGTTGTGCAGAGTGAAGACTTGATTATCATTCTACAGAAACCCAATAATCTGACCGTTTTTGTGAAAGAGACATAAATTATGTGCCCATTTTACAGATGTGCAAATTAACAAACCAACTATGCCAGCCTGAGCCAAACTGGCCAAAAACAATCTACACACCATTGTTAGTTATTTGACAAAACCTTTTTCTTTTAACATAATAAAGACCACGATGATGATATTGGTAATGAAGCTATTAGTGAATGCTAATGATTATCAATTATAATAAAGTTGAATTTACAATAATATTGATAATGGTTATATAATCATGATAATGTTTATTCATCAATAATATATTGATTATGATGTTGAAGATTCAAAAATGATGTTGAAGGTGAAAAGCATTTCTTATCGTTGCAGGACTAACATGTTCTTCAAAGAACATAAACAATACAATAATGTGGTATTTGGTGTTTGTATGTTATCGTTTCTTATTCTTGGTGCTTATACCTGGTCACCAGTGGAACAGGTAACGATCCTCCCACTAGCTTGTACAGACTTAATCCCTTTCCTTCCTGACAATAAACAAACCCTAGATATCCTCAAATCCAAAGCAAAAACGTATCCACCTTTTTGGAACAAAAATACAATAAATGTCGGAAATAATGTTTAGTAAAAAAAAAGAGAAAAAAAAGAAAAAAAAAACGACACTAAATCCTTAGCCTTTTTTTGGTGTGCGCCAAACAGCCAAACCCAGAGCCCAACCATTGAACGGCAATATAATAAGTAGAGCGTTTATAGCGTTTCCATAAACATTGTTCAATTTTGAACTTTTGTTGTGGAGGTAGATCTAAATTGTGAAACCTACACTTGGGATGGTTTACGATGAGAGAAATTGTAAACTTACAATAAAGAAAGGCACAAAATCGTTTTCGTTTATTTAGTTGTTTTCCTCACCCCTTGGACATCACTCATAGTTATATCTGATTCATCTATCTCTAAAATGGCCCCACTTGAACTTTCTAAGAAAATAATATGTAACTTTGATCAGTGTTTTTGAAGAAATCCAAACCAATCAATTGCATTCTGTTGAATCAAGGTAACTGTGCTAAATCGTCAGCAGTCGGAGGAATGGAGAGGATGGATGCAGCTTGTCATATTGGTGTACCATTATATTGGTGCCAGTAAGGTATGAGTCGATCTCTTGTATCGTATCGTAGCCACCATCGTAACCGTTTATAACAAAACAATCTGCGTAGTGGTCTCGTAACGGAACTGTAACCGTATGTAACCAGCTTGAAATCACAAAGCAGCCGCTGTCAAACACGACAGCGCATCTACGCAAGGCATTGCAAGTACAGGTTTGTATTGACGCGCTAAAAAAAAAAAAACTTCTAAGGCACATTTCCTTATAAGTCGGTGTGAGGAAGTGTTCAAACGAGATCACAAGTTAGTTATAACCTGCGCTAATTTTGTTAGAATAAGCCGTAAGGTTGCATTAAAACCACTCACAAGTCTTTCCTCCATTTATACTTGCCCTATCTGACAGTGAAACAACTTTTTATTCGTACGTTTGTTATGTTAGCTTTTGTCTTTGTTGTAATATCGTGAACTGTTCTTTTTACAGCAACTTCCTATCTATGTATTCATCCGTCTTCTAGTCGCGTCGTACCTGTTTTTGTCTGGTTATGGTCATTTTAGTTTCTTCTGGAAAAGGGGGGATTATAGTCTGTACAGATTCTGCCAGGTAGGAATTCCTCTCACGGTGATCATCATAATCATAATTCCTATCATAACCACTATCTCCGTCTTCATCATCATCACTGTCATCACTATCATTATTATTGTTCAGTAAAAAAATAGCCACAATCACATTACGTATTTTCAGTGTTATGGTAGTGATTATTTGTTTGTGTATGTCTAGGTGATGACAAGAATGAACCTATTCACGGCTGTCCTTTGTCTCGTCATGGGTCGTCCCTATCAGTTTTATTACTTTGTACCATTGGTCTCGTTCTGGTTCGTTATTGTTTATGTAACAATGGCTGTACTTCCACATGTTACCGCTGCGTCAGTACGAGGTATTGACTGACAAGTATTACTTGGTCTTCGCAATCAATTACATTTATAATATAACGCCAAACCCAGCCAAGACTCGTATTTTGCACCTCCCGCACAAACGTTCGGCGCACTACCAACTGAATTACTGCATGTGAGAATGATATTTTGGACTGCTTTACACAGTCTTTTTTTTTTTTTGGCTCGTTTTGTACGTTCATTTACGTCTGCTCATATTCCATATTTTTTCTTACAGATGATCCTAAACAGTACCTATTTATTTGGTTGAAATTCTTCGTCCTGTTTGGTGTTATTTATATTATATGGTCGTCACCGGTAGGTCACTAGAATTTCATGATTAGACTCTGCAAGGACTCGGCAAGTCTCTCTATATCGCGTGACCAAAGATGTAACGCGTGACTGCACTTTTTGTAGGTATTGTACGACTGGGTGTTCTCACAATGGGCTGTTAAAGAATTATTTATTGATGAAAATGACAGTGTTAGAGAATGGAGATTCAGATCGTGGCTTGATAGATATGTAAGTAAATAAACACACATTAGATTCATTGGATGCTATTTTGTTGTTCTCATGTATTCGTTCCTTTATCCTTTTATTCTTTTGTTTTTTACATCTGTATATCGTAATAATAGTTTTCTGGACAACATCTTTTCAACAGTAGAGAGACTCCGGTAGTCTCAGGTCATTATATAGCTAGTGCGTCCACTAGCATCTTTAATGCTTGTTGACTCTCTTATTTTTAATTCTTTCTATTTATCCAGATTGTTTTATATGGAATGGTATTTGCGTTCGCATACAATACTGCTAAAGAACTTCGAGTATTAGATGACAGTACATTAAATAGGTTATTTAATCCCACACATACGACAGTTACTTTATTTCTGTCGGCTTTGGCACTAGGGGTAAGAGAGTACCACTATATTGATTTACATCATACTGCATGATATATACTTTCAAACACAGGTCATTACAATCAAAAGAATAATTGGCTCAATAGGTTATGCCCACATACCCACAAACATTCAACGTAAAACATAACAATTACTAGAAATAGTACAAGTTTTCTTTTACTTCCATACATGTTTTGACGATGAATACAATTGGCTGAAAGTCTGCAGTTTGAATTACAAACAACGCTTTCCAATCACTGTTAACAAAAGATTCCATCTTTTAGATATCTAAGTGAAATAATCATTACATTATCTATTTTTCTCAAGCCAGAGATTCTGACAGAATTACGGAAGTACACCATATAATACATCTTTTACGCCGTTCCCTCTCTTCTAGCATGAGCTTTTCCAACAAACCTTCTTTTTATCATGTAATGTTGAATTCTTCTTCCCAAACCTACTGTTTCTCCAACAACTTGTGGCTCGCTGCCTACCCTGTCTTCTACATCATGTTTGTTAACGATCGTGGATAAGATGTGACGGTTGTTTGTTTATCTAGGTATACACCATTCAAGCATTTACTTGTTCTAGTAAACCATCGTGCAATGCAACGCATTCCGTTGCATCTTGTGTACCAGTAAGTGATCTGTTATGATATCATCCTTTTGATGTTATTCAATCTTCATATCCATGTTGGTGTTTTTTCAAAGCTTGATTTGCGCTAACCCTGGGTTGATTCTTAAGACAACCTATAGAGTTAATCCCGGATTATCACTGACTGAGCTTTGAACATCCGAAGTCATTGATTCATATGATCCCCTTCTTTCAGCAATAGATCACTTGCCCGCGGGTTTTCTCTTATTTTTGTCGACTTTAGCGAGGACTTGCAACCGTTTTGAAGCAACTCGGTTTTCAAACGAGAAATGAACGTTTTCAACAGATTGCCTCCACAAGATCTGTTGTTTGAACAATGCGTCAGTTAAATGAAACCCCATGAACCCTCTTACCCCCGTGTAAAACCAGGATTTTTTTTCAACGTTTTCTCTCTGTGTTTAGGACCCAAGATTTCAATCGACAGATGTTCAAAAGGGGTCTATCGGCTAACTATATATTGTGTAAATTGATGTACTGTTTTATTTTTAGATAACTGCATTCATTATTTTACGTAACATGCCTACCTTTCTTCGTGGTAAATTCAGTCGTTTCTTTGCTTGGGTGGGATCATTCTCTCTTGAGGTAAGGCACTCGTCATTTTGTATAATAACTAGGAGCCTGAGAACCCTTCTGTATCATTTCTTGTACCAACTATATCTCGAATAAAGCAGCATCAACAATAAATATTTGCGAGACTACCGACGAACATGGCTTTCGGTGTGGTCAGACCTGACTTAAGATGTAACTAAGTAATTAAATAATATATCTGACATGATTAACTTTAACCTCTTAGTCGTGTTGTTAACCATGTTTGTCTTGTTTGTTTCCAGTTATTTGTTGGCCAGTACCACATCTGGCTAGCCCAAGACACCAAAGGTGTACTGGTACTAATTCCTGGTCAACCCTTACTCAACGTCATTGTGACAACATTCGTGTTTGTTTGTGTCGCTCATGAAGTACATAAAGTGTCAGCTGTTTTAGCCAACGCCTTGATATCACGTGACATCACTACAATGATAAGAAGACTCTTTATATTCATTATAGCATTGATTATTATCTGGTGGCATAAGACACATCACACGGTTAGACCTAGACTATCCTAGGGAGGAATGCCGCACAGGAAACCCAAATGACAACGGAATATATCCGCTTGGAAAATCCATGATGTCCAAGATATCACTACAAGAATTAGAAGAATTTTTATATTTATAGAACTGGGATACATCATACGGTGATAACAGACAAATTGCCCACTTTCAGACCATGGGACACTATCTAGGGAATGGTTCTTTTATGGAAAATGTGTTGAAGTATTTGCACCTGAAAGAATCATTTCCTAAGAGTGATATCACATGGTCTAGTCTGTAATGGGAATCGAAAGAGGTCTAACGGTTGGAATACCATAGGAAGCCAAATGACTACAGAGTATAAACGCCGAGGTGTTTTAATAGATACCGGTGCCGCTTAAACGACCACGGAGAACTGGTTTTACTTCCCATACTGCACTGATAGAGATTCTATGATAGTTTTTTTTAATTACTTGGAAATAGAGAAGGGACGTTTTGGAAGATTGGTTTCATACTAAAAAGTCGACCAGCTCGTATTTTGTCGAAGCCGAATTGAAATTTTCAAATGCGATTTACACTTTAAGATTTCGTAGTCTCAAATCTAACTTCCAAGAATTTTAATTGTGTCACAAAGTAGCAGGAGTATAATACAATGGGATATCTTGTGCACATTAGAGGGCTTCATATATCTGAGCAGTTCCTGCTCGCCCCCCCCCCCCCCCCCCAAAAAAAAAAAAACATATTAAAACGTTATACCTCAATGAGCACAATATTTATAAAGGTAGCTGAAGTAGATTGGAGGGCTTCATATATCCGAGCAGTTTCTGCTGGTCCCAATAAAATACATATTAAAATGTTATACGTCAATGAGCACAATATTTATAATATATATGTTCTAGGGCAAGCATGCCTTTAGTTAAACGTTGGTTAGACATAGATACGATTCTCCAGGGTGAATTCTTCATGCTTACAGTATATTCCAGATTCCAAAAGCAAATTTTCGGTACACGTGGATTCCGGCATAATGGCCGGCACACACGATAGAGAGCTTGAGCGATTCTGGAGCACGGTCCCGCCGGAACTAGCTCCCTAGTAATAAAACTGAAAATTGTTGTGCATTGATGATCCTGAGTTGTGTCCTTCCTCGAAAAACAGTTCAGCTAGGAGCTCCCACAGCTTTTCGTTCGTCGAACCACATAAGACGTCTGCAAGGAAGGCTGGCTAAAAAGAAGGCATATATTAATAAAGATGGTGATTCGATTTCAGACCCCAAAAAGACGACCTCATTCAATCAATTATTATTTATTCAAAATTGATCAATAGATTCTTAGATATACGGAGTCAGCCAGAGACCCTAAAAATTACTCAGTTAAGGGTCTCCTTATCGAACCTAAGGCCTTCATGGTTCACACGAGCAACGCAGATGCAAACACAAAATTCCACTTGCGTTAGCGTTTTTACCGATAAAAAGTGCAAACACAAGTGCAAGAAAATGAAAAATTGTCCAGTGTTTTGTTTGCATTTGAGTTTGCTCGTGTGAACCAGGCTTAAAAGAGCCCCCAACCTACTTTTGTGAGGAAGTCCACCCGTTTTCATATGTTCAAGTTTGTCGCTCGATGTGATATCGTTCTATCTCCCTTAGTATTCGTGATCGAATAATTAAAACAACAGTTCAGGAGCCGAGCGTGTGTAACTGACAGTCGAGGTGTCTATGATCCAACGGAAGTACCACCTGCATGTAACTAATTCATTAATTTTATATTTATTTATTTATTTATTTATTTATTTATTTATTTATTTATTTATTTATTTGTTTATTTATTTAATTGTTTATTTATTTATTTTATTTATTTATTTATTTATTTATTTATTTTATTTATTTATTTATTTATTTATTTATTTATTTTTTATTATTTTTTATTTGTTTGTTTTTATTTATCCATTTTTTATTTATATTTATATAGTAATCATAAAGATATATTTAGATTTATTTGTCTATTTGATTCTTTATATATAATTCAGAAATGGCGAAATAAATTAAATCATTTATACTTTATCCGAGTTTGCTTATTCGTCAATTTGTTGCAGTAATTCAGTGATCAGTCTCATTGGATACAGTAATTTTCCTGGCAAAATATATTCTTTGATTTTTTTTAATTGTTTATCGATCAAATTTAATCAGACAATTTAAACGGTCTGTTGCAACCGACAACTGGCCATCCAGATCTATCAACAAATAATAATTAAAATATCACGTAGTTTGTACTTTCGTACTTGTTTACAAATGAATGTTTACGTGATGCGACAATCGGGAAATGACATCGTTAAATTTCCTGGCAATACATGCCTCGAAATCATAGCGGCCCACTCCAAAAAAACTTTGACAAGGAACTGTTGTTTCATCGTTTGTATTCAAGGCAGCCAATAGTAAGTAGGTGGGGCAATCAAGTCTCTAGGGACAAGAGATGTCAAATTCCAAACTTATGACTAAACAACTCTGTTCTACTCGAAGAAAATGCACATAATGGACGATAAATGCATAGTAAAGTTTAAATGTTTTGATATTTAGAAAATTCTACCGCTTAAATATTTTAGACAATGAGTTTTTTTTTACTTTTTATATGTTTTACTATATCCAATGCAAAATAATTTTATTTTGGTCGATACAATTGGAGCCTCGATCTGATGTGTATGCGCATATTTTTGTCTGTTTGATTGACAAGTATTATATATGGGTTGTCGAGCCCCACGCTACATAGATTAAGACCTAAACCTTCGCTAACGTAGTTGGGTATTTCGGCGCTTTTTGGAAGGGTTTTCACTGGAATAAATACGCACAAACACCAGGAAAAGATAATAAAGTCTCACCAGGCAATTTAGGTAAGGGAAAATACTGAGATCTAAACGATATTTGTGAGAAATTACTATCGAGTCTATGCATCGAGTCCACAGAAGGCGCCATTTCTAGCCAACCGCACAAATTTACTGACCTTTTTTTACCTTATTTTGTCCACATAATCCCCAGATATTCTTTGCTCAAAGGAATGAGGAATCTTAAGAACTGCTTTTGATTCATTGTTAGCGTTTTGATGAATGTTCCTCTGATAAATGGACAATGTCGGGCTTGTAAATAAAGCCATTAGAGACAGAAAACTTCGGAAATACAGGATTTCGCTTGACGAACAAAGACTTTTACTCACTCTTATGGAATATTTTCGATGTATTTTCAATTGGATTTCTTTATAATAACCTTCATGTAATTCGGCGGGACTGCTTTTTGTTCAGGACACATAACTTAACAATGTTAAAGCTCGATTTATATGGTATTTCGGTTTATTTGTGCTGTATTTGGTTGAATGAATTTTGTTCATTTACGCCCTGGATTTACGGCAAGATCGGAATATGCTGAATATTCGACCTTTTGCTTTCTCAAAACTCCCCTAATCGTTGCTCCAGTCTTTTAAAATAGCCATTCTTCCTTTCAAACTAACTCAGTTGAACTCGAAAATACTTAGTATGTCGTGTTTCATAATTTGTGTTTACAGGGTAAAGTTTTCTAATTAGATTTATGGAATGTTTCTGCAACCTTATAAGATATGTCATTTTCCTGTGAAACTTACAAAGCCTGTTCGGAATATTGTAAGATTTACTTCGATTTGACAACACTCCAATCATAGTGTTGCGAGAATTCTTGCTTGAGCGAACACTTTAGGATCAGGGTGCTTTCAAAGAAGCAGTGAAACAACCACAAGATTCCGATAATACGTTGTTACCATAACCAAAGCAGGTATTTGTAATTTTGATCTTCGCTTTGGGATTATGAAACGACGAAATCGCATTCGCTCGTTTTTCTGTATTTATCCTTTTTCGTATTATAGCCTTAATGTGTTTCACGTTCTGCGAATTTGATCAGTTTTGGTATTTCATGAGACATATCTCAGCATGCAACAACAATAATATAAACTCGACCATCATACAAACTGCCATTGTATTTGAAATTCTGTTCAAAGATTGTATTGAAATCCTCTGCATGTGTTTGTGACGTTTGTCGACAATCAAGTCTGATTTGATCTGAAGTATTTTCTCTTATAAACAGCAAGAAAGTATCTCAAACCTATAAAAACTCTTGTTCATTAGATTTTTAACAATCGTTATGCTTCGCAATGTTTCAAGAAAAAAAATTAAGGTCAATGTTCTTTGGTATTAATTTTTGAATTCTCTCTATTTTTCTTGCAGCCGCTTCAAGGGCATTCAAGTCCCTTACTGAAAGGTAAGCCATTTCAAAATATTTGTCCTAAATGAAAATGTTTCTGTGATCAAATTTTGTACATTTACATGTATTTTGATTTCAGATTAAGTTGAAAAATTTCCTAATTGGTCAAGAAACTCGAATTTATTTTACATTCATATTTTGATTTGATATTCATAAACTAACAAATTTACCAAAGACGAATTTCCCCCTATTTCTGTTCAGAGCGCAGAAAATTGAAACATTTATGTTTTTTTCTTTACAATAGATCTCTAATACTTTGGTCTGAGAATTACAATCTACTCGGACTAAATTACGGTGAGTTTATACATTTAACCTATTTTGCTTGACTCAAACTCATAAAGATTCACAAAGATTGATTTTAGGTACTTGTATTATAACAGAAATTGTGTGTGTCTTGGTACATGTATTTTGAGCTGATACTCCATTTTATCGATCAGTCAGACGTTACAACACAAACAGACGTGACTATGTTTCTGATGTGTAGTGGATGAATCATCAAGTGTTGTTTTCAATATTGTTGCACAGTAAACTTGACCCAACATTCTGCTGTACGTCACATAGTATTCTATAAATTATGTCCTCTAAATAATGACACTTTACAACACGTTCTTAGGTCCATTTTTCTTTCCATTTTTTCATTTCCTTTTATTGTATAATACAATTGAAGTTTTGGTGTTTTGATGCTTTTCAAAAAGTTTATATGAAGATTTCCTTTTATATATGATGTGGACATCTAATCCTGCATTAAAATCTGAAAATACTGTCTTTCAAAATTATATATTATTATTCTATCCAGTTGAAAATTATATGTTCTAATAATCTACTTACATTACTGGTAACATATGCACCAAAAATATGCAACATTGCATGAGCACTAAGACCATTGTAACCAAGAAATATAAATTGTCATTCATTCTATTTTTAATCTTCATCATGAATCTCCTTGGTTTCTGCCAATAAACCTTGTTTTTGATATATGATAGTTTTCAAGTCAGCTCTTTATTTGACAGTTTCAACAGCATTAAAGTGTGCCTGGAGGGCATTCCATACTCCATCAATTTTAGAAGCTTTTAAAACTTTTTTTTTATCTGGATAAGGATGTGCGTGATCTCATATCAGATTATCAACACATGATTTTCTTTAAAAAGTCTTCCAAAAATCAACAGAATGTTATGTAACATTCTTATACTATCGGTTGATCTTATAAATTGTAAACTTTTAAAGAAATATTCAGGTTGGGCTACAATAATTGTTTTTTTTTATGGAATTTTTTTATCATTGTTCCTCATGTCTGTGTAAGATTGCAAATAGAAATCAAGCAGAACCCTTTCAATATTTGCCATAATAATCAGTAAATATTTTTGTACAAAAAATATATATATGTACAATATATCTAGTATATCAAAATACAATTTTTACTCCTTTTTTAACTTTGAAAGAGCTACATGTTTACATTGCTCAGAGTTAAAATAGAAATCCAGATATAAAGCATATATCTATAGTTCATGTCAATTAATGGTCTGGATATGGATGTTATTTATTTTCAAGATTTATTTATGACAGCGTATGATGTCATAAGTAAGGAGGGTCCGTTGATATCAAAATAATGTAATGCCAAAAATGCATGTTTAAGTCTGTGTTAAACCCCAATAACTTTCTTCTACTGTTTAAAAATAACTCTCAAAATATCAACCTTTTGACAGGCAGTGTGACCATTTAGTCTTTGTTGAAAGAAGTTCAAAAAAATAAATAAATAAATAAATAAATAAATAAATAAAATATGTGGCAATTTACAAGAGAGCTTTTATAAAAATCTACCTATTATTTGTACTGTATATTCCCTGTTGAAACTGTAGACTGAAATACTTTTTAGAATAGAATTGTTTTTATTTGAAAGAGAGCATTGTACGAATAGACACAATTCATCATATCACATGAATAACTATTTTACATGAATTAAGCAACATGCGCTGTTAAATGAAAGTCTTCATTTTGTGCTGATGTAAATTGAGGATATAGCTTTGAATACATGATATCTAGCATGAATGATAATGATAATGATAATGAATTTATAAAGCGCTTATACAGGTCAGTTCTAAGCGCTGAAGGAACATAAATAAACACACAAACAAGTAAACAAACATACAAACAAACAAACAAACACAATAAAATCAAAATCATAGATTAGAAACTTATGTAATTCATGGTGCTGATCTATTGTTGTTTCCATCCATAGCTGCAAAATGGAAACTCATCACATGGGCTTGCCAATGGGAGATCCCAACAAGAGTATGGAGACAGCAATGTGGACGCAGCAGTACCACGACTCAGGTATCATGTCTGGTGCAACAACTACTGCGCATTCAACTAAAGGAGATGAAGATGACGACTACATGAAGACAACACACATGTCGTTTGAATGGGAGCAGAGTTTTACTGATACTGAGATGCAAGCCATGAATGAACAGTTTGTCTCAACCAGAAGGTAGGAACCCTGTCTGTATTCAATAGGTATATTATAATAATCAACATTTGGCATATCTTATTTCATTAGATTGTTTCAATTTTATCGATTCGTACCATTGCAAAATATTTTACTCAATGTTTTAGAAAATCATTTATCAAAAGGAAAAAGCATAAATTCTAAGCAAACAGTGTGTTTGTTTTCTCGCTATGACCTTGGCTCAGCTGAGTGTTGGCATGGCAACATAAATTGGTAATTTGCATAAAGGGTCATGAAAACTTTACACTGTTCTATTAATATATTTTTATTGTGAAACTTATGAACTTTTCATTTAGTTAAGAATACGTTTTGGATTTAACAAGCTGTTTTGCCCTAACATGTTTTTGGAGTGATTAAAATGTTGTTTTTCCTAGAAAATAGTAAATTGAAAATCATTATAAAATCTACATGTATATTACATCATTATAAAGATCATTATAAAATCTATATATCGTAGACAATGTAATGATTGATTGCAAAAATAAAATGTGTAACTTAGTGAATGTATAAATCATACATACAGTAACATTAGTGCATTGAATTTTAATTAAAGATATCAAGAAAAGTATATTAATTTAAAAAAGCACATGAAAACAACAATTGTAACAGATGTAACAAATCAAAATTTAAGAAAAAAAGGACACAAAATTAACAATGATTATGATATTAAAATTTAACACAAGCTGTATTACTAAAAGGTTTCATACTGTAGCACCTATTCACTTAAATGCTTCAAAGGCTTTCTATTGTTTTTTACTAAACTACTTCGTAATAAACTGAATATTTGTTGTTTGTTCTAACCATTTTACTGAGCCCATCACACAACAAAAGGGTAAATTTCCAATAACAATTTTTCCAATTGTCAAATATTGATTGCCATTAAAAAGCAAAAAAAATGTTATCATTATTTACTTTATACATTTCACACAGTGAACATATTTTTCTAACTTTTCTATTTTGTCCCCTTTCAGTCAACGTATTCGCCAAGCAATGTTTCCAGAGACTCTTGAAGAGGGAGTCCAAATTCCATCTACTCAGTTTGACACAACATCATCTACTGCTGTGCAACGACTTGCTGAACCATCATTGATGTTAAAACAAGCTGTAGTTAATTTGATAAACTATCAGGTATGAAAGTTTATTATTTAATGACCCTGAAACTTAAATATTTATTGCATGAAAATTGGATGTTGTAACAAAATGCCTTAATGTACATGTACTAAATAGAGCATAAGTTAAGTCTTTTAAATTTTGTTCTTCTTAATGACTTTTATTATTAATCAAGTATTTGTGTTTCAAAAATATTGAGAGTTGAAAAATCATGAGCAAACATCCAAAATATTATTTGTCAAGAACGTTTACATTGAAAATAATATTTGTCTTCTATTTCCAGTTTTGCTTTGGTTTTATTGTTACATTGACAAATGCAATAATATAATATGGTCTTGCACTCCATTTGTCTGAATTATACTTCCTATCTGTTAGATAAAGTTGTGATTTATTTTGGTTTTGCTACCATGTGACTTCCATCTGTCTGTTCAGTAATTATAACAATATGATTTGGGGTGGGAAAAACATCTATTTTGCAAAAGTTGATAGTCACCAACTTGATTGACCATAGCAGGGTGTCAATCAATTATTAACTTGCTACTAGAATTGCCATAATTACTATCCAAACATGCAGACGTTTAATTTTAAAACAGAAGTATTCTTGTTTCTGTTAGGATGATGCTGATCTGGCAACAAGAGCTATTCCTGAACTGACCAAGCTTTTGAATGATGAAGACCAGGTTTGTAGTTGTTATTTCTTGGGTGCTACTGGTATATATTTGTGTTGTCCTGAACTTCTGTTATCCACGGTTTAATCCATAGTGTTGATTTTAGCTTTCTTTTGTGTAGAATGCAGTATACAATCATATACAATTATTTTCTGTCCAAGCCAATCAAATTTTAATCAAGCAAAATATCTAAATCATATTCATAGGGCTTTTCATTGCTTTTTGACAATACTATAATAAATGGGGTACTTTAGTTATTGGGTTATATAAGATAAAATGAATGGTTTGAACCAAAGTGGAAGTAACATGACATGTTCTGTAAGCTTGAGAAAGAGTGTCAGTGATGTCTACAATGTATATTTGCACAGCATTTGTGTATCCATAAGTTATCTTGTTATCTTAAAAAAAACAGTATTTCAAATTCCGTTTATTTTCAAGAATACCAACTTTTATTGAGCCATTTTGTTGGTGTTTGTGATTTCCAGGTGGTTGTTGGTCAGGCTGCTATGATGGTACATCAGTTGTCCAGGAAGGATGCAAGTCGTCATGCTATCATGAACTCTCCTCAGATGGTGGCGGCATTGGTCAGGGCATTGAACAACTCTTCTGATGTTGAGACAACAAGATGTGCTGCCGGTACCCTACACAATCTATCCCACCACAGGTAAACACTGTCAATCATTATCGCTCATTCAATTCACTGAATTTCCTTTTGACACTCTTCCATAGTGTTGAAAGTCACCTGGACTAGGAAAACCAAAGCTTTGAAGATGACCATATATCTGTATTAGATTGATAGTAAGACTAAACACCTGGATATATTACAACACCTTACAGTACCAAAGCAGCCAGGGCCAATGATACATTATTTTATTGTTGGTCCTTTCAAATAAGAGGTGTTTTTAAGCAAAGCGACTTTATATACAAAAACAAAATGTAAATTAGTGATGACTACCCACACTGAAATCTGGAGCAAAACTGATTTATCTGAGTAAATCATGAGGACACTGCCTGCCTGCCTGCACAGATCATTTCCCTAATATGTTTTGAGAAATGTAATGCAATCAACCTTTTTTACACTATTGAAGACCAAGATTTTTGGAGTAATTCTTGAGTACTGTAATGAATATGGTTGTGATATTACTTCTTGTTTATCATAGACAAGGCCTGTTGTCTATCTTCAAGTCTGGCGGTATTCCAGCTCTAGTGAAGCTCCTTGGATCACAAGTAGAAGCTGTTGTCTTCTATGCCATCACCACTCTTCACAACCTTCTCCTCCATCAAGAAGGTGCTAAGATGGCTGTCCGTTTAGCTGGTGGCTTACAAAAGATGGTTGCTTTGCTTGGTCGAACTAATGTCAAGTTCTTGGCTATTGTCACGGGTATGTTGAAATATCCCAAGAAACTTTCTATTGCTTGCTCCTGTGTTCAAATTGTTGTAATTCCAACATTTTATCTCAAGAATCGGGAGCAGGTCTAGTATTGAAACAAAGTAATTTTGAAATGATATTCAAAAAAGCAAGCCCTTGGAATTCTCGATAACAATGGATATTAAAATCGCCCAGACTACTAGTGCTCCATTGCACCAGGTTTATAATTATATCATTCAAACATCACACCCTTTTCATCATTTTTTCTCAAGACTGCCCTCACTGTGGTCAATTTGATTCAATCCATTTACCCTCAACAATGCTGTCTGTTTGTTATTTTAGACTGTCTTCATGTCCTGGCCTATGGTAACCAAGAAAGCAAACTGATCATCTTAGCCTCTGGTGGACCAGCTGAGCTAGTTCGAATTATGAAGAGTTACACATATGAGAAACTGTTGTTCACAACTAGCCGTGTATTGAAAGTGTTGTCTGTTGATACTGACAACAAGCTAGCTATTGTTGAGGTGAGTATTCTGACCTACATTTACTTTGCCTGCCATGAAGACCCTTGTAAGGACCAGTCTCAAGTTTCCTATGCCAACTTGAGACTGAAACGCAAAGCTTCTCCATAGGGGAAGTATTGTAATGTATTTTATTATTGTTATTATTATTATTTTTTGTGAACATGTGATATTACTTTGTTGTAGCTAATCACAAGATAAACAGCTGCTATAATGATCTTTTCACTTCTTGTGTTTGCTGGTTTGCTTTGTCTGCAAAGCATTGAGTTGTGTTGACTTATTCCGCTTAATTCCAGGCTGGAGGAATGCAAGCACTAGCTATGCATCTTGGACATCAAAGCAACCGTCTTGTCCAAAACTGCTTGTGGACTCTTCGTAACCTGTCAGATGCTGCAACCAAGGAGGATGGCTTGGATAATTTGCTTCAGATGCTTGTACAACTGTTGTCATCAAACGATACCCAGGTTGTAACATGTGCTTCTGGTATCCTCTCCAACTTGACCTGCAACAACCCTCGTAACAAACAACTGGTGTGTAGGTTTGGTGGAATTGAAGCCCTTGTACGTACATGTCTGCAGGCAGGAGACAGGGAAGAAATCACTGAACCAGCTGTAAGTAATCGTCTTTGTTTTTTTTTTTCAAGCATGTCTTTTGTAATGTTAATCAAGCAACTGTAATTGTTTTGGGCCTAGAATAGTTGTAACAAAAACCTTTTCCATTTGCATTCATTTTCTGTGCTAAATTTACTGTAAGGTTCTCAAATAAGCAAACATTGTAACAAGCTAAACTGTTTGTTATCACTTCAGGTGTGTGCACTTCGTCATCTGACCAGTAGACACGCTGACGCTGAAGCAGCTCAAAATGCCGTCCGCGTACATTACGGTCTACCAGTGCTGGTAAAACTTCTTCACCCTCCATCACGCTGGCCTCTGATCAAAGCTGTGATTGGCTTGATTCGTAACCTTGCTCTTTGTCCAGCAAATCATACTCCTATAAGAGAACATGGAGGACTTCCTCGTCTTGTACAGCTACTGATGCGAGCCAACCAAGACATGCAAAGAAGACCTGGACAGACTGCTGTAGTTGATAATGTTCGAATGGATGACATTGTTGAAGGAACTGTAGGTGCTTTGCATATTCTATCAAGAGAAGCTCATAATCGTGCAGTGATTCGAAGTCTACATTGTATTCCACTCTTCGTACAGGTACAACAAAGTGATGTGTTTTTATGATCATGCTATTGTAAATGCTATGTTGTGATTTCTTTGGTGTTGTTGTCTTGGTTGTCATTATTACTGTTCTGTCAGAGATGCTGCTAGCTGTGAAGGGCTGTTAACTTCATTCTCCAGGTTGTTATTCTTTTTGTTATTTTGTTCGTTTGCTTTGTAACATTGTATATCTGTCTATTTTAGATGTCGGTTAAAAGGCTGTTTATTCGTTTGCTTCTTTTTTCTGTCGGTTTGTTGGACACGATATGATCCTGTCTTTGTATTTCTTTTTCATGTTTTTCCCCTCACTTACTCATATGTCCATAAGTAAATTTTGCAGTGTGTTCATGAACTCACGTGAATTCTTTCCATCGTTAGCTATTGTATTCACCCAACGAGAATATCCAACGAGTCGCTGCAGGAGTGCTATGCGAACTGGCTCAAGACAAGGAAGGGGCTGAGGCGATTGAAGCAGAAAACGCCACCCAACCACTAACAGACCTATTACACTCCAGAAACGAAGGCATCGCTGCTTATGCTGCTGCCGTTCTATTCCGTATGTCCGAAGACAAATCACAGGATTACAAGAAAAGGCTTTCAGTAGAATTGACGAGTTCATTGTTCAGAGAAGACGCTCCATGGCCTGAGGTTAGTATTTTGTTGGTTTTCAATGTATGCTAACCTTCCGATAATGTAATTGCAGGTTTGTTGGGTACGACAATGTTCATATTATGCTTTCTCGTAACGAGTGTGATTCCAATTGAAAAAATATGGTGTTTTAATTCCGCAGCACAAAAACGTTCATTTTTTTACTTATTGAGGTCAATGCCTAAACGTATAGACATAATGAGTAAATAGAAAAAAAAACTTTTTATCTTTCACTGTATATCTAATTTTTGGACTTAGGTTATCTTGAAATCATCAAGAAAATGTTTTTGTTTCCTGTTATCTATTTCGGTCTGTTTAAACTCAAAAATCTCTTTTTGTTCGGTGATAATTTTTATTGTTTTACTCAGTTCCACTGTTAATATTCTGTCATGCTGCTCAATTTTCTCTGTTTGTAACAATTTTTGTTTTCTTGTAAGCGTTTGATTCTTCCGTCCGTAACCACTGTTTGTTTTTTAGAGCGCCAAGCCTTGAGGCGACACGTGGTTTCTTAAAGAGAATCCGCGATCGCCCTCCACGTTTTACTCTCTCTCTACTCTGCCTTCTAATTACATTCTACTTCTATGGCAAACTGTATGTGGTATTAAATAAAATGATAAGTTTTTTTCGTTCCCTTTGAAGTAAAGCTGTACAAATAATTACCCTCCACCCTCTATTATATTCCTTTAGAGTTGTCGTGATTTTTGGGCAAGCGGCTAACATTCTCTCTCGTTTGATGTTTGAAAAGTACATTTGAAGGAAATCACGTTCTATGAAGACGAACCGGAAGTCGACATTGTCGTCATCGCTTCACTTCCGTAAACAACATTTTTCAATATTTTATGTTCTTTTAATTTAGTCTTATTTTTGTCACGTCTTTTTGAGTGTCATCTGTTATGTAATAAGTTAAGAATAAATTATTTACGAGTTTGTTTAAAAAATGGATGAATTATAAGAGTTTGTTGTCTTTTTAATTGCTGTGAAATGAAACGTACTTTTTGCTTTCTTACCTTGAACAACTTTTGAGATTTTTTGATCAACGCTCATTTGATTATTTCCATCCATCCTTTCCTTGTTTTTTCTTTGTCATGTGCTTTTTACATTTCCCCTTTATTTCTCTGTATTTCAATGGGCTGTTATTTCCCATTTGTATTTCCTTCTTGTATTTAATTCAGTCACTTTTTGTATTTCCCGTTTATTTTTCGTTTTAATTATTTAACTGTCTGTGTTTATTTACAAACACATCTAAAGTGTGTTTCATTTTTTTGTTTGTTTGTTTGTTTGTTGTTTTTTGTTTTTGTTTTGTTTTTAGTGGCAGACTCGCCGCGAAGGCCATGCCACCGATTCTGGAGATGATTAATTGATTAATGAGTTGTGTTTCGATCTTTCAGCATATGGACGGCGATTTCATGGATACCTACCCTATGGCCAATTCGTACAACTATCCCCAGGACAACATGGATTACACTCATGCCCACATGGATTACCAACAACCACACTATGATTACCACGGGGATCCAAACATGCCACCACCAGTTCATCATCAACCTCCCCCCCACGGGGGTCCTTGGTACGATACCGACCTGTAAACTAATTGACGCAGCATAGAACCTAGTGGGCCAATCTTCCCATTGTGTATGCTTAGAGAAAGTACTCTCTCGACTTCTGTGTGGCTTTTTGTAATATATAACTCGATAGGGATCAATAAGCTGTTCAAGCTAATGTTTCTCTTTTATTTTGTAGATTTTCTTCGGTTTTGTTTTGTGAATATTTTTTTTTTATTCCAAAAAAATCAAGTTTCTGTTATAATGATGCCGAATCAAATATGGTGACTCTGTCCTCGGCTAGCATATTTTTCAGTTATACGAGGCTAGTCAGCGGATCAAGCACGACTACTAGCTACTAGCTGTTCAAAATCAGTCGCCATAATTCGATTGGTGAATTTTTTCTTAGGAATTTTTTATCAGACAAAAGCTGAAGGTATCGCCAAGAATAATAGTTTTTAAATTGTCAACTATTTTACGATTAAGATTGCAGATGATCGTGTTTTTAATGTGAACGATGTTCCGGATATCGTCATTACTGCCGTTATTATCAGTAATCTTCATCGTAAAATCACTATTTATTTTCCCCGGAAAAAATTCCATTTACAATATATTCCCAATTACAAACTTGTATCAATAACCAATCAAATCGTCATATTTCCCTGTCAAAACCCGACACCCAATGACAGACATTAACCAATCAAATTATCGTATTTTCCCTCAAAATTGTTACGCGAACTGACAAATTTGTTTCCGCTATAACGTGACGCGCGCGCGTCAGAGTAGTTTTAGTAAAGCCAAAAGTAGCAATATTGTTTTGTAGTAGTTAGTATAAAGGCGACAATTTTTATCTAATGTACAATATGTAGCGCTTGTTTTGTGGTCATATTTGTATTTATCGTATTAAACTAAAGTAGCAGTAATTTTGAACCGTCCATTGAAGTTGTAGTTGATAAACCAATAACCAAATAAATATAGTCTTTTACCAATAGTCTTGTTGTTTCAGTCAATATTCTCTCAGTGAAATGTTTTTCATGAGCCTGTCAAATAATTGCTGAAGTACTTTAATCTTATAATCTATCATTACGACTCGAAAAGAAAACCTTGGGAACGGGATGGCCTGTTAAACAGACGTTCATAGCATGAGGGCGTAGTCCCGTCCATGCAAGCTATATATCTCGCTCCCTGTTCAATCATTGCTTTGGTTAACGTGTTCTATCCAAATCAAACAAGTGCATCTTAGGGCGATGAGGGATTCCAACGTGGAATAACTGAACTTGAACTATGTTAAAAAGGATTTACGAGACTTGGCCATCGCTCGTTTTGAGGGCCATTCCCTGTTCTTACATTGCATTAATAACTACATTCTAAAGTGCCACTTTTATTGAATGATCAAATAACCCCTACATATATTTGGAACTAAACTAAATGAAAGACATGCAGCGAACTGTCTAAGCTCGAATGTGTGTGGTTATGAATCGCTGCAGTACAGTAGAGACAAACAATAAGCAAATGTAAAGGAATGTAATTGTGAAAATACATGCAATCAATAAAATATATTAAAATTTTTACTCATCCTTATTGTAACCACAGGATAATCCTGAGTGACGGTCCTGAAGGGGAAGGAGAAAAAAAAATCTCAATCTCGTATCTGGAGCCTGCGTCACTTGTGGCGTTTTATTAATTTCTTGTGCGTTTTCTCATTTTTTGTCGAAGGCCACACGAAAACGCGGGCACTGGGTTCGAGATTAACCGTAGGAAGCCCAAGTTGAATACTTACTACAGGAGGCCCAAAATACTGCTCTTTTTAGGCTTAACTAAAGTTTATTACGATTTTCTCTTCTTGTCTACTCAAACGGAGTAAAATGTTACAATTTATTCAATTCAGAAACTTGTTTTAGCATTTAAAAATAGATTAATCCTATTCCCAATCCCAAACGTTTTATCCCAATGGAAAAATCCCAATTTCTAGCTTTAGGCGCAAATCCTAATTCCATGCAATTTACTCCTTCAGGACACTCTGATATATCTATCGCTTGCCAAATAAACTAGAGAAAAAGCCCTTTTTCTTCTCGCTTGCTGCCTTTTCGTTGTGATCTGCGTCGCTTGATGTCAGTTTGCCTTTTGTTTTCATAAGCATCTCCAGCTCTTGTTCTTGCTGAGACATTATTTCTTGCTGTTGTTGCTGTCTTCGTTTTAACGCCTCGAGCCGAAGTCTTTCCTCGTCATTTTCATCGTATTCGCAATTGTCTGGCGTTTGTCTGGTTTTCTTTTGAGTTTCTACCAATTTCTGCAACTCTGCTTCATGTCGTTCAGTCTCTTGTACCCGTAATTGTTTTTCCCTCTCAATTCTTTCTTTCTCTGTGGCTCGTTTCAAATGTTCTTCCTGCTCCAAACTATCGCCGTGTAGTTTTACTATTTCGTCTACGTCACGTACATCTTTCCCTTCTGCGATTTCGTTTTCATAGCGATTAAACTCAGCTTTTTGAAGCTCTAAGGTTTGAGCTCTTTTTTCCTTTTCTTTCACTAAAGCTCCTTCTTCCATTTCGAGCCTCTTTCGTTCTATTTCATCTTTCTTCTGTTTCATCAATTCAATTTGTTTGATTCTTTCTTCTTTTTTACGTTGTTCTTCTTCGTAGAACGTTTCTATAGCTATATCTTGGATGTTCTTTTCTTTAAAGGCTTTTGATGATGCCAGATTTGATGCTTCTATGTTTCTCGCTTCGGCCTCTGCTTCTTCGCGCGCTTTTTTAAAGTCAAGTTGTTTTTGCTTTAGTAACTCATGACGCATTTTGATCTTCTCTTCCATTTCTAAGTCTTCCAGAAGTCTTTCTTTTTCCCATTGTTTTACTTTTACGGCTTCGTCTTTGGTTTTTGCTTGATAAGTCTCCATCAATTGTTTTTCATAATCAATTTCGTGGTCTTTAACTAACTGCATTGTTTCATTTCGCTGTTTCATTTCCCTTTCTGCGCGCTTCATTTCGTATTTTTCCGTTTCTTCTGTTTTCGCTCCATGTTCATTTTGCTTCTGTAATCTTTTCTTCGCCTC
The DNA here is from genome assembly GCA_918843875.1 of Diadumene lineata. Classification (NCBI taxonomy): domain Eukaryota; kingdom Metazoa; phylum Cnidaria; class Anthozoa; order Actiniaria; family Diadumenidae; genus Diadumene; species Diadumene lineata. The sequence goes on from OU974069.1 coordinate 30,129,761, forward strand.
TGAGATTGCAATAAGTCCCTCCTCCTGTCTTAGCTTTTCCTGCTCCAAAAGTACATTTTGTTGCATTTCAGGTAGATGTTTTTCGTCATTTTTCTTTTTGTCTGACATTGTGGTTTACCAAATCCTCACTTGTGATGAGAAACCATCTGCAAATAAAATAAACTATAAAAACCCATAACATTGTGACTATCATGATTATACTCCTTGTCAACTGATCAAAACTAACTGTAGTCGGCTGGAAGTAATACACGTGGCAAACACCTCTATATAGCTACCTCCCCCCCCTCCCCCACTGTGCTTCCTAGACAGACCAGCTTTTCAATCACAAGAGCGTGAACACCCTTTTCACTTTCATTCATACTTTAGTCTTTTTATTTAAAAATATCTTATAACTTTAAGAGTCAGATTTAAGCTTATTGCTTTTTCTTAAAGGCAATTTTAAGGTTGCAACCGTGAATAAATTGTGCCAACTGTCTGTGGGATATGATGACAAATACAAATTAGTTGTCCATAATACTTCGGGCCCATTTTTGACATGGAGGAAAATTGTCATCTAACTGGATATACTGAGTTCACAGCATGTTTAATCTTATCAAGGTGAGTTGTCCCCAGTAGCTCTGCAAGCTAGGTCATATCTATTTCAAGGCCTGTTAAATTAGCCAAGACACCCTTTTCGGCTGTGGCAATTCATTCATTCATTCATTCATTCGTTCACGCATATTATAAACAGCAGAGATCTTACAGATCTATTCAACTATTTTATCTTTTGTGATTTCAAAAAAAAAAAAATCCTGCAAACGCTTCTAAATTCAGTAAAGTAAAATGAAACAAGAATGAAATCAAAATACAGTAAGTAAAATCTAATACACATGTATTCTGCATAGTGTGTTATCAGGAAAAATATCTTGTAGACTGTACCTGAGCTCGGACATAGTTTTAATCACTGTAACACAATACCGCGTTACATCACACAATGTAACGCAAGTCACATGATATAAAGCAAACACAAAACTACTTGACCAGGTGGAAAACTGTTGAAAACTCCGCATATATCATAGGAATTTCGAATGTGAAGTCAAATATATCATATAATTTTCAGTTAAAACTGTCACGTTCATATAAAATACAATCCATAATATTACACAGATTCGGCCGCGTTTATACTGACTATCTTTCGTTTAAAATAATATCATAGGAGACTTGTATTAGCTAAAAAGGGCTTCGTTTATCGAATTAAAAGTGGATTTCGACGAAGCGTGAATATATCCTTTATATCAAACCCTGGATCAACCGCAGCTGAAAAACTCATATTGATTAGTTTTCCTGCCAACAAACCCCGCAACAAACCCACAAAATATTGTCATTTTCCCCTAAAATATATATTGATCACTATTATTCTGCACTGATTCACAGTTTAAGGATATAGTAAGCACAACACTTCATGATCAGGTGCTTTCAACTCTGTAATTTACAATTACAATCTACTCGGATTTGAAGTAAGACTTCTTGAAATTGCAATGAAGCATGTCATCGCAATCAGGAATCAATTTTCATCGCAAATTCACAGCAACATTTCTCGTCAAAACATTGCAATAACGACTATTACTCACCAGTATACGAATAAAAGTCTTTGTCATGATTTTGGTGGCTTTCCTTCAACGATTAAACTTCAATCAAAAACGAGTAAAGTTTGGCAATGCTTTTCTGTGATTCTACTTTTTCGTGTACGTTGCTATAAAATAAACATCTTACAGAAGACTGGGACTAGAGGAAGGAAAGAGTGAGTGGGACTGAGTACGATTGTAATTTTTTTTTCAGTTTTTACGTCATATTGATCTATATACTTTCCAAATTCTGAACATTACCGCAGTAATTCCATTCAATTTTACCTAGCAGCTAATCAAACTGTTACAATTTGACATTTTCTTGCAATAAATATGAAATGAATATAGATGCAATCTCGGAAGTTCGTTTCTTGCAACCAACTTGAGTGGAAGTATTTTTTGAAAATGTACAATTTTTTGTTTGTTTGTTTGTTTGTTTTCTTTAATATTTTTATTCGTTACCATGCAGCTCTCCCAAGTAGAGCAGCGCGCGCAGTTAGTACGTCATAATACAGTTAGACTTAGTTAGACCATTTACCGACTATTTGTGCGCACTGCCGAAATGTGATGTGTAAGGCACACTTACATGATAATATGAAGATTTTTCTCGTTCAATTTGTTTTGATTTTAATATCGCTTGATGAAGGTTAGCAATGATAATTATTACAATATGTAAAAGTCTTCTTTCAACTATTCATTTATTTATTGCACGGTGATTTAGCGTCTTAAACTGTTGTCAAGTTAGTGCGTGAAATTACTCGAACAACAACTTAATCACATGTAATCAAACTACTCTTGAAGGTTATGCAACCTGTACCAAGACTCCTGCACTCAGTCCAGGTCAAAACGTTGCTCGAAGTCAATAACAGTCAATGATAATTTGTTTGACCCCTTCCAGTATTGCACTGAAGCCTGTTTTGTGTTTGTATATATCGTTATAGGATTGTGCTTACAGTGTCATAAATGCCCACCTCACGAGCACCAAAGTGCAAAGGCATGTCTAGCCGCACCACCCAAGCAGTGTGAATCATACGATACTGGTTGTTTCTTCGAGTATGACAAGCTAAATATTAAACTGGGTTGTGGACGGGATTGGGCTAAACCCGCGGGATGCGAGGGGACGATCTGTATTAGTTGGTGTACAGAAAAAGACCTTTGCAATGAGATGCTATTACGAAATGCACCATTTGAACTTGACCTTGAAGAACTGCCAACTACTGAGGGTCCTGTAGTCCTGTCTTATGATTGGTTCGAATCATTGTTCAACAGTTCACCCCGATTTGGTGAGAAGGTGTGGTTACTGCATCTCTTCATGAAAGCTCTTTATATTACAATATTGTACTTCATTGTTTTCTAACTTATCGATGTTTATGTACATCTGAATATTGATATTAAAAAATGTGCATATCAATCGCAAACAACTCAAATCTGTGGAAACTTTACTAATAAGTACCAAATGGTATTATTTAAACAATAGAAACAATGGATATTTTACGTGTATTACTAAAGTTTCACGGTTTTTTAATTTGCATGTTTGCATTCGTACGATGGATTTAGCTATGCTAAGTTAAAAGCAACTCAATACTTTGCCCCGTATAGGGGAATCCAGCCAGGGTTCAGATTCCAGATCGATTCTTCCGCTGGATTCCAAGTAGAGTATTCCAGATTCTAAAAATTCGCATTCCGGATCCCAAGTATTCGAGTTTATTATAGATTACAGATTTGAGGTTACTGGAGTCCAGACTAAGTTTCTGGATTCTGGATCCCAGCTGGATTTACAATTCCAGAAACAAATGTTTGGGGGATTCTGGATTCGACCCTAACGTGGTGGACTACTGTTAACTTGGATTTGCTCATGCATTTCACAATTAAGATCTAACTGTTTTCAAGAATAGAACAGATCACAGGAAAAAACTGATATTGAATTGCCAAAAATTGAAGTCTCCAACTGTGTAAATTCCATCGGAATTGTTCCCATTTAATGGGAGAAATACCGGTAAATTTGAACCCATGCAATACTGGTCCAGCAATGGTTTTGCATCACTTTCCCAACGATAATCCGAAATAGACCCATTGTGGGAATCACAATTTGTTTCTTGTGACCTGTTGATTTTCGCCTGCAGGAACTATATCGCATGCAACATCTTGCAATTGTTCTTGTATTTAAATTCACACATGGCATGGACTACAATTGTATATATATAGCAAATAAAAAGTCGTAGTCCTAAATATTGAAAAGGATAATCCAAAACACTTCTTTTAATTTAGTTTTCTATCTTTGTTTTTTTAAATAATAATTTGATGGGAGACGTGGAAAAAAAAACAATGGACACTGGTGCTGTAATATCTAAAGCTCTGGTCAAACGTACTGTAAAATGATCATTGATAAACACGATGACATTGTACACCCTATACACATTTGAGTGTTTGGCCACATTATTCAATTATGTTCAACAGACTGACCATGCAATGAAAAACGTTTAGTGGATGAACAATGTTCAGTCGTGTTTAGTTACCAAAAATGTTCAGACTTATTAGTACTTCTAAAAGCTGAATCTGCTGACCACTTGTTCGAACCACACTCCAGATTGTGCGTTGCAGGTGAGGTGCAGTGTGTTCAGTATTTCATTTTGACATGCTCATTTATAACCACGGTAAAAGTCAGGTAAATATCGACCAAAATAGTAACCCTGGAATCCGAGGTAGACCAACGGAAAGAAGAAGCGACAAAGCTGGTCAATAAGTAGTGATTTATCCTTTGTAGACACCTTTGTTGTTGGCTCGTCAGTGTTTGTTTTATCATCGTTGATGGTCGCTGTGTGGCCATTGCTATTATTGTTGTTTTTGTTGTTCTTTTTGCTGCTGTCCTCATCGAAGAAGACCATCTCAATTCCAGTCACTTCGTCAGTTGATTGGACAGCGAAGTTATCATTGTAGCTATCAGAACTGACTGTCTCCTGTTGGAAGATGAAGAATTCAAAAATGTACGTGAGTTGAAATGGTCATCGAGACCTGGAGAACTGTGAGGTAAAGATTCTCCCTGCACTTATGACGTCGTCAGAGTACTCTGAAAATAACCTCACACTGACAGCAAGTCCCAACTCATCCCGTGGGTGGAGAGAAAGGGGCGGGTTTATCCTAGATGGACTAATAATTCCCTCTCCCCGTGGTAAATATCGATTAGATATCCACCGTGATATCAAACTTATCTAAATATTGCCATGAATATTAATGATGATAAATATTAATATAACAAGTTAATGGGAGTGAAGCGTTAGCTGTATCAATTTATAATGCATTAAAATGTATGGTCTTAATTGGTGCATAAAGTTTTTTCCTGCTTCATTCTGATGAAGACTGCCACAGCGTAGCCGAAACGTCAACTACACTTGTCTAGTAATTGTTTATTTATTGGCCCAAACACTTGTCTACGGTAATTGATTAGTGTAATGATATTGAAATAATCTTAATATTTACCCTGTTAAAGCATCCTGCAGTTTTCTTGTTGGTTTTCTTGTTGCTTGTCTTTTCCTCTTCTTTCCTGGCCAGTACATCAGGACGGTAATTATACACTACTACACTTTCCAGTAATGCACCAAAGATGAAGATAAATGTTGCTAGGAGATACTCATCTGCTGCTTTGATGTAACTCACACGAGGCATTGAACTATTGATGTATTGTGACAAGAACACCTAAAACAATGACAATCACTTTTGAACATAATCAACCAACAACCAACTAGCCAACCAACCAACCAACCAACCATCCAACCGACCGACCAACCAACCGACCGACCGACCGACCGACCGACCAACCAAGCAACCAACCAACTGCAACCAACCAACCAACCAGCCGACCGACCGACCAACCAACAAACCGACCGATCGACCCACCACCCAACCAATCACATACCTCTGTAAGTAAAGTAGTTATACCAAGTGCAAGTCTTTCACCTATTTCGTAACGATCCATCCAGAAAGGCAAACAAGAAACCAAAGCACATAGAATACATGGGAAGAAGAATTGTAGAAGAAAGTAACGAAGACGACGACGAACGGTGATGCGAAATGATAGAAAACTGAAGTCGACTGAAAGAAGATGAGATGATAGTGTTACGAGACGATGAGAGATCGTCAATTGAATGTTGAAAGCTATCATATCTATCATTTTCCATTGTTTAATTTAGTGTTGCACTAAGTTAGTAGAGTCCAAACACTAAATGTGTGCAACAGTTGTCACTATTCAGTAGTAAGTAACAAAACAATAGAATTAGCACTGTTTAGTGATATTTAAGTTGCACACTTTTAGTGCGTGCCCGGGGAGGGGGGGGACTCCGGGGATAAACGATCGGGGATGCTCGTCGGAATTTTTCGAAAATACCCCTAAAAGATACCAAACGTTTTTCGAAAGGGCGTGGCTTCACATGTTTTTCATCCCTAAAAGATACCAAAATCATGAGTTTCAGTGGCTTTCGACCCCTAAAAGATACCAAAAAGTGAGAATTTGGCAAATTTCATATTTTTAAACCCTAAAAGATACCAAATCGTCGATTTTTACCCCTAAAAGATACGACGAGCATCCCCGATCGTTTACCATCGGAGTCCCCCCCCCCCCCCCCGGGGTGCGTGCACTCAATTATTGAATTAACTTAATCCAAAAATCGTTAAACCTTTTGGATGCACTCCATGAGGTTATTACACAAAAAAATACAGTATAACAATACGTTATGATGTGATGACATTGATTATCATTACTATATATACGATGATTATAATGACACTGTCTGACACTAATCGTAGTAGTGGTCTTTCGTGATGAATATGCTCCGATAATGATGATGACAAAGATTGTGCATGTTTATGATGACGACGATGATGATGATGACCAGAACAACGAATGCTGTTGACAGATAGTGTCGTTTTCGTATGAGTGGGAAACAGTACTGTATCAAATCGTAGCCGTAGTTTCTAAGAAGACATTCGAATTTTCTGCCGTATCGTAGCGGTATCGTAACCGTACCGTTTCCCATTCATACGAAAACGACTCTAAACAGCTAGTTATTCTTGACATAGTTGTCCAGTTGAAATCAGGATTTAGCGAATAAAAATGCCATTTGCATCATGTTTTCAGTTGTCTTGTTTTCAATACAAAGCATATGATACATAAATCATATAGTTACATAGCTTATTTTAATTATGCGGAGAAGTTATTTTTTTACATTTGTAAAAAATCAAGAGATATGCAAATGACTTCGCTATCCGCTAAATAAGTATTTCAACTGGACAACCATTTCGTGCTTACATTGTCCTTGTTGATGTACTTCTTCTATTTTGTCAACCTTCTTCACTACAAAGGCAGCAATATCTTGCATGAGAACAGACCCACGATCCCAAGACAGCCTTAATTGGTTGTTGTCGTACATATCTATAGGATGAGTAAAAAATGAAAACGGAGAGACTTGAGGTTTAAACAGACAATGCTTATAGATATTAAAGGAGGGAGGGGGGGGGGGGGGGCAATTTTTTTTACAGGATATTTTTTCCCATATAATGGTGATGCAGGATATTTTTTTCCACTATCTACGTTTTGTGTGTGTGTGTGTGTGTGTGTGTTGGGGGAGGGGGGGGGGCACATCTGCTGTGCACGTTTTTTGTTTTTCTCTGTTAAAAGCTTTGCTCGACATTTTTTTTGTTGATATTTTCCCAGTTCACTCTTTCAGTTCGTCCTTAAGGCGCCATGTATAATTTTTTGTTCGGTTTGATTGATCAGCCGGTTTTAAACCAAATTCATGAACTATCGAAAGCTTTCTCGTACGACCTGCTAGACGTACCAAAGAGCTCTGGGTCTGGTACTTTCAGCTCTGTCGTTTCAAAACACTGTCTCACAGGAAAGTTTCATGAAAACGTCGACACTCTTCTTGGAAGAATATCTAGCACCTTTAGGCAGAAAATGTATTTTTTGAATACTTACACGAATAGATGTCTAGATGCAGTATTTGGTGGTCCATGGGATAATATAAGAAATTCATTCGTGACTGTAGAGTAACAGAAAGTCTACAAATAAAGAAGACATTAGAAGATAATTTAGAAGAAAATGTCTGGGAAAAGTGACTGTTTGACTGTCTGTCTGTCTAACTGTCTTAACACCACAATGATCAGTACTATACTTACAAATATGAATATTCAACTAATCCATCTCCATATATTTTAACCGTTGGTGTGTAAGGATCGATTGTGTATTTTCTTGCATTGCTAATATAAGTATCTGGTAGCCACACTTTGAAGATATCATTTATACGCAGCAATATGTGAACATTGTTATTGGCCTTGTTGAACACCAATCTTGGATCGAACCAAACCTGGGTGAAGTAAACGCCAGCTTTGAACTCCTGAGGAATATACATAATCATGATGAATATATGTAATAAATAGGAGAGAGAGAGGGAGAGAGAGAGCGAACAAGAGAAAGGAAAAAGGATGACAAGTAGTAGAGCCAAAAGTAAATGAGAGAATAAGATGGAAAGAAATGACGGAAGAATGACTCACCATATTTTCTTCTGAGATATGACTGATGGACGCTATGTCAAATCGGATTTGAATCTCTGTTGGCTTGACTAGCAATATAACGAGAGAATTAATTCACTACATAGTTGGCATAGCTTATCAGGCAACACCGTTGAAAGTTAAGCATTCTGTTTAAACTAAGTGACATTAGAGTAGAATTAATTGGCATGAATGAGATCGGAAATAGCACTGCTTGTATCGTATCGTAGAAGCAATTCCAAGGAAAATAGAATTATCTGCATATAAACAAATAAGACCAAGACACAATTGTAAAAATCAACATCTCTTTAAGCTTTGAATATAGCGAATAGCGAATTTCACATAACAAAACATCTGAAAAAGATTTTCAAAATTTTTATAAAACCGTTAATCTTTTTACAAAGGTTTTCAATAATTTGAGAAAACCGTCACTTTATTTATTTCGCTAAGATTTTCAAACAAAGTAGAACGTGCGTGACCGTTAGGATTTTCTCTTAGACAGAGCTCCAGCGCGTGCAATCTTCATTTGGTGAATGCGCGCGCACTGAAATTGTTCCAAAACACCTCCTAGTGAGTGAAATAAAGAGCCAAACTTATGGCAAATTTAACGCCCGAGGTAATCGCACCTACACCGCTTGTAGAGGAACCAGTACACGCAGTGGATATTGGGCTACTGGAACAAACAACCAACCAAACATCAAGATCAAGACGAAAATGGAGTACAGATGAAAATAAAGATGTACTGATGTGCTTCTTTAAGGCTAAAACAGAAGGAAAGTACTTTGGCAAAAGAATGAACGAACTCTGGATAGAAAAGCATCCTGATATCAACGTTGGCGAGAAAAGACTAACACTACAAAAGAACATGATCATCAAAAAGAAATGGTTCACAGATGTTGAACTTGATCAAATTAAATACCAAGCGACAAAAGAATTAACGGAAGTAAATGACGAACACCCTCTCGATATCCAGAATATTGAAAATGATACAGTATCTGACGACCATGATGGTGACACCATAATACATGATGAACAACATATTGAACAAGAACACTCGCTAAACGATTTATCAGAATATCAGATGGAATTAAGGCAGAAGATCATAGATACGATGAATAATACCGAGCAGCGGAAAAGATTACCCAAGTTAAAATACTCAGTCAAGCTAACAAAAATCACAGCAGATGTCAACAAAGTTATGGACAGCATTCCAACAAGATCTATAACAGAAACAAATAAACTGCTATATGCCACCGGATTAGTAGTCACAGGGGAACTTGGGTACAAGATGAATGAAAGGAAAAGGAATAATGACAAATATCCACCATGGAAAAGAAGAATACAGAACAGAATTAACAACATGAGGAAAGATATTAGCAGACTGAAAGAACTTGACGCGAAAAATCTGAAGAACAAAAGACTTGAGAACGTTTTAACAAATAAATATCAATTAAATAATAAATCCATCAAACAAGTGATTGAAGAGCTAAAACAACATGTAAAGACGTTAGGTAAGAAGATAGAACGCTATGATAATAGAATCAAGCACTACCATCAAAACAAAATGTTTCAAACAAATCAGAAAGACCTGTATAAAGAACTCAATGAAACAACTAAAACCAAAACCAACGCAAAACCAAACAAAGATGAAGTAAGAACATTTTGGAGTGATCTGTGGTCAAAAGAAAAGCATCATAACACCAATGCACAGTGGCTCAAAGACGTACAGCAAGAATATGATGATGTAAGAGAACAACAAGACTTGATATTTACGAGAGAAAAGGTAAAGAAAATGGCTAAAAAGATAAAGAACTGGAAAGCGCCAGGGAAAGATGAAGTACATGGCTATTGGATAAAACATCTGACTAATTTGCACGAACGAATTGCAGCACAATTGCAACATGTATTTGAAAGTGATGAAACACCACCATGGATGACTGAAGGAAGAACGACATTGATTATGAAAGACGAAAAGAAAGGTCCCATACCAAGCAATTACCGTCCCATCACCTGTCTGCCAACTTTGTGGAAATTGATGACATCCATCATATCGGACAGCATTTATCAACATCTAGATGAGCAAGGACTTATGCCCAAGGAGCAAAAAGGTTGTAGTCGTGGCTCAAGAGGAACAAAAGATCAACTACTCATTGACAAAACCATACTAAGGAATGCCAAATTAAAGAAAAAGAACCTAGAGATGATTTGGATCGACTACAAAAAGACATATGACTCTGTACCACACAGTTGGATTTTGGAAAGCCTGAGTACCATCAAAGTTAGTGCTTCAATTAATAAATTCTTACGAAAAGCTATGAAAATGTGGAGAACAGAATTAATGGTTGAAAAGGAATCTTGCGGACTGTGTGACATCAAAAGTGGAATATTTCAGGGTGATTCATTATCTCCTCTTCTCTTCATTGTTGCGTTAATACCACTGTCAACTATTCTCAATAACACAAACAAAGGATATAAGATAAAGTGTAACCAAATCTTGAACCACCTGCTGTACATGGGCGATCTGAAGCTATATGCAAAAACGGAAAGAGAAAGTGAATCATTACTTCATACGGTACGAATCTTTAGTGAAGACATCAGCATGACTTTTGGAATTGAAAAGTGTGCAAAAATAAGCGTGAAAAGAGGAAAAGTTGTCAGACGAGAAGGCATCAAACTTCCAGATGGTAAAGAGATAAAGTGTTTACAAGGAGAAGAGAACTACAAATATCTTGGAGTTCTAGAGAAGGATGACATCAACCATGATAAAGTCAAGAAGAATGTACGAACAGAATACACGAGAAGACTTAAATTAATTCTAAAGTCAAAACTGAATGGAAGAAATAAAATAGTGGCCATCAATACCTACGCCATACCAGTCGTTCGATACACAGCTGGAATTGTGAAATGGAATATGGAAGAAGTCAAAGAAATGGATAGAAAGACCAGAAAACAAATGACCATCCATCGCGGATTACATCCACGTGCTGATGTTGATAGACTTTACCTACCACGATCTAACGGAGGCAGAGGCCTGAAGTCAATCGAAGATGTTGTGCATGAAGAAGAAATTGCATTGAATGAGTATGTAAAGAAGAACGAATACCTATCTGATATCATCAAAGATACACCAGATATCATTAAAGAACATTCAGAAACAAAGAAAGAATACCATCAACGCAAACAACACGAAAGAATGCAAGCATATAAGAACAAACCACTCCATGGACAATACATAAGAAATATTGAAGGGAAGATTGACATCGAAAGTACGAACAAGTGGCTAAATAAAGGAGATCTCAAAATAGAAACTGAAGGCCTCATCACAGCAGCACAAGATCAGTCATTGCCAGTGAAAGCACTGAATAATATCTATAAGAACAACGAGTCGCCGCTCTGTAGACTATGTAAAGAAAAAACTGAAACTGTTGAACATATAGTTTCAGGATGTAAAGTGCTTGCTGGAAATGAGTACAAGCAAAGACATGACAATGTGGCCAGGAATATTCATTGGCATATATGTGAGAAGAATGGAATAGAATGTGAAGACAAATGGTGGAAGCATCAACCCAAAGCAGTTGAAGAAAATGATGATGTCAAGATACTGTGGGACTTTAATATTTACACAGATAAAAAAATATCAGCCAGAAGACCTGACATCGTTGTGATAGACAAAAAAAAACAAAAGAGTACAAATAATTGACATTTCCGTACCAGCTGACCACAGAATACAAGAAAAAGAAAACGAAAAGGTCAACAAATACCAAGACCTAAGGATTGAAATAGAAAGACTTTGGGAAATGAAAACAACAACAGTACCAGTAGTCATTGGATCACTAGGAGCGATACCCGCTCAATTGAAAGAACAATTAAAAAGACTAGGAATCAAATGTTGTAATATAGCGAATATCCAAAAATCTGTACTTCTGGGCACGGCCCATATCATTAGAAAAGTACTCCAGCTCTCAGGATCAGGATAGCTCTTGAGCTGGAGTTATGTAACATCTGCCAGCAATTAATATTGTAAAATCATTAGTATTTGCTGTGAAATAAAAGATAATAATAATAATAATAATAATAATGGTTTATTCACAACTAAATAATATACAAATATGTGAAGGGAGATGAAAGAGGTTAGCCCCTCTGTGAAATTATAAAATAATTAGTTCTTCTCTTTCACTAAGAATGTTTGCTTTTTAGCTAACTTACCAAGATTTACTTGTATCAAAAAACAATGTTGCTCTGTGTGAGGAGAACATTTATCGTTTTTATGCTGTGCTATGTCCTCCGTTGAAAGGATAGAGGACCTCTGTTTCTTCGTTCACCGGCTAATATATATAGTAGGTAACCCGGGGGGGGGGGGGGGGTACTACCCTATATCGACTATACGGGGATGATCCGCTGAACAGGGTATGGTTTTTCGATCTTGGTGTCATGAACAGGGTATCCAATTCTACTCTATTTCCGATTTAATCCAAATTTTCTGTCATAATCAGGGCCCAAAAAATGAGAGAAATTATTTTGCATTCAGGAAATCGGCGGAACAAGATCGTTGACTTTAAAAAAAGATAAGAGCAGCACGTGTGTCTGAATTGATATATTTGTACAAATCATATAATGTTCGTAAGCAATTGTAATTTGTCATAAACAGGGTATGGAAGTTACGTATTTTTGTCATAAACAGGGTAACCCCTACAAGATCCCAGCGGAACACCCCTACCCAAATCTGAAGGGAGTACCCCTCCACCACCTCCCCCCCCCCCCCCCCCCCCAACCCCATCCCGGGGTAGGTACTTACTGACTGTAAACTGAACAGGAAAGTCTTCATACAAACAACTCACAAAAAGTATAGATATTGAATATTGTTGTTTGGTCATTATTTGATGCACATGGCCAGTGCCAATTTGGAATTCACTTAATATCATTTATATGGCTTATATCGACTTTAAGCCAATAATATAAAAGTGTACGTTTTTTTCCTTAAAGCTGAACAAACAGAGATTATAACAACGATTTTGATTTCTTAAAGTGTGTTTTATCATTTTGAACCGCAACATTTTTCCAGAAATTATATTTATATGAATAAGTTTATTTGTACACAACAATCTCGTGTTCCTAGAATTGCGCGAAAATTGCGTTCGAAGATCACATAACAGTCATTTAAAAAGCGAAGATTGAATTTATCAAACGAACATTTAAATAATTGTAATCTCTGTTTATTCCGCTTTTGGAAAATGTATACTTTTATATCAATGATTATTATAGTTAGGGATATATAAGATGTTTTGTGGAAGTCGGTTTTAATGATCCCTGGTTACCTTAATACTTACCTCTGTAATAAGGCCTTTCCTGAACACTATAACCAGTTAGAATTTGAGCCAGAATATTTGTTACGTTTTCTGGCTCCATTTCTTCTAATGTTTTTCTTAAAGTCGAATTCTCTGATTGCGGTTGATCGATTTCTTTATTTTCTGCGTTTTGAGAATCCTCAGAATCTTGTAGATTCTCCCCGTTTTCAGAATCTGCATCTGTTGGATCTTGGTCGTCACCAGATCCGTTTTCGTTGGCGATTGCTTGAGATATCAGCATCACAAAAACCAAAGCAAATATCTTCTTTTTCTGTCGTCGACGCATATCTGAAACTCTTTAAAGTTTTGTTGCTGGTTAAATCTTATTTGGTTTGAATCAGTCAACTACGCATGAAAAAAAAGTGGTCCGAAAAGGTTTCATCTTGAACACTAAATCGCTGTTGAAACAAATTCAATTAAACAGAAAGACTTAATTGATTTTTCTCTTAAAAAAGTGTGTATACAACTGATCGTTGTCTTTTGTCCCTATCTTATAAAGATTTCCATAGAAATTGCATCAAAAAATTTTCTTCATCAAACAATTTTTTTTGTCCTTTCAACATTCAATCGTTCGTTGTAAAATTATATATATTACCTGAAAAACTGCCAAACGTTTCTCAAAAATTGCCGTTTCAATGTTAGCTAATTAATATCAGCGACAAAATAACTTGATATTTTGCCAAAATCAATTTGTTTCTGCTCGCTTTTAAAATTGTTCACATTTTTTTGTTATTTAAGTCGGTCGGGTATATAGCAATTATAACAACCGTTGTATTCGTCCAATTATCAGACTTCCCTTCATTGATACGTTTGAGACATTCCTAGGTAATTTGATTTCTATATTGAAAGTGCTTTTGTTTTATTTCTTTTTATCATGGAGATTTTGAGTTTCTCATGAAATTGTAATACACCGCCCGCCAAGACGTTCACATGAAAAAATATCCATTGATAAATATCACGAGAAGATTAACTAATTGAGAAGAAAAAAATAGCAGCCAAAAGACGAAATTAAACAACAACGAGAAGGAAGATTGTAAATAATAATAATAAGAGCATGAAGAAGGAGCTAGAGCAAGAACAAGAAGAATTCAAGAAAAACAAGAACAAATGAAGAATCAACTTATTTAAAATGTTTTTGCTCAAATTACAATCTCCAGCAACAAAGCGTAGCAACTGCACAAGTGAATTCAAACATGTACATTTTCATGTTACAGAATGTACAATACAATGGATTGCTATATTTTATATTTGTTTCGATTTAACTATGAAATCAGTTATGATTATACAATTTCTCAAAAGTACGTTTCGACGCGCTCGGTCCGTCATTTTTAGGAGATGTGAAAATGTAGTATATTTTTTGTTTTGAATAACATGCCTGTACTAAGTACAAAGTCCCTCCCTAGTGCTACCACGAAATCTGCTGGAGCTGGACTTGTGGATATTTTTACAATTACTAAGGGTACTGATATTCGTCCGTGACGTGTGTTGTTTTGATATATGCAGTCGTTTCTGTGTGTGCAATTACTAAATGAGTCTTGACCAACACCGTGCCTGTCATGCATAATTGATATGATCAAGGTGGATTTTAATAGCTACATTCCTTTTAATAAGACCACAAGTGCTAGACCTACACAATTTGAGAATTGCTCACAAATATCGACGTGCGGAGCTGAGCAAATATAAAAATAATAGTTTTGAAGGAAAAACACTGTTAATTCGAATTTTGATTTAGATATATAAGCAATGGCAGTTTAAGGCGTTGCGTGAATTTGTTCAAGATCGAGTGCGGTATATTTAGTTGATAAATTGCTCGTTAACCATGAAAAAAAAAATGAAAGAAACGGAAAAAAAGACAAGATCAGAAGAAAAAGTAAAAAAAGCTCGGAAAAATAATATTTATTTCCATCATACAGCATCAAATCAGGTAGGGAAAACGCAGTTTTTCTCAGTACAGACAAGGAACCTCAGGGGTTGCACATCCACCATTAATAAATCGTTATAAAGCAGATAAAATCTATTAACGCAGTCTAAGAAGTACTTTTATACAATGGATAACTGTATCAGTGCTTCGCAGTGGCGGATCTGGGGGAGGGCTGCAGGGGGTGCGCAAACCCTCCTGGAAGGATTTAGAGTCCTTGTTATTTTTTCAAATATTTTTTCCAAAATAACCACACTATTAATGGGTGGTGCACCCCCTCCTGGAAAAACTCCTGGATCCGTTCGTTTTATGTACTAGTACTCTACAACAAAATAAACCGTGCACCTATGTAATGTCGATACAGTGGATGTGGTGCTTGATGTATATTCATTCTATTCTTGGAGCGTATAAAACCTTACATTAAATAAAGAAATTGACCACCAAATGTCTGACACTATACCTATTTATAATGCTCTCAGGCAAAATCCATGTAGGAATATTTTGCATTGTACTTAAGGAGGCTAACTATAGTTGTGGGGCGTCTAGGATCTTAGAGGTTTATTAAAAATCAACCGCCCACAAAGCGCATGGGCGGACTATATTTCAAAGACTTTGAGTCAAAGATTTAGTTTTTGCACAAATGATCACGTGACCGGTCACCATAGCAACGCTATGGCTGTCATAATAAAACTCATTTTTAACGTAGAAAAAATAAAAACTGTAGTTTTAAGCGGTAATTTTTTTTGAAAACATTGTGTGTGGATTTAAGTACGATGACCTAGCATATATTACCGTGACAAAAAATTCCCAAAAGTAGAACCTCAGAAATAACGGAATAATGGTTTTTCCTAAATTAAAAAAAAATCTGCAGTTGGAAAATCGTTGAGAATTTGCAAACTACTTTATCATACCACTAAAATAATATTCTGAAAATTTCAAAAACATTTACCACTCAGTTTTTGAGTTTTTTAATTTTTTTAAAAGCGCGCGTTGTATATTTTCATGACGTCATCAAAATAAAAATTCTTAAAGTTTGAGGCGTGCGCATGTGCGTGGTCATGCACGAGCGCGCGCTCTGAAATATGGAGCCACCTTAATCTCGGACTAGTGATTATTTAGGCTGAGTATCCAAGCCTTCTGTCGGATGGAAAGGAACCTGGAAAGAGAGCCTGATTGACTCAGACCTCCTCATTTGAGTGCTTTTTGAGAATCTGAAAATACGACGTCTTCACTAATCAAAATGGCATATTTGTTTAAGGCAATTCCCTTGAGACTGTTCCTCTTGGTGTGCTTTTCCATGCGATTATATTAATCAGAAACACGCAAATTAAGAGCTACTTTTTATCTCAACGATTTTAATATTGATTTGTATGTTGAGGAGTGAAGTACGAGTTAAATCGTGTGTACAACGTGTCATTGACTCACATCTTATTACGACTGTAATCCACCATGTTATTAGGGCTTAGTTTCTTTTGTGCAAATTGAAAAGTGGTCTTCAAAACAAACGATTCAAACAACGTCACTGAAGGAGCATCTTTATTGTTTGCTGTAGTGATTTGAGTATTTTTACGTCAGTTGTTGGGTTCATAAGTCATTTGGTTTACATTTCTAAAACGATAAGCACGCTTTTCAGCGACGGCAAGTTCATCAGCGTTCTCCGTGAAAAACAGACTGCAGCTATGTGGAAATCGGTAGTATTTTGTGGGCTGTTTTTATCGTGTTTAATGCCTGTTTACAATACTGTTATCTACCCTCATCTACTATGGGATCCTAGAAATACATTGTGAGTATAGTTTATAAAGTACATAAAGAGTTTTGCTTTGCTTGCTTGCTAAACCCTTTAACTATCTTTCTAAATGTGTACTGCTGTCCTAAAAACACGTACGAATTGAACTTCAAATTGAATTTACATGCAATTTTTGGGACAGACAAATAGATTTAGTGATAACACATAAGTCGACGTTCAATTTTAGCATCATAACTTTTGCAACATTTGAAGTATGATTTCGGTTTATCATGATTTGTTAACTCGTCTTGCTAGCTCTGTTGAAGGCGGAGTTCATAACCCTCCAATATTAGGTTCAGTTCTAAATATCCGGCAAATCAACTGTGGAGTAGCTATCTTAAGTAGTAGCTTTCGTGTGTTTTTTGATCAAACGCTGGCCTGCTCATGACCAAATGATTTGAGCTTTGAATTGTGATCTCTGGTGAAAGAAATGCCAGAGAGAAAAACGTTCAAAGTTATACATAATATAGTTCAGTAAAATGCACAGTACTAAATATGAAATGCATTTGCATGATTGGCTATTGAGCTATTGCACGCTGCTCTTCCTGATTAGCAAGAAAAGAAAAAGCGGGAAAAGCAGAAGATAACGACACTAAAAACAGATGATGAAATAAAATACAAACCGAAATAACGCAGGATTTTTCAATGAAGTATTTCTTATCTGCATCACGGTTATTAACATGACTAAAAATAGCACTCGTTCCAATAACTGATGTACTTATAATTACAAGTTAAAATGTATAACTTGTCAATACAAACAGTTCTGATAAAAGTAATTTGTTTTGATGTACACAGCTTTATGTACTAGTTGTTAAACCAATTATGACCAAAGCGTTAAATGTTTACAAAAGTTATTAACTATATACGCGTCAAGAAAATATTAGCATATCCTAACATATATAATAATTACGCTTTTCTCTCTTAGTAAGTTTGATAAAATCTCAGTCTTATCGCCTTAATCCAAACGCTATGATGCATATTCTGTTGTCTCGGTGCTCTGTTGTAAATCTGCGCCGTTTTTTATTTGATTAAAATTTAAGAGCAGGGAAAAGTGGGAAAAAAGTAACGCAACAAAATGCGATAATTAAACTATTACGAAAAAAACATAGTTAGAAGAGGTGTTACAACAATTGAATTGTATATATTTTGTTACAATTCTCAACACATTAATTTTAGTGGAGCACTTTGATATCTGACCAGCGGCCGTTAGTGATCCTCGGCGTCGATCGATTTTAGCTCGATTTATTATATATTGGATGTTATCTGTACTGCCACTTGTGTGATAGCGTGAAAATGATTTGCTTATTATGCAGTTAAAGCAAGGGCTCACTTCAAATGATTACAATTCAATAATACAGGCTGTAAATCATGTTAAGTTATTCTGGATCAATGGATTATCGATGATCGATTACCTAAGGTAGCTAAGACCTTCTAACGTAGTTTAAAAGGCCGTTTACAGGCTAGATATCTGTTGCTACTCTAGTCGGATTACCAATTTGGATGAAATTTCCATTAAAAATCTCTTTATATTTTACGCGCGCAAAACACGTAAATTGAATCTGGTCGTCGGTTTTCAACTTTATTATTTTCACCTTATACTTTTATATAAAAAAACAGACTACAGCGGACCATAAATAAACAAACAAAATTTTCAATGGTTTTGGTTAACCTTGAATACTCCATACAATACTCTAAATGATTAACGTCAACTAATTTTCTTTCTATTCAACAGTTTTAAAAGCAGTCGGTACATTAGTGTGGAACCAATGTCCCGTATTAACATCGTCTGCCCAAGCCCCGCCCTTGTTCCTATGAAACTGCTCAACACAATCCCAAAAGAACAATTGTACGAAAACCTCTGGATTGTCGACAAGTCTTCATACGACGCATGCTCTGTCGATACCTCCAAATACTCGAATCGACTGGTAATGAAATGTAATAAACCTTTAAACATGAACTATTATACAATGGTGTTCCAACAATTCAGTGCTTCCCCTAATGGATTAGAGTTTACTCCTGGAAAAGAGTACTATTTTATAGGTTAGTACTATCTTTCTTTACATTTATTATGCACCTAAAAAGCCGTTGCACGATGGAAAGGAATTGAGATGAAACGTTTTTAAATTTTTCATTTGAAGATTGTACAACTTGTTAAATATAATATAAATGAAGTCCTTTTGTAGTTTTTGTCTTCTCGTACGATTTATTTCTAAATATGCTTTCAGATGTTGACTGTAAATGTTGATAGTTTTAAGAAAATTGTTTGATTTCTGCGCTGATGGAAATGTATATGGAGATCAGCGCAATATAAGTGAATAAATATTAATATTAAAATAAATATTATTAAATGTTAAATATTCAAAGCAACATCTGATGGTACTGAGGTATCGCTGACTAAAACATCAGGAGGACACTGTACGAGTCATAGCATGAAGATGACTGTTTATGTATGCCTGGACTCTAATGGTAAGTCATATGGAATTCCATCAAATAAAAACTGTAATAAAATACTTTAAATTATAGCTGCCGTTGTATAGAAATAGTATAACTGCTTGGTAGCATAGACCTGGAGGAAAGCTGATGCGTTAAAATTCTCCGTTGGAAGCTGTGAGCGTGAATTAAAGTCTGCATCGTTCAATACAACGTCTCCCTCTTACTAAGGCACATATGCCAGGCTAGAATTAGTTATTGAGACAGAAATAAAGCTAATTATCATTAACATTATCAACCGCGAAAAAATTTCAAGATACCCTTCAAAAAGGGGGTGCAGCTCTGGACAAGGCATACCTAGTAACACACTTGTTGTTTTATGTTCTTAACTGTCCTGGACAACTTGTCTTTGCAAACTGAGTTTGCTTAAGTAAGATCAGTTTCTTTGAATGACTAATATGTTTTTGTATGTTTCTTTTTGTAGATGTAAAATGTAAGGAGAGTAGTCCTACTACTTCAGCTCCATTGGTCTGTCCTACGACATCACCGCCCACTACAGTAGTACCAACACAACCACAGTGTTTAGGTAAGCTTACTTACCTTACAGGCTGGCTTGATTAAAATGATTGAAGTGGAATGTAGCTTCAGTTTTACCGATAAAAGCTCGCGGAACAATGTTACAGATATGGAAAGCAACATTTTCCGATCCTACGACCGTTTTCGATCCATATACGATCGCGATCGACATCGTTCAAAAACGGCAGTAGGATCGAAAAACTTTGGTTATTTCCAAAAAATGGATTTTTTTTCGATCGTTTGCGCCCGGCGTTCTCAATCGTTTGCAATTATATGGAAACCAGGATCTACTGACTACATGTAATTATGACTCAAACCCAGCAACGGCTCGCACCGGCTTCCAAACTACGGATGCAGCTTTACATACACACGAACAGGATTGAGGTGAAACGTATGTATTTGTTTGTCGTTGTTTCAGATTCCAATACAGTCGTGTCAATATACAACAACACCAAAACCGTGCCAGAAATAACCAATCAGACGTCAAAGATTCCTGAAATACTCACCGCCCTTCAAAACCTTGAAGCTAAACTTATCAGTATGGAGACGAAACTAGACAACTGTACGGCAAAGTCGTTAACCTGCATTATGCCTACTACTCCTGCCCCTCCCACCCACTGTAAGTCTTCATTTGTTATTATGTGGAATAGACCCATCTAGAGCTATTTATGGCTCACGTTAAGCCTTTTTCCTTTTGTATCATTCCATGTTGTTAATCATCGTCTTTTCCTGACTTTGTATTGTTTTCTCATGTTGTTGCACACCTTCTTACTATTACAATTTATATTTATCTTCTCTTTCAAGCTCCGATCCAAGCGTCTTGCCAGGTACATTATTCATTGGGGTCTACAACAAGTGGTATTTACAAAATAGACCCTGATGGTAACGGGGCATTTGAAGTCTATTGTGACCAAACTACGGATGGCGGAGGATGGGCTGTTTTTCAAAAGCGCTTCAATGGCAAGCTTACTTTCTCCGATAAACTATGGAATGATTACGTCACAGGGTTCGGTAACCTATCAGGAGAGTTCTGGCTGGGATTGGACAAAATCCATCGCTTAGCGTCGAAGCCTATTAAATTAAGAGTAGACCTTGGTGCACCTGATGGCGAGAAGAGATTTGCTGCTTATAATGGATTTAGTATTGGTAATGGGACCAGTAAATACGTCCTTACAGCTGGTACATTCACTGGTAAGTCTCGTGTGAGAAAAGCAGAGGGGAAACAGTAGGGGTAGGGCAGGGTCCGAACAATGGGAAACAAAGAAAATATAGGGGTAGGGCAGGGTCCGAACAATGGGAAACAAAGAAAATATGCTCATTTTACTTTTGAAATTATTGGGAGCCCGGGATCCCTGTGCCAGTCCCTCTGCTATGGGCGTGGGAAATGAAGTGCCAATCTTGGATATTTATCTATGAGCAGTAATATAAAAATTAGGTAAACCTAATAGCGGAGCTCCAATTTAATGAAATGAACTATTCATTCAATCATTCATTCATTCATTTGTTCATTCACTACCAATTATCAAATTGTTGACAATCAATCCATCAAAAATGATTATAGATAAAAAAGTAAACAAACAAATAAATTAATTAATTAATGTATCAATTCAAATAATCATGAAAAGAAAACAAAAAAAAGTGAGAAGTGAGGGATAATTTTCTCTCTCCCTTTTTTTTTTTTTTTTTTTTTTTGCTATGTTGGCTTCTCATGATCAAATAACCATATAATCAATTGAAATATTCAAATATTTATGCATGCGACAACATTTTATTATACCCAAGAAATATGCACAAACATGCGAAAAATATCCGACCGTATTTTTGGCTTCCTTTTCCATAAGGTTATGTTGTTATGCAAGGTAAAAATAGCACTTGTCAATTAAAATTGATTGTCCAATGAGAAGTTAGAAAAGCACTAATATGGCTTCTTTGAGTTGTAAACAAATCCCCGCGCGCTTCTCGCTTTACTCTCGCTTTAAAAATCGACAACAATTTCACTTGAATTAATTATTGGTAATTTAGCTATCTGAAACGGTTGTGGATTTTTAATTATCAATTGTTAAAAAATAGCTAGTATGAACTTTTGAAATTTTAACTTGCAGATGAGTACAATGACAAATTCATACAAGCGTTTTTGCAATTCAATAACAAATCAAAAAAATTACAAAAATTAAATTAAAAATACACACATAAAGATCTCAACGATTGAGAAATATCTTACAAAAACAAGTAAATATAATTATTGCAAACTACTTTCATGTGAATGGTATAAAAAAGAAATTCATTAAAGATCGTCAAAAAAGGTAAACATACCGGCGCCACGTTTGTTGTCCTGTACTGTCACTTTGCCACTGAACTTTTCGTCCTCAGTTCTGATTGCAATAAGCTTGTTCATGTTTTTAGAATTTTGAAAATTGGCAAAAAACATTTTCACCGCCTCTAAAAGGTTCACACAGTTCAACTGAACGGCGTTGGCAAGCTTGTGTTGGTCGATCACACATTGTGCTAAAATTTGCATTTTCATTCCTTCCCTGAACTGGCAGACCTACTTTGTTTACAAACATCTTGTATGAAAATGTTTTTGTTGTGAATAGTTAATAAATCTGTATTGATCCTAAAGCTCTCCGTGTTATGAATTACTTGTAAAAAAATTGATGAATGGACAGTGTGAAGTTATCTTCGTGAGTCGTCTTCGCGAGGTCTTGCTTTTTATCTGTTTTGAATTGCTGCAAATGCAGCGCATATTTGTTTTGTTTTCATGAACGTTTTGTCGCCATTGATTTTACTTTTAAAAGTAGATTAGTCCATCAGTAATGATTGAAAAACGCCACGAAGAATACACGAAGAATACGGCCTTTTTTACTACCATCTGACAAACTTGCCGTCAAATAAACTCTTCCAGAAAATACAACTTGTAAAATCTTCAGCTTTGAATAACTATTGAATGAAGTATCAAATAAAATTTTAACAGCTCTGCATGACTTCACATTTGAATAGTTAAAAACAGCGCCACGAGCGAATTTTAGCCATTTCAGTGACCTGAATATTTTGAAGCTTTTCATCAATGAATCGTAGATATTTTTCTTTTTCACGCCGCGTCCTTTGTATTCCTTTCGCAGTCAAACCTCTTCAAGCCGTCAGCTTAGCTTTACAATTTTCATACTCTTTGTCCAATGCAGAAATACATTTTGTAGAAAAATGTCAGTAAACTGCAAAAAAATTGATTGTTTTGCGCCGACTGAAACGGGTCAGCGACTTTGCGCGGCAGTACACGGACGGACGCCGGACGTTGTACGGAATTTGGAATTCCGGGCTTCCTGTGGTCGATCTGAAATGAGCTCGATGGTTTACCATATTTTCTTAATTATGGTGCTCCGCTTGCGCGGGCCTTCGGCCCGCGCGGAGCTCCGCTATTAAAGTATATTTCAATCAACCGGCATTGCGTAGGTGATTCGGTTTACAATGTAGGCATGCACGACTTGTATGTGTTTTTGTTTAGCATATCTTTTGTACACGTACATTCATTCCTTAGTTCTAAGCCATATGAGTCGATCATCCGTTGACAATCTTGTATTTCAGGGGGTACAGCTGGCGACTCGTTGACCTTCTCCAATAATGCTAAGTTCTCAACGACTGATCAAGATAATGACAGCTGGGGAGCCAACCACTGCGCTCAGTACTTCAAAGGTGCATGGTGGCATAACACATGCCATAAATCGAGTTTGAATGGTGTTTATCGCAACGGTTCTCACCCTTCTTCCTTTGCTGATGGTGTGATATGGGAGTCGTGGAAAGGTTTCACGTATTCGTTAACACAGACTGAAATGAAAGTCAAACCTTGATCATAGAACATTTACATCAATACCAATACTTGTAGGCTTTGCTAGATTATAAAAGAACACTTAGTGGACAGATTATTATGTAGTGGGAGACTGGGAAAGAATGAATTGAGAGGGGACTGAGGCAAAGTGGTAGTATTATGTTAATCTACAACATTTTAGTACTTAACTAACTCACAGTAGTCGGTAAATTAATTCAAAGATATGTTAAGTAATAGATTTATACGTAAGAGTAAATAAATGAAAGTATGAAAAAACTTTTCCGTCATGTCCTGTTCATGTTCTATTCTTTTTTTTCTTTTTTTCTTTATTTCTGTTTATTTATTTATTTTATTATTATTTTTTTTTTCTTTTCTTTATTTCTTTATTTATTTTTTGTAGCGGCGGTGAACGATCCTTCCAATTCATATTTCAGTTTCTTATTAGAGTTGTTATATTTAATTCATTTATGGCGACCAATAATGGATCTGACCAACTGGTCCGAGGATTGTAGAGTCCAACAGTCCGATCCTTATTTTATCCTCTGTATACAATAAACCGTAAGTGCATGGAATCAGTATGCGGTGTAAGTTTGCATCACCTAATTAAGTGATCAACTGTATGTTAGGGTGGAAAAACAACCGCAGACTGCTCCACTGTTCTATGAGCACAAATTAGTGATATTAAAGGTGGGTTATTAACATAGTCATCCTAAAAACGTTTAAAGGTGCGTTATTTAACTACTAGTAGTTAAAATGTTAGCTCTAAACATTCAATTTCTAGTACTTCGAATCCTTGGCATGATCACATGAAATGGAAGACTTATATTTATTCTTGCATTTTTAATTAGAAATATTACAACTCATGTTTATTACATACTTATTGCACTTAACTGTTTACACTTAAATCGTGATAGATAGCTAAAGTATTTTTTTAAAGCATCTTTATTAGATCAATGATTCAATCAACGTGACAACAAGTATATATAACCGGTATGATATGAAAAAAAGTTTAATAAAGCGAATTAAAGTATCAAATCTATACGAAAGTGTCCCCACAAAAAAAAAAAAAAAAAAAGAAATAGTCGACAATTAAAGAGTATTTCGCGGGTTTTGAAAACGAGTCTAAACTTTTTTACATCTATGATTGCGGTATAATTTTAAAGTTTGTAGTAATTTGAGTAATTTTATTAAAATAAAGAAATGTGCCATATCTATTTCAAGTTACATATACGTTCATTGCTAAGGAGTTCAAGCGCTGTCTGTTCTGTCAAAGTCAATTTGAAATGTTCAAGTTCACTTCAGTGTAAAAACTTTCCACCGTCAAAAGAAGTGCTTTTATCTAGAGAGTTAATTTCGCAAAGTACTAATTTTCCTTTCCTTTCGTTTCGTTTCGTTTCGTTTCGCAAAGTACTAATTCTTATTTCGTTTCGTTTCGCATAGTGCTAATTTCTATTTCGTTTCGTTTCAGTACTATCAGCAAACGGTAAGAGTTGACGAAAATCGAGACAAACATTAGGTATTATTTTAAGGATCTTGATTTAAAGTTGGCTGCTGAGGGTTGTGTCGTGAGCGAAACGAGATCTTTAGTTCTTTAATCCTCACTGACCTCACTACACCTTAGCGAACAATCAAGCAAATCCAATAATCTTTGATTTGGTGTTCGTGATTCTAAAATTATCGATCCCGCTTTTTGAATTTGACTATCCAAGTGATGGGAGTGCGTTCTGTAGAAAACGATGATGCTGTACACGATGGAGTTGTTTGTACTAATCCATGCACTAACTGAATCTAAATGTTGTGTATTATATATCTTAGTCTGGGACGTGAGTTATACCCCTAACGCCAGTTATGACGTTGGTAGAAATGCAGGAATGCACAATTTAATCGGGTCATTCACACTGGCTCAATCAAATAGGATATTGCATTACGACTGCACCCGTACTGTGTAATAAATTTGTATGTCGACAAAACGCGTGGTGCGGATTGCGGATAGTTTTTTTCCGCTGGATAGATTTCTGAAGGTTCTGAGGAGATAAAAATAATTCACGTGACTTTTGGCCAGGAAAACTATATTTTAGAGATGAAACACTTGTAAAGATACGTCCTTTTGAAAAACCTCCGGTATCATTTAGTGGTATTTTAAAAAAAATTCCGACGAGCATCCCCCATTTATCGTTAATCCTCGGAGTCCTCCCCCGCGGACAAAATTACAATAAACAAACGATGCACTGCATGGTGATGCTTCCACAGAAAACACGAATGCTCACTATTTTCTACAATGCCTCCAAATGAATGAAAACATTCTCACATAGCTGTCCGTTTGAATCAGTTCCCTGACCTTAAACCAGACTACTATATAATGCAAATTTGAAATGACAAGAGCACTGTTAAGAATAGATAGGATTGTTCTTATTGGCAGTAAATGTTTTCTTGAACCTTGAGGGACCCAGATTTCATTACAAAATTCCCACGGGAGCTAAAATTCCTACATAAGCTAACCAACTAATTGCCAATTTTCTTAAAGACACTAACATTAAATTTTGGTCCTATAAATTGTTCTGCGAACTTGAAGACACGTGCTAGCTTCAGATAAACACAGAATTGTAGTGTATCACAACACGTTGAACAATTGATTTGCCGGCATATTAAAATAATGAAAATAACCAAATGTTTTTGAAATTGAGCAAGTCTCATACTATATATTGGGAATACACCCCTATCCCATCCACCCCCACTCCTCCACAGGAGATCAGTGAGAATAACGATACATGAGCTTCTAATGCAGATAATATGTGAAATTTTCTAAAGTAGTAATTTTTGAATGCGTTCGGTGTGTAGTAATGAAAGAAATGTTAAGAGAAAAATATCATACGCCCTTGACAGGATTTGAAATTTTCTACTTGGGTACTGTTTTATTTGAAGATCTTGAGAGGCAAGCCGACAAACAACCAAAATGATTATTTCCATTTATTGTCTTGCCATTCACGTTATGACGGAAAGTGAGTTTTCTAAAAAACAAATCATGTGAATTGTTTTAATTTATACGCAAAAATCAATGCAATCTTACTTTTACATAGACTATGGAGGGAAACCGCAAGACAGCGCACTCTGGGCGCGAGTATGATGAGATTTTCAATCACGTGAAATCATTTGGTCGATACCAGATAATATTGTACGGCCTAATGAACTTGCTGTTATTCCCTTTATCGGCTCAGTTTACTGGCATTATATTTGCTGTTGGTACACCTGCCTTTCATTGCGTGACACCTAATGTCACGTGTTCCAAGATGCAGTGCTGTGACGGATGTACGTCATATAAGTTTGATGGGCCTTTTGAAAGTACTGTTTCAGAGGTGAGTCACATTTTTGCATTTGATATTACTTAATAATATAAGTATTGGCGTTTTTGAAGCAGTTTAAGAAACTCGCAGTGTTTCATCAGGTCTTTTAAACCTGATCAAACACTCCTGCTCGTTTATTAAACAGTACGTCCAGTAAGTAGAAATACTGATTTAGCAAATAGCAAAGTCATTTGCATATCTCATGATATTCATTTTTTAAGAAATGATGATTCAAAAAGTACAAAATAATTTGATCGCATAATTATAATAAGCTATGTAACTATATGGTTTATGTAGCTTTGTATTTAAATCAAGATAACTGAGAACTTGATATATGACATTTCGCTAAATCAGTATTTCAACTGGACAACCTTTTTAAGAATAGCCGTATATAGATTCATGATAAAATTCCTATTTATATTTTTAGTGGGACATGATTTGTGACCGTGCATACCTGGCTGCTACCATCCAGTCCCTATACTTTGCTGGAATGCTGGTTGGTTCATTTTTGACCGGAATGATGTCAGACGCTTGGGGACGAAAGAAATGTCTGTTTACTTGCAATGGCATTATGGTAATATAGACCATTGTTTTCATTAGAAAGCATAGGGAAAATCTCACAAATGTTATTATGACTCACTAGCTGACTGGTTACTCAGTAAAGAGAGGTATTGGGTGGTTAACAGGGAGTTACTTACGATGGACGACAAGGGTCATTTCAAACTTCAATGTTCAAACTTCAATGTTCAAACTTCAATGTTCAAACTTACAAGTTTGTATCATCATAGTAAATTCAGGAAAATTCCATATCGACCCATACTTAAATTGAATGGTAAGCCAAAAAATCAAAATTTGATTGAAGACGTACCGAATATGAGTTACGTTAAGCTTTACCGTCAGTCTTTCTCGCACAATACATCAAACCTCAATGTTCATACCTCAATGTTCAATGTTCAAACTTCAATGTTCAATGTTCAATGTTCAATGTTCAATGTTCAATGTTCAATGTTCAATGTTCAATGTTCAATGTTCAATGTTCAATGTTCAATGTTCAATGTTCAATGTTCAATGTTCAATGTTCAATGTTCAATGTTCAATGTTCAATGTTCAATGTTCAATGTTCAATGTTCAATGTTCAATGCTCAAACTTCAATCTTCAATATAATGCGTGTACCATTCCGCCATTCACATTTTCAGTGATTGTAGCATTTAAAAACTCAAAAAAAACAGCCTCATCCTTTCATCTTTGTGAAATAAACTGGAAAAAGTCCACCTTTTTCTAATATCCGTAGTTGAGATGGAAAACAATAAAAGTTTCAACTACTTTTACGATACTTTGCTGACAAAATATCAAGTATTTTCATTTTCCTCTGCCAGTTTTGAGTTACAATAAAAATGATTTTTTTTAATGTTTTCGAAATTCCGTGCATGTAAATTATGTATTTCGCAATCACAAAAAATTCCGACATGGGAAGGGAGAAGGAAACAGGTCACGACAGCATTCTAGAACCTCGAGAGCACCTCGGCCGAGCAGATTCAAGAATGGTCGCGACAATGAACTCAACGAAGCTAAAACGTTCCAAATCAGCAAATGATTCATAAAATATTCACATAAACAAGCTGGCTAAAGAACAGCTATTGATGATAAATCAATTCTTTCTTAGTACATAGATAATTCTCAGTATCGAATAAACATTGAAGTTTGAACATTGAAGTTTGAACATTGAAGTTTGAACATTGAAGTTTGAACATTGAAGTTTGAACATTGAAGTTTGAACATTGAAGTTTGAACATTGAAGTTTGAACATTGAAGTTTGAACATTGAAGTTTGAACATTGAAGTTTGAACATTGAAGTTTGAACATTGAAGTTTGAACATTGAAGTTTGAACATTGAAGTTTGAAGTGACCCTTCTCGTCCATCATAGTTACTAACGTAACCAATCTTCTGTTATGTTCGTCTGTAGGGTAAAACTACAGAATTTAACAGAAGTCTAAAAATGGTGCAGAGCGTAACCTCTGTTTCTAACCAACAAACGAGATTCGATTATCTAGGAAACCCACTAAACAAAGATATTATATGTAATTATTTATTTCTACTATAATGTGGATTCAAATTATTTTCAGCTCGTGGCCGGTGTAGGATCAGCGTTTGTAGACTGTATATCATTTTTTGCTTTACTTCGTTTTATACTCGGCTTTGGTCTCATCGGTGCCCTATTGACAATGTACATCTATGTCTTGGAATTGGTCGGACCTCACTACAGGACTGCAGCTGCAAATATTCCGTATATTTACTCCAATGGATTTTGTATAGTTGCTGCTTTGTGGTCTTATTTCGTCCCATCGTGGAGGGCGTACATTTTATTCACTACTTCACCAGCAGTGTTACTGTTTGTATTTTGGAAGTAAGTCGAGTCGTAGTTTTGTTCGATGAACACATGCATTGTTTTGTTAATCATGTTCATCTTTTATTATTTATTTTTCTTTTCCTTCAGAACCGTATTCCTTAATTCCCTTGCTATCGCAGGTTTTAATTTTTTTATTTGAATTTGCTTTGTGTTTTGTTCTGTTTCTTCACATTCATTTTCATTCATTCTTTATCATTCCTTTGTATTCATTCATTAATTAATTCATTTATTCTTTATTCGTTCATTAATTAATTAATTAATTCATTCGTTCATTCGTTCGTTCGTTCGTTCGTTCATTGATCTACTCATTCATTCATTCATCAGATGGATCCCTGAGTCACCTCGCTGGCTTGTTGCTCACGACCGTCTTGATGAAGCTGTTACTGCTATAAAAAAGTACGGAGCAAAAGATAGTGGTGAAGTTGAAGTGGAGCAGCTGAGAAATCTCTTGCAAGAAGTACGAGAAGAGCAGATCAAAGTCCACGAAGAAAGCAAGAAATGTACACCAATAGATCTGGTTCGTACACCAAAGATGAGAAAATGGTCACTTATCATCTGTTATCAATGGTGAGTTACGGTTGGCTTCATTGTTTAAGCGAAATTATGTCGTTGTTGTTGTTGTCTAGTTCTTGTTTTTCTTCCTCTTCCTTCTGTTGTGTTTCTCCATCTTCTTAATTGCTTTCTTTCCCTTGAAACTTGCTTTCATATTCCTCTGTGAGCCAGAAAACATAAAAGACCCCAAATGGTCTGTCGACACCAAGCCCCCTTTTTCGAATAGATCCACTTCTGGGATCACTGTTTTAAATCCTCTCACTCGTATTATATATTATTTTTTACAGAACACAACACGAATATTTATTTACTTTGAAAACAAAATCCTATCTTGATTTATTGATTATTGAGTTTTAGGAATTCCTTTTTTTTTGTTCCCCCGTATAGGTTTACTGTTGCTTTTGTGAGTTTTGGTATTTTGATGTTCTTATCACAACTAGCTGGCGATATCTACATCAATTACGTGATTATCAAGGTTATTACAATTGTTAGGGTTCCCTTTACTTGGCTTATTTTCCAAAAGTAAGTCACTATTTTAACCGATGATGATGATGATAATGATGATGATGTTGATAATGATGTTGATGATGATAATGATGATGATATTAATGATGATGTTGATGATAATGATGTTGATAATGATGTTGATGATGATGATGATTGAAGTGATGACGATAGTAGTAAATGATGCCCGGAATCCATAAGAAACCGTGCTAGTGCTATTTTTAGAAACCAGGCTATTTTTAGTCGGTTACCAATCAAGCTAAAACCTTATTCTTAAGAGGAAGACGACTTAATATATTCAGCATTGTTAAGTATTTCTTTTGCAAATTTGAAGAGGTCTGGTTGTTTATTCTTCGAAGCCAGCACACAATTCATCAATTTTCTCTCTGGTCAATCTGACCAATCATGTTCCGTTCTTAAAATAACTCGGCGGCAATTTAACGGGTCTGATGATGTGTGCAAAGCCCAGTATGGGGAATAGCTTCTGTTAGCTCATTTTCGCTTGGTCTATCCAAGTAGACCACTAAAGTTTTGGTTTCGTGACTTCATTGATCAAAACAATATGTGGCCGTATCCACAAGTATCCGAAAATCTTTTAAAACGAAGACATCTCTCTTCGTTTTTACCTTTTGTCCACACGTAAACTCCGTTTTTGGTCGCTCCAGACGGAGTTTTTGAAAATGCTCTCTCGTTGCATTCTTGTGGACGGTAGAGAACAGAAGTTTTAGAAAACGTACGATGACGTAATTTCTTTTCTTTCTGTAGGACATAGCAGCGTTTTTGCATTTGCGTGTCGACGGGTGAAAACAATTCGAGAACTTTACTTGACAAGTAGACAATGCATAATACACAATGAGTATGCATTATATTTTTCATAAAACCGTTTTAAAAAATATCTGGATAATTATGAAGAGGGCCTAATAAAGTTTTTTTTTTTGAGTTCTCCTTAAATTCCAGGTTTGGTCGTCGTCTACTACATGGTATTATTGTGTTCTTGGCTGGTCTCTTATTGTTGCTTATTCTCGCCGTTCATGAAGGTTAGATGAGTGACGGTGTAAAACTTGTGATGTGACTGATGACAACATCGTACACTACGTACACTATTTTTCTAAAATTAAAAAAATAATCGCTTTTTTGTTTGTGTTAGATGTTCCTACAGCAACAACTGCGTTTGCTCTTCTTGGTTTGATTCTAACTGACAGCAATTGGACAGGAGTGTATTTAATAACTGCAGAGTTGTTCCCTACAATTCTCAGGTATCGGATATGGTATTATAGTCAAAACTGCGATTACTTTTATACAACACCAACACTCAATCAGTCAGTCAGTCAGTCAGTCAGTCAGTCAGTCAGTAATACTTATTACTTGTTGTAGGAACACAGCCCAAGGTACTGGTTCTACGTTTGCTCGCATTGGAGGAATGATAGCTCCATATGTGGCTATGATGGTGAGAATAATGAGCAATCATGTTGATGATAATGATGTTGTTAAAGAATATCTTCTTTTTTCCATTTCTTAACCCATTTTCTATTTACCTCTCAGGGTCAGTTACAAGGCCTGAGTATTGCATTCCCGTCGACCATCTTTGGTCTGACCGCGTTGGTTGCTGGGATTATGATGTACTGGATGCCCGAGACACTGTACTCGCCCATGCATCAAACAATACAACAGGCTGAAGCGGCACCAGAGGATTATGGGATACCATGTTGTGGAAGGAGACTGGGACAAGCACCCGGTCAAGAGAATGAAACAGGAGAGCAAGAGGAAATGTTGCCAAAACAAATTTAACAAGTGTAATATTTTTCAATAGAACAGCCTTGAAGCCAGATGACGTTTTACCCCCTTCTCTACACCATAATAGTTTTTAAAATCCTTTCAAATTCAAATTTTTATAATCCCTCGAGAATACAGAAACAATAGTCATAATTAGTGAACAAAAGCGATGTGAAAAGGATTCTGGTCTAGACACGGGGGTAAAACGTCATCACGCTTCAGGCTTATTCGGTAGTAACATGTTAGAGTACAACATGCATTAATGCAACATAAATAGTTATTACAAAATAATGCTAAATTGCGCTAATCCCTATTTTTTATTGTTTTAAAATTTTCATTTAAAAAGAGAAACTAGTCAGTGACTATTAAAAGTAGCGGGGCTGGTCCCCATGTAGCAACGAAAACTGTACACTGAAACTAGAACATTTATTAGAAAAAAAAGACGTTCATTTCCTATTAGCACCAGCTCTGCATTTATTACTCATGACAGTGAACTAAAGTTGTACCATTTATTTATGAGGATTTTTTGCAAAAAGGAAACATAGGAACGTTTCCTGTTTTCAAAGCCTGTGGGAGGCACAGACGCCCGTCTCATCCCGTCCCATCTGTCTTTTTTCGCACTATTCCGATCTGGAACTCTCTCCCAGTAGTTACATCACCATCCGCTGTCAAAATAACGTTTATCTAAACTTTTACTGTAACTAACACCTTGACCAATCATTGCCACGATTAGAGTCTGTCTAAATAGGTAATTACTTTGACTATTTTACTTTTTAGATTACATTTCTAAAAAGACTGCAAAGAGCTGAGATGAGAAATACAATGATTAGAATATGACGTCGATATGACGTAATACTGGTTCACACGTCATCGAGCTAGAATAGATTCCATTGAAGTCATGCTCCCGTGGTATTCACGCACCTGCAACTGTTGACGTAGTGCATTTGAAAAGTCTGTTAGATGAGGGAAAACACGCGATGCGCGTGCGTCTTTTCTGAACCATACAGATACTGAGATAACTGATATACCTAGTGATGAATGTCACAATGAAACTGTTTTAACCATTAAAATTAAAATTTTTGTTATTTCCTCCTTTTCTTAGTTCAAGTTCAAGTTGACAAAAAAAAACAACAACAACAACAAAAGCAAAAGCAAAACAACAACAGCAACAACAACAAAATCTAAATAGTAAGGAAATATTTACCGAGTGACAAAATGTCTTATTTCAGCATAACTAATATTCTACTGGGGATGTACATTGTATTGTATTAAATTTATTATTTATAACCTAAACTCACCTAAACGTCGATGGAAAATGTCGAGTACCAATAAAAGTTAGGAAAAACCAATTTAATAACTTGAACAGCTACTATCTTGCATTAATTACAACGGTATATGATGATCTCCATGACATTTACTTTATAAACTTGATGGCCACTTTTACTAATCCAACTAAATACAATACAAATAAAGATAATTTTAATCAAAAAAGGCAAGAGCAAATATACGAGAAAATTATTATTATTCGATTTGAACGCCTCTCATTTCCAATTTGTAATTAAATTTCGCAAACTGTACAAACGTTTCAAAGTGCTAAGTGTTCGTTACTTTAATTAATTATGAAAATTACCATTCAATGACTTGAATGTTAGAATTTTAATTATACAATTTCCGTACTTTTTGAGAATTTTGAAAGTGCAAACATGTCAAGCTCAGGAGTCGTTATGTCGCGTCATATCATTTAATTTATTACGTTGATAACGATGATGAATTATTTTGTCGCTTATTTTGACATTGTGTCGCGTCATATCATTTATTATGTTGATAACGATGATTAATTATTTTGGCTTGAAATTCAGTCATCTCTCAGTTTGTCAATCTCTTCTAGGATATGTCTCTTAAACTTGAAGTTGTGAAAGTTTCATGAGCTATCAAAAGTTAATGTTAACAATGTCATTTTGGAACTTATAGTGGTTTCCCATTTCTTTGATAAAGTGACACCAACCTCCGCAGAACTCTCGGGGAATTGTCTTTTCTACACTTACAATAATTTAAGTTAAGCTTTTGATACGTATACTATAATAATATTATAACTACACAACTATATATGATTTCTCGTTTATAACCGTTCAGACAGTTTTTAAATGAATACGATTCAAGGTTTCAACCTAGTTCAGGGTCCCCATCCCCACAATCTTCCGACTTGTAATACTGTGTCTCGCAATACTTGCAATACTCGGTTTGAGCTATATATTTTTAATGTTGAATAAACGATAGGTTTACGATATCAATTAAAATGATTGACAAAGTAATAGTAGACGTGCCAGTTTTCATATTTGCAGTAAAGCCTCAGCAAACATTTTCCACAACGCCACCTGCTATAAAAAAAATGTTGCTTTTAAACATTAGTCGGCCTGCCAGTTCAGTCATAAAGAAAATACTGAACTCAAAGCCACTGATTGTCGTCTCTCTGGGTGTATGAGCTTTTTGGATAAATATATTACTCACAATAGGAAGTTTAACTTTAATACTGAGATCTATTTCAGAGCACGTATATAGATTTTGACTTTGCAAGTCAATATTGATTGCTGTTGATGGTCAGGTTGTCAAGGGAATAGCTTGTTGGATTTCCGATTATTTGGTCGATTACAGATCATCTCTCGAACACCATAGTGTAATCTACATAATTTGAAAAGTGGGATTTATAGACAGTTTTGTGGATTAACGCGCAAGTGACTATCATCTTTTTACACCTGGTACAACATGATCGAGGACGATATTGCTTTGACTATTTCATTTGGTATCGTATCAACTATTGGCATTGTTTTTAATGTTCTGGTTATAATCGTCATATTGAAGACATCGTCTCTACGAACTCCAATGAATTACCTACTTCTAAACTTGGCTGTTAGTGATATTATGATCTCAGTTTTTGTTCTTCCTCGCCATGTACTCTTCAACGTTTTTGATCACCAAGAAGGTGTGCGTGGCGATTTCCTTTGTAAGTTTTTAACCGGCGGCACGTTCATTTGGATAGGGGCGACGGCTGAGGGATATACATTGATTACTATTGCAGTAGAAAGATTTATCGCTGTCGCACATCCTCACGATATCAAATCCAGGATAACCAACAAGAAATTAAAATGGATAGTGCCTCTATGTTGGGGGATTAACTCCGCTGTTAACGCACCTTCTATGGCTGCGTTATCGTACAACAAGACGAGAAACTACTGTATCGAAACCTGGTCCATTGCACTTGATCCGAAGGCTTACGTGAGTTTCATATTCGTGGTTGGCATCAGCTCTGTAGTCGTGATGTTTGCTTTGTATTCGATTGTTATTTGTACCCTCTGGAGACACAAGAAGAGGACTGTTGAAGCATCGCACAACGCACGGTTGAGAATGCGCAAAAAGGTCACGAGAATGCTAGTGATTATTACAGTTTTCCACGCAATTTGCCGTCTACCTAACTACATATTCTATCTACTTGCCTATGTTTTACCAGGAGCTATCTATGGCTCGTTGGTTTATGACATCACTGTTTTATTCATTCTCATCAACTCTGCGTCACATCCATTCTTGTTGTGTTTACATTTGACTTCGTTTCGTAGTGGAATAAAAAGATTACTGTCATGTAGAAATACAAATACTAATACTGTGAACATAGTTGAAAGCACTGTTCAATTCAACCAAGGCAGAATCCTTTATCAAAGGCAGTTGAAAAGCGATGGTGGACGAGTGACTTTAATTTTGACTTCAGTGCCTCTTTAAATCGATGCCTCATATTTGCTGATCCTTGCTCGATGTACAGTTGATGAAACGTTGAACACCACCGACCACAATTCAGTGAACATTACATCTTATATATGAAAATGAAAAGAAAAAAATCGCCAATGCAACCCATGCATATCAATCACGAAAACTGATACTCTTTTTGTGATTTTTTTTTTGTGTTACATTAAAATGCTGACATTTTGTCAATAATATTTTCAATTATCATAAGTGAAACATTCGAAGATTCATCATGAATCCTGTTAAAGATGATTGACTTAACAGGCTGAAGCTAGCAGCCAAAGTTCATTTGTAACAAAACAACAAATAAAATTATATCAATATAAACATATATTTTGTTAGACCGCCGTAACATTACCTCTAATGTAAAATTTGTAAAGCTTTTCATGAACATGAAAGAAGATTATCAATGCCAGTTTTAGACTCGTGCCGTGTACTTTCTATCAAAGAAAACAGAATTATTATTGTACCAAATTAAAAGCTTTAGGGAGCCATTTTGAAACACGCCACTTGAGAAGTTAAGTTTGCAGTTTTTAGACCTATTCACTTAGTCATATGTTTAAGTAATCATCTTGAAAGAGTTATCAACTTCATGAAGACAATTTAGCCGAACCAATGCTTGAAACTTTTATCAGCTACATGGTTGTTTGTTTCGATGTTTAGTTTTTTTTTTTCTTCTTTCTTTTTCTTTCTGGGTAATTCAAATGCACATGTCTGACATACAAGAGGTCTGTGGTTCCCGATAAGTTTTGAGTAAAGTATTGATAAAAGTAGTTTAGGGAGGTTCAGTTGCCCTATAAAATGACAATGATAATGAAAGTAACGATCAGAGTAACAAAAAAATCACTGTTAAAGGAAAGAATGATATTTTCTCCTGATATTTTTATGTCGAGAACGCGAAGTATAAAAACTATATAGATATATATATAGAAAGCGAAGAAAAAGAGAACAATTTAGTACATCAAAAATCTGTGCCCGCGAGCACTTTACCGATGAAAAACGCCGAGGCTTTAATATACCATTTACTAATCCTATTCAAATAAGCAAACATTTAAATTTTAGAAAAATCTTATTAAAACAAGGAGACTTATCTATCCAATTATCGCCATTATTGTTGTGAAATAGCAGAAAATATAATTAAAGATGAATCAAACCGATGGATCATCAAAAGATACAGACGAACGTGCTTAAAATAGTTAACGAGCAAGAATGAGTTGTACGAAATTTCTAGACTATGACTGTCAGATCACAGATTCACAGAAACCTGTCTTCAGCCACGGCGTGAATTAAAGTGAAATAGCCAACAATAACTACACATATTAGATAATATTTACTAGATACACTGACCCATATCATATCAAAAAACTAGACACCATTATATGAAGTGTTGGCCTATCCTGTCGCTCTATAAACAAGACATTGCATCATAATGAAATAGGACAATTCCTGGCTAAAGAGGATCCAAAGTCAGTAAGCAATATCAAAAGAGAGAATTTTAACAGGGAAAATTTCACATGTTTGAACTTTGTTGGATAGATGCTTTTTTGTTAATGATTTGTTCAGTTTATGAAAATCTGAGCATTAAACGGAAATTGAAATTTTGAATGAGCCGATTGTACTAAACATATCACAAATACTCGTTGTACACAATTCATTAAATAGCATTAATTATTTCATGACCGTCGATCCGTATATTGGTTTATTTCGTTTACTCTCGAAGCCTACGTCGATCTATATATGAATTCTCGAATTTCATCCGTCCCTATAGCGTTGCCTGCCCCGTATAAAAGGAACTGAAATCAAAATCCTAAAAACCGTACAATACCGTACAACGGTCCAAAAAATTTAAACGTATTAAAAATGTGGCTATCATGGAATATAAATGCCACATAATGTTGAAAATGAAATCGTCATTTTCCATTCTAAAAGCGGAAGCAAATAAGCTAGACAGCCAGCAGTCGATGTTTGCTTGTTTGTTTTGTCAAACATATATTACGTGCATCAAATCACTTTTTACAGCCTCAGACGTGCTAGATCAACCCTGTACTTGTATTCTTTCCACAATTTAACTCAAGTATTTCCCATTGTCTTGAAGATAAAAGGGAAATATAAATCGTGCGATAGATTCAATTGATTAGACAGTTTTACGACCAGGGTACTCGATTTTATAATCAAAGTAAAGGGAAATCTGATTTGCAGGTGTTCCAATGTTCCCCAAAAAATTCCACTCCAAAATGTATACCGTCCTGCATACCCCGAGTAATAATTGTTTGCTTCAAAAAGACGCTAGCCAGTAGCGTCCTTACATGATAACACAGGAGGTAACAAAAATGATGATGCGCAACGTCCTTTCCTCGTGAGTTGCAGTATGGAGTACTGACGTTTCACATGAAAGAAAGTGTTGTGCTTGTTATAATTCTTGCTGCAGATCCTTTGTTTATCTTTCAGAACGTGAGCGTACAAAGTTGTGCTGTCGTATTACATTTTCTAATGGAATTTTTTTATAAGTTAATAATATACATAGCTAGCTAAACGCGTGATACAATCATTTTTTTTTCCGCATGCGAAAATGATTGGCAGGCGAGATGAAGAGTCACGTTTGGCTCACACTTGAAATAGATTAAGAATATAATTCAAGGACATTTAGAGAAGTCTCAATAAATACAAATAAATCCTAATTAATTTTAAATTTAATTTAATGTTTTTAATTCTAAAAGACTTTATATACACTTAACAGACCAACAATTTGAGATATTGGAATATACCGTGTTTGGAATGATTTGACTATACCATGGATGTATACTTAGTGTTTGCCTGATATACATGAAATGACAGTTTCTTTTAATTTGTTTTTTCATTATTCGTATTTATGTATAGATTTTCAGTGGAATGCAGGATGGACTGGCGGAGCCTCCGATCGCGATAGGGGACCCTCTTTTGCTAAATAAAAATATGAAGAAATACTTGATTTACTATACACTGAATAAAAGTTTTTTTTTCAGCGAAGGAGCCGCTTTTCCGTCCCTGAATCCGCCCCTGCCAAGAGAATCTGATGCTTGTTTTTTTTCCATTGAAAATATGATTATTAATAAACGGTGAAAAAGGGGATATGCGAAGTTTACTTTTTTTCGTTTCCCTCAAAGCTGCACATCAAATATTTTAATTAATAAGATGTGGAAGAGTAAGCGGGTAGCTAGGTTGGAAGCGCATTCTAGCCTCAATCCCCATCGTCCGGCTCTCGCAATCGGATTCTCACTCGATTCCGCTGCGAATCAGTTTTAAACTGTTAAGCAGTGTATTTTTTAAAAAAAAAACTTACTAGCTAAAGGAACTACGTAACGAGCACGCAGTACGGCGGCCTCTGCTTTAAAAATAATGAAACATGGAATTTTTAACCACAAATTCCCGCATTTTCAATTTTCTGCCCTCTGTCGATTTTTACGTGCTCTCTGCTCACAGGTTGTGATACGTTTACTTAGCATTCAAAGAACAGTTTTAAATATTCATGTAACGTGTTTTTACAAAAACATATTTACATTTTACTGCCATGACAAATGTGTGGTGTTGGTAAGGAGCCAAAAGCTTCTCAGTACTAAAATTATTGCTAAACATAAATCCGTGTAATGATAAATCTCTTATTGTCTTTTTTAGTGATTCATGAACAAGA
The DNA here is from genome assembly GCA_918843875.1 of Diadumene lineata. NCBI lineage: Eukaryota > Metazoa > Cnidaria > Anthozoa > Actiniaria > Diadumenidae > Diadumene > Diadumene lineata. Next base: position 30,169,821 of record OU974069.1, read on the forward strand.
TTGGTTTTCAAGAACCTTTGAAATAAACCGTAATAATAAAGAGTCAATAACAGCTAATAATAACAGTGAGGACACTCGAATCGTGAACGCTTTGTGTTTGTTGTTCTTTTTTTAACCGGCATCCTTTGAGTGAATTGACTAGAAATTAATTTTATTTTAATAACTCAGTACATTTGAGTTCAAGACTACTTATTTACAGAATTTGAAAGCTCAGAAAATAAAAAGCCAAATAAAGACAAGTGTTCATGGTTCAAGTGTCCTCACTGTATTGGTTAACTCAGTACGAAGTACAAAGAAGGAATTCTGCGGGACCTGGACGGCAAAGTTTCTCCGTTGCATGTGAATTGGTTTAATGAAGCGTAGACTGATTCCATACGTCGTAGTTTTCGCTCTTTGTATTGACCGACTTATGGAATCAGTCTAAATGAAGTGGTAAGAGCCTAAAATTTCAAATCAGTATGTAAAATATACAATATGAACGGTCGATCTGTATGAACTTGTATGGAATATACAATGTCGAGCCGAAGGAGAGACATTTTATATTCCATACAGATCGGACGGGAATATTGTATATTACTTATGAAATGCCTAGATTAATGCTGCTATTCTAGATTAATATTTTTGAAATTAGATTTAATTTGGCCAAGATATTTCAAGGTAAACCTTATGCAAATCAGGACGATTTCTGTATAAAATATACAGATGCCTTCACGGTAGTGATTTTCTATTGTTCTGGGTTCATTAATTATTCATGAATTTTATAAGTGAAAATAATTGCAAGTAAATATTTGAGTGTTAACTGAAAAGACCATGTGTTATATTTAACTTAATTATATCATTTGCTCAAAAAAGATGAATTATTGATCAATCTAAATGGTACGTTGGGTTGATCAGAAGTGTGCACTCAGACCAAAGGGAGCTCGAGGTCAATGACTTAATTCTTTCGCTGTAAACCACGTGTTATTGATCCATCTTGAATATAAAGCGATACAAAAACTGAAATATCTTAGGAAAAGTGTTCTTCCATAATTTGCAATAAGAAAAAAGGATTGAATGAAGGTAGAAAATCTTCGGCGAAGCACTCTTTGTGTTATAGTTTGTATAAATACCCAACACCTTTACACAATCAAAACATTTTTGTTCAGTGAATTTAGTTCAAAAACGGTTGTAAGGCTGAGATTCTTTGAGTCAAAGATTCACTCAATGGAACAGATTGAGGGATTGGGGTGGTAATAATGGCCAGTTTAATTTTTATTTGGTGTAATTATTAATGAACATTTCATTTTATACTGGAACAATCGCATTTAGCAATTAGAATCTGACACACCCTAATGCCCACTACAATAATTTGTTTTGAAACACAAATCATCGCAAAAATATTGCAAGTGGTGAGCCACAGAACCATATTCACGACAATCACGTGAAGACGGTAAATCCATCTGTTACTAACGCTATAATCCGTGCTCATCTGTGGTTGATGTCGATATTATATAAAGAGACTAACTGCCATTCTGAGTCAAACTATCAGTCCACTGAAAGAGTCCATCAGGTCCACTAAGCCATTGTTAATCGTACGCGTGCCTTCATAGAGCATTTAATATTATTATGACTGTTCTTCGTTTGTTAGCGGTCTTTCTGGCTGTTTGCCTTCTATGCAGAGCTCATCCTTATCCTGACAGATCTTTAGCTGATTCACTACTCGATGGGACCCTAGATGATAATGCCGGTAAGTACACAAAATATACGTTAAAGATATGTGTAGGGTGGTATTAGGGATTTAATATCACTATTTGATGATAATACGGTAGAGTAGGGTAGAGTAGGTTAGGGTGATATTAAGGATCTAATGTCACTGTTGGATGATAATACGGTAGAGTAGAGTAGAGTAAGTTTGGGTGTCTGATATTAAGGATCTAATATCACTGTTGGATGATAATACGGTAGAGTAGGTTAGAGTAGGTTAGGGTGATATTAAGGATCTAATGTCACTGTTGGATGATAATACGGTAGGGTAGAGTAGGTTAGGGTGATATTCTGATGTCACTGTTGGATGATAATACGGTAGAGTAGAGTAGAGTATAGTAGGTTATGGTGGTATTAGGGATCTAATATCACTGTTGGATGATAATACGGTAGAGTAGAGTAGAGTAGAGTAGGTTAGGGTGATATTAAGGATCTAATGTCACTGTTGGATGATAATACGGTAGAGTAGAGTAGAGTAGAGTAGAGTAGAGTAGAGTAGAGTAGAGTAGAGTAGAGTAGAGTAGAGTAGAGTAGAGTAGAGTAGAGTAGAGTAGGTTAGGGTGATATTAAGGATCTAATATCACTGTTGGATGATAATACGGTAGAGTAGAGTAGAGTAGGTTAGGGTGATATTAAGTATCTAATGTCACTGTTGGATGATAATACGGTAGAGTAGGGTAGGGTAGAGTAGGTTAGGGTGATATTAAGGATCTAATGTCACTGTTGGATGATAATACGGTAGAGTAGAGTAGAGTAGAGTAGAGTAGAGTAGAGTAGAGTAGAGTAGAGTAGAGTAGAGTAGAGTAGAGTAGAGTAGAGTAGAGTAGAGTAGAGTAGAGTAGAGTAGAGTAGAGTAGAGTAGAGTAGAGTAGAGTAGAGTAGAGTAGAGTAGAGTAGAGTAGAGTAGAGTAGAGTAGAGTAGAGTAGAGTAGAGTAGAGTAGAGTAGAGTAGAGTAGAGTAGAGTAGAGTAGAGTGGAGTGGAGTGGAGTAGAGTAGAGTAGAGTAGAGTAGAGTAGAGTAGAGTAGAGTAGAGTAGAGTAGGTTAGGGTGATATTAAGGATCTAATATCACTGTTGGATGATAATACGGTAGAGTAGAGTAGAGTAGGTTAGGGTGATATTAAGTATCTAATGTCACTGTTGGATGATAATACGGTAGAGTAGGGTAGGGTAGAGTAGGTTAGGGTGATATTAAGGATCTAATATCACTGTTGGATGATAATACGGTAGGGTAGAGTAGAGTAGGTTAGGGTGATATTAAGGATCTAATGTCACTGTTGGATGATAATACGGTAGAGTAGAGTAGGGTAGAGTAGGTTAGGGTGATATTAAGGATCTAATGTCACTGTTGGATGATAATACGGTAGAGTAGAGTAGAGTAGAGTAGGTTAGGGTGATATTAAGGATCTAATATCACTGTTGGATGATAATACGGTAGGGTAGAGTAGAGTAGAGTAGGTTAGGTTGATATTAAGGATCCAATATCACTGTTTGATGATAATACCTGTAAGTCCATGCACATGATGTTGCCTTATAGCAAGAGAGTATGAGATAAGAGAGCTTATCCCCGGGCCCCACCAGGGGCTCTACCGGTCGCGCTATTTTTAGAAACTTGTTACCAATCTCCGCATTTTTGTCTTGATATGTTTTGACGATGTGACCGCGCCTTCTGCAATCTGGCCAATCACGTTCCGTTCCCGAAATAGCTTCAGTTTAAACATAGAATAAAAAGATCCCCTGATTTGTGTAAAGTTTTATACGGGGGATAAGCTCTCTTATCTTATAATCTCTTGCTTATAGAGAGTTTGTATAGGGGACGGGGTAGGGTAGTATTAGAGATCTAGTATCGCTATTAGGATTCAATAACCGTGAGTGTAATACACAAAAATACTAACTTATTTGGAGGGTCTGGATGGGGGTTTTCCGTGTTAATCGCCAATTAGAAATTCGTCTTTTTGCCAGCCAGTCACCCTTCGATGAGTAATTTACCAGTACAACTTTTATTCGTTCTTGCATTTTTCAGTTTTTAGTATTTTTTATAAATGCCTTTTTATGAATTGCTAGTTCTTAGTTTTTATATAGGTATGACGTAAGACCAAACACAGTCAGGGATAAAAAAAGAACTAAAAATACCATCTCGAACAAAATCTAGCTCTTTTTCTGTTGGTTACTGATTATGACGTAAATTGAAATTGTCTAAAACGGAACTGACTGGTGCAAAAATATTTTTTTTATCTTTGGTCTTAGCCAAACCTTTTTTTTAATTGAAATGCTCTAACTTGACGACGGATAGCCAAAAGTTGGATAGACTCCATCGACCGAGGACATTTTAAGGAAATGTAAATTATCTTTCATAAAAATATAAATTTTTAACTTGAACAAACCATTTATCGTGAATGGGACTGAGCACTGGAAAACTCTTTTGTTTCAATTATCATACAAGTTATGAAGCATTTGTCTGAATGTTATTGAATAGACCCAAACGCTTCACATTAATAACAAAACATATATACATATCTGCCATTAATAACAAAACATATATACATATCTGCCATTAATAACAAAACATATATACATATCTGCCATTAATAACAAAACATATATACATATCTGCCATTAATAACAAAACATATATACATATCTGCCATTAATAATAAAACATATATACATATCTGCCATTAATAACAAAACATATATACATATCTGCCATTAATAATAAAACATATATACATATCTGCCATTAATAATAAAACATATATACATATCTGCCATTAATAACAAAACATATATACATATCTGCCATTAATAACAAAACATATATACATATCTGCCATTAATAATAAAAGTCTACTTCTCATAGGTGTTGACGACTGGGAACCAGGCTTCCACGGAGGAGCAGGAAAGAACGGTAAGGAAGTCCAGGATTACTCTTTTGAGTACGCTACCGTACGTACCATCGTTGTCAAACTCTCATTTGCATATTAGTTGATGGGTTGGATATATTTATCATATTCACATATATATCTACACCATTCCTTCATTTTAAGACGAAATTAAATGCTAGAAAACACGACGTTTCGACGTTGTGCAACGTCATTCTCAAGAGAAGTGAGTCCTTCATTAATCAATTAATTCATTCATTCTTTTATTTATCCATTCATTCAGTAGGTAGGTATGGCGGTGGGTAGGTAGATTAGTAGGTAGGTATGTAGGTAGGTAGGTAAGTAGGTATGTAGGTAGGTAGGTAGGTAGGTAGGTAGGTAGGTAGGTAGGCAGGTAGGTAGGTAGGTAGGTAGGTAGGTAGGTAGGTAGGTAGGTAGGTAGGTAGGTAGGCAGGTAGGTAGGTAGGTAGGTAGGTAGATGGGTAGGCAGGTAGATGGGTAGATAGGTATGTAGGTAGGTAGATAGGCATGTAGGTAGAAGGTAAGTAAATAAGTAGGTAGGCAGTTTCTTCGCTTTCCCATCTTATCGTTCATCAATTCCTTTGTTCGTTGGTTCATTGACTATAATTAATTCATTTTATTTGCATTAAAGGCTGCTTTGACAACTTCAAGAGCAATATATGTGGCGAGGTAACTTGTTATTAATCTTTCATTATCATGTTATTTCAATAAAGATATCTAAGAAAGAAAGTCAATTTCAACTCTGATCGCATTGTAAACACCGTCATATTTCCTCTGTATTAGTTGATTTGTTAATTTAATTGATCAATGGATATATTTTGATTGCTAATGATTACATTGGTTCAGTTATTAATTCATTTATACGTGATTTATGGTCCCATCACAATAATATAGACACCTTCATTTCTTCCCCAATTCATATATATCTTTATTAATTATTAAATATTTATTGCATTTGATTTCCCTTTAGATTGTAACGACTCATGATTGTAGATACGATTCACGACATACCCGAATGGGCCAGTTTGCTGTCAAATACTGCAAATATATGTGCAAACAATGCTGATTAATAGTTTTATTGATGACTGAACTTAACAAAAATACAACATAAGCGTTATCAATGTTAATTTACTTCATTGATGTAACTTTGTGATATAAACAAATGAAAAAGCACCATAAAAATAAAGAGTAGATTAATAACATTGTACGTGTCTTCTTCAATTATTTCGCGTGATTTTTATGTTATACCTTGTTAATTCTGGTCTACTACAACAACTCATTTTAACGGTTTTTGAATGGTTGTTGAAATCAATCTCATACTCAGAGCCCGCGTTTTTCCTCGCCAGCAGCGGATAACAAGGGCTCTGACATAATCCGATTTTTGTTAAAATTTCATTGGTCATTCAATTTTGACAACCACGCAAGCGCAAACAACCGGAAACACAAATAAACTCAAGCTAGATGTTTGTGACCGTTTTTAGCAGTAGAAAATATATAAAATATGATACAAAATTAAGTCTGTACTTGTGAATCGCTATTTTCTTTACCTTCCTAGAGAATTTCAGCCAATTTGAAGCAATAGTTAGGAAATTATTTAATGTTTCGCCCTTCGTCACACACGGCTGCCAACGGCCGACAGAATTTCTCTTCTAGCTCGTCGAAAATCACAAATTAACCTAAAATCCCTTCGGATTATGTTTACTCAATAAATAATCATTACAATCTATGAATTTTGTTCCAAAACTTCCACAATATCACTAGGAAAAGTCCATTTTCATTGACGATATCGTCGTATGTTGATCGATGCGCCGATCGATGCTGGATATCGATTTCATCAGAATTACAACGGATTTTACTTTTAAATATCAGCTCTGACATAATCTCGATTCCCCATTGGTCGGTTTGTACATTGGCCGTAAAGGCGCATGCGCAGCCGGGAGTCCAAGAAATCTTGGACTTTTCAGTGGATTATGCCAGAGTCCTTGTTTCGAGCCGCTGGCCGAAGTAACGAGGACTCAGGGTACGAGATTGTTGTTGAAATCCGAAGAACATGTCTAGAGCTTGCGCACACAATAGCACAAGAGCGTGACCATCTGTAACAAGAACTCGTTTTCTTAAGAAATAATGGTCTTATATCCTTTAACTTCAATAGACCGCGAAAAAACAAAACCTTGTTCTCAGTCATGACGAAGCTTGATTGTTCCTTTCAAGAGCGCTAGCTCGATCGTCCCTCAAGATTATAAGAACCATGCATGCAGCATAGATAGTAAAATAATCAAAATAACCACGAAATAAGCAAGCATATACATGTATATATATTAATACGTTATTGAAAGTAAATATGCACGGTTCCTCAAGTTCACTGTTGACAAGCAGAAGTAAGTACAATTCTAGGAAAACGGTAGTACCATTTTTCTAGAAAATTTTGTTGTTTATGAAAAAGACATAACTGTGAAAATTGTGTGAAACATGTAAGGGAAAGCATAAAATATCTTGAATGGCACTGAGTTAGTTATTTTCATCCAGGGGGTATATGAGTTGTATGTTCATATTAATCGTCTAATTAATGACTTCTGAGCAGAGAGAAAACACGGATGACGTGAGTTGAACAACCAGTAACAGTATGGACTATCAACTACAATTGATCAATCAATCAAAAAATTGACACTAAACGAGCCGAATCAACGATACCACAGACTAATGACAAACAAATTATCAACTAATCAACCCACCATTATCAACAAGCAAACAATCACAAACTATTTTATTAAATAAAAACTGTTTACAAACTTTCGAAGGAAATGGAGAAATGAAGTTTTATACTGAAAGAACAGGCAAAAAAATAGCCATAGGGTACTTGCACTATGAGGTCACGTATTATTATATTGCTCCTGGCTTAAATGATCAAGCAACTTTTCAATCCAAACTAGTTGCAAATGAAAGAGGAAAGCCAAGATTCACTCAGCAATTTGATAAAAGTATTAACTAAGAACAAACCGATACAAACAAACAACATTCCACCCAACTCTGCACGACCAGTTCTCTCCCACTCAAAACCCATCAGGCCTAACCACATTCCCCCCAGCAAAACGTTTTATGCCTCAAAATTCGCGAAGTTTGCAATTTGTTTTTCTTATCACTTCACCACAGGGATCCCACTCCATACCATATAGCATAACAGAAACCATAGAAGTAGCTAGATCCAGACTTTTTTTTAGACAAAACAAATAGAAGCGAGAAAAAAATTGGGTAAAAACATCAAGCATAATTGAAAAAAAGGAGAAATTAAAGAAAGAATACTAATAAAACTAACCAAAAGGAAAGTAAATACCAACCAGCAAGCTACTGCTAAAAAGGATCGATTTTTCCGTCCACTGCAGGGCTATTTTCAATGTGGTCGTAAAATGTTTAATCCATGATTAATCAAAGTATAATCCACTGGTACAAGTGACTTCTGCTTAACCTACCACTATATGACCTAAAGGGATTAATCTCAACATTTTCCTTATCAAAAAGGGATTTTCCTCATTTTAGTTAGTAAATCATCACCTTCAATTATTACACCGTAGCTGTTTTCAATAAAACGTTTTTTATGCGTGTAAAAACAATTGTAACGATCTTCCGGACCGGTTGTAATGTAGCTTTGGCCCATTAATAGATCTTTCCGCAAAACGATTAAAGTCTCATTGCCAAATATATTTTTTATTAATTTGACGTGATTTTTCAGTCAATTTTTTTTTGTTTTGTAGTAGTTTGCAAGTCCTTGCTTTAGCCTGTTGAAAGTTACTGGCTATGACATTATTTCATGGATGTAGGTATGTAAAAAATCTTAATGAAAACCATGTCAAAGTTGAAGCCGCACGGTATTTGGGTCCCTCGAAGAAACAGTTTCTCGTTTCGCGCGTACTGCGTTTTTGATCGATTCAGTTAGACAGAACAGCGTCGCGCGCCCATGGCGTCAAGACGAACGATAGAAAGTACAAACAGATCGATCGATTAACTCGGACATTTACGAGGCATGTGCCGAGTGCGTCTAGCTTTCAAATCAGATTGATCGATTAACTCGGACATTTACGAGGCATGTTCCCAGTGCGTCTAGCTTTCAAATCCGCAGAAGTCTCTGATGATTCTTAAAAGGCGAAATATGCGCTCGAACGTTAGAAGCTTATTATCAAATGAGCACTAAGAAAATCAAGCATTTGCCGACTCATACACTCAGTTAATTTTACACGAGCTTTTGTTTCCGATAGCATATCAAACGCGCGGAGCAATACATAATGTGTCAATTTGTTGCGCTTCTTTAAAGACAGTCAGTAATTATGAGACAGCAGACGACAAAAATGTGTTTTTGATCAGAAGATTTCCTTTGTGGACAATGTTTTTAGTCATGGTACATGGTGGTGACTCGACTGTCAAACCTTGAGTTTAAATATGGTATTTATCACGCCAAGATAAATAAGAATCTTTAATCAAACAAGACTTTTTCTTTTGGAAAATGAAACACTTTATTAATTCAATTGCGTTTCATGTGCTGAAAAATCAACAATTCATTGTATAGAAATTCCTATCAAGTCTTTAAAAGGAAATCCTGGTTGGTAATTAATTCATAAGCACGCAAAAAAAAACATTATTCTTGTTTTTGTGTCGCGCTATTTGTGCCTTAGTTGAAGTGTGCGTGAATTTACATTTTTCTGGCCCACCGGTTACTTCAGATTGCACGGTGTATGCAATACAGGTCTAGTTGCAATGCACCACGGCCAAACGAAAACGCACTTTTTTTTGTTACAATAATCATTAATGACCCTAAGGCTCACTCTACATCGGTTGCGGGGATGCGTTTTCAAAACACTTCGCGGTTTTCATCTGTCCCTCGGAGTATTTGGGCGACCATTCACACGACCCTGTTAACTGATAGCTAAGAAAACCCCTCAAAAACACTTATATAAACAATTTGTTGGATATACAACAGTTTTTTAACGAGGAAAATAAAAAGACTAAAAATAAAGCCCCACTCGATCTGGACTAGACAGAAAGAACTTATCGTGACTTAAGATTATGCTGGACCTACATATCGCTGTCTAAAAAAATAGCTGTCTGTCTAGAGATTAGTTAAACTAAATTAATACTGTCATTGTTGCAAAAACGTGCATATAAAGGAGGAATTCCATTAAAGAATTAATGTCAATTTATATGGCATCATGAAGAGTTTCCTATAGCTAACTCAGTCGTCGATAAAATGTTGTCTAAATAGCAGGGGTGCAATCAAGAGGATGTTGCGATCTCCAGTTGGTGTTAGTCAGTAGGTAGCAATGGGACGTTGTTAAACCTTATCATATAGTGTAATGGAATACTACTTCCGCTGTATTAAACGTTCTTAATGCGACCTCACGAACGGAGGAGAATAAATTGGACTTGACAACACTCGGCTCACGACGACGTTAACAAGAAAAGCTTATCGCAAATAGGTAGGTGATCTTATATAATTGTACTATTTGTGCCATGGTTTTGTACAAGTATCAGTAATTTGATTAGCGCGCTTTCTGCGAGTCTCCTCAATATTTAGCAATAGTGCGCCAAACTAGTAACAAACCACTGCGCATCAATCTTCTTGCTTTTTAAAAGGTTTCTTCATTTTGCTTTTGAATGGAAATTATATACAGAAGACAGTCATGACAGAGCAACGTGTTTATTTGCTATCTATTCGGAAGGTATTGAAAATCTAAACTGAGATCTATCTTGAGCAATAGAATTGTCGTTAGATAAGCACTATAAAAATGTATATAATCTTTATGAGTTATTCATGAGTTGTAGGATGTTATGCAAGCACATTCAATCGTACGCCGTCTCAAAGCAGCAAAATAATGTGTCACGATAATGAAGTGTTGACTTGGTTTTAATTTAAACGCACTGTTGAGATCATCAGGTCTCCCTGTATCACATCAAAGGGTGTTCTTATAAATAGAGTAGTCTGCGATAACATAAGAGCTTGCAAGGAGGGCTTGACAGACATCCAGTTAAATTTTCTTATTTTTGCGCGAGTCCAATAAATAATGAGCGATGTTGATTGAAGATCATAAGTGACTTAGTGCAATGTTAGAAATAGTTTGGTTCGCTGTTTTGATCTGCCTAGCACTCATGTTATACAATCTCGTACCCTGAGTCCTCGTTACTTCGGCCAGCGGCTCGAAACAAGGACTCTGGCATAATCCACTGAAAAGTCCAAGATTTCTTGGACTTCCGGCTGCGCATGCGCCTTTACGGCCAATGTACAAACCGACCAATGGGGAATCGCGATTATGTCAGAGCTGATATTTAAAAGTAAAATCCGTTGTAATTCTGATGCAATCGATATCCAGCATCGATCGGCGCATCGATCAACATAGGGCGATATCGTCAATGAAAATGGATTTTTCCTAGTGATATTGTGGAAGTTTTGGAACAAAATTCATAGATTGTAATGATTATTTATTGAGTAAACATAATCCGAAGGGATTTTAGGTTAATTTGTGATTTTCGACAAGCTAGAAGAGAAAGTTCTGTCAGCCGTTGGCAGCCGTGTGTGACGAAGGGCGAAACATTAAATAATTCCCTAACTATTGCTTCAAATTGGCTGAAATTCTCTAGGAAGGTAAAGAAAATAGCGATTCACAAGTACAGACTTCATTTTTTATCATATTTTATATATTTTCTACTGCTAAAAACGGTCACAAACATCTAGCTTGAGTTTATTTGTGTTTCCGGTTGTTTGCGCTTGCGTGGTTGTCAAAATTGAATGACCAATGAAATTTTAACAAAAATCGGATTATGTCAGAGCCCTTGTTATCCGCTGCTGGCGAGGAAAAACGCGGGCTCTGAGTATGAGATTGTCATGTTATACTGTTAAATTGACGCATGCGTGATAGTAGATCCACACGTTGGTGATTCATGATTCACACACTGAAAAGGACTTGATTATACGAGTTCTCCTATTTAAAAAAAGTCTTGTGAGTGCTAAAACTATATGAGCAAACTGTCAACTTCAGCCGCTTGTGAGCTGAATTACTGTTAATTACGAATAGGAATAAGCGTTGCAGCTTGAAGGTTGCCTCAGTTTTATTCCTAAATGACATAAAGAGTACTGCCACAGTCGTCACACGACTGTAGTGAATAAAAAAAGGGGGGAAAAGAAATCTCAGAATAAAAGAAAACATATATATACAATTGAAAAAAAAACACTGGTGCACGAATGTTGCTAATTTCCTGAGAGTTAAATCAGGGAGTCAAGTGAATTATTGAAGACATTGGCAGCGTTACTTGTTTATTTATAACTATTTTTAGAACTTTTAGTGCATTCCACATATTTCACAGTGAAGTAGGCTATATATTTCAAGTTAATTTTGTTATGTGTTGACTGATCTGTCGACTGAAAAAAACAAGCCACAATTTCTCATTAAATTGCAAAGACTGATCCCATTGACGCCGATTGTTGTTTTTTTCGTGGCTTCTTCCAAGCACTTGCTTAACGATCATTAAACTTATAATTCATGCTGTCACGATGCGAAATCTTGCAGACTTAGATATGATTACGTTTGCTGTCTTTTTCCTGCAATTTTACGTTGATTATATTACAGATTTGCGCAATTACCTTATTTTTTTCGAGTTGCCGAGCATGAGTACTATCTGAAAAAAATATAGTGGTTGATATCCCATAATTTCTTCTTTGAAAAATATATATATAGTAATCATGCTCGGCAACTCGAAAAAAATATATTGGGAGGTATCCCATAATTTCTTCGATGATAAATATATTTATTTTTCATGGTCAAAACGACAGAATTTTTGCAGTTGGCTGTATATATATATATATAATCAATTTTGTTTCCTCATTTTTCCGTGTTTTAATTTTAAAAAGCCAAGCTTTCGCGCTATTTGTTTTTGGAATTGTGTTACATTTCTCGGTCGATAATTTTTTCGGCGAGGCAAGTTTCCAATTATTGACTTCAGTGTTCTGATGCGATTCAAAAATGTCTTATATTAAACGAAGTATTTGTATTAATGCTGCAGGCAACCTCGCATCAGGAAGTGCACGGCGTGAATCGGACTGTCGGTCCACATGTTGTCTTGTCGTGAACATTGACTACAATTAACAGACGAATCAATCCAAGTACATACAGTCAAAGTTAACTACTATAAAGATAGTGGATATCAATGTTGTCTTAGGATAAAGGAATTAGGAACTATCCAAAAATTTGAATGCACTTAGTATATGCTGGTTTCAGATGAGCATGAATTTGTACAAAGTTACAATGTACAAGAATGTTTTTTTAAATTGGCTTGGGTGATGTTGCTTTGTCAAAAATGTCAATGCAATATAACTAACTTACGTTACGATCGTGAATTGTGACCAATACGTATGCAGCATGCATGTTTTCCTTTTTAATTTATTATTGTTTAAAAAGTAACCGGCATGTACAGTGTACAAATGCGTAGTTTTTGCTATTTGTTGTTCAGTTTCCAACCGTGTCATATCCCGTTTCCTTTTTAACAGTTATTAGCAATAATCGTCTAAAAGCGGTCCATCATTTTTGATCTTAAATACCAGCTCATCGGTTGTCTTTTTCCTGGATTAGTCCAAAATCTTGCTCATTTACCTCACATCTTACAACTAAAGACGTTACATTTTTTTACGGCCCAAAATGCCGCTGCGTTGCCGGCACTTTTTAGATCTTTCTTCACACCGGCTAATTCCAACAAACCACAGCCCGGTGGTCATCCTTTGTTAGCTGGCGAAGCGTACCATCGGAATAGAGCGCGAGCTATTTGAACTACCAACTATCGTGTTCGGTGTTTCTATTTAGTTGTTGTTTAGCTAAACGTTATTGCTATGGTTGTGTAGTTTAATGTGCCCTTAGAGACCTATTAGAATGCTGGCGGTATTCTTATTGCACAGCCGACATGATCCACTTGCCGACGGGCACAAATGTACCTTAACTTTTCCAACAACAACAACAAAAACAGCTGAAAAATAAACCCACCTACTTGTTTTTTTTTACACATCAGCAACTTTTCATGGGCACAGTAATCATTTTAAAAGTGTTTTCCTGACATACTTCAAATGACGAATATTTTTGCGATTAGTAAATCTCTGTTGAACAATAGAAGTATAAATACCATTGTACTAACGTATGGTGGCCCTTTTGAATTGTTCTTAGGGAGTGGACAAAAGAAAGACATTTAGATGAAGTGCCGTAGGACAATATCGAACAAATGAATACTCGAGTATTTTTATATAAACACCAGAACAGCTAGGTAAAAGTGACATTCTTCCTGGTTATTCACTGGCTAATGTGAAAGATACATACATACACAGCTGTTCCGGCAATTATTGACAAGCATGAAATCTCTGGCCAGGCAGTTGGTGCCTTTGGTAAGTTTATGCTATTTTATGACATTTAAATAATTCTTAACGACTATGACAGCACATTTTTTTTTTCAACGTAATGTTTAGGACGATTATAGAGCGTAAAATTTCACCTTTCTTTAAAAAATTAAAATCTTGTAAAATAACCAAAGTATTTTAATAGATTGTTTGCCGTTTTTGTAATTTGTTTTTTTTTTTAGATCGTACATAAGTCATTTATATTGCAAAACATTCAAATATTTTTCTCTCTATATATTTTTTTGTGTTCTGTACAAAATTCGTTGGATTCAATTCATTTTTGTTGCATTGGTAAGTCAAGAATTTAACAGGCACGTGTACAAATGATATGAATACTTCTCGCTTAGATTAAACAAACAAATAATCAATAAAGTAAACAAAATAAACCGATTTACGCAGCGGTGTTCGCACGTAAATAGAATTAAAAAAAAATTTTCTTGCACCATTGTCATGACAGAGCTTTAAAATAATGTGGAAAACTACTATTGACAACATTCTCTCACAACCTTTTTTGCTGCAACAAAAATGACTGCAATTCAATTCGGGACCCACTCTTTGCGAGGTATCTTTTTACATTTAATACTCACTATCGATTTAAGGAAATTCTCTTTTTTGCTACTGATAATTCTGCCAGTGAGCTGATTTGCTATTTCTTTGACCATCACTGTACGATTAAAAATAAAATCATTTCAAAAAGACTTGAATATATATATGTGAAAGGATTTAAAAGAAGGATAAACAAACCGGGAAAATTAAAGAAATCATCGTTTTAACGTGAATTCAACTTTTGAATTATCAAACGAGTGAAAGGATTTGTAGGCTAATTCATGTCATCTAATGCCACTGGGCAGCTAGTTCAATGGCATTTTTATTTGCATTGAAATTTGCTTTGCTATCTCCATTTTCTATTGTCGCTTCTGAAAAAGCCGTTTTACATTTATTAGAATATGGTTTTCGTCGTAATATGAATTGTGTTTTTTAAGCAAGATCGAAAGCATCAACGAATGTGACGTGGTCATGTGAAGGCGGGTGTGGGAAGGGAAGCGTCATTATGCACAAGTGGCAATGTCCTTCCTTCTCCCTAAATTCAGTCCTTCCGCCACTCTCCACAAAACGTACCATGGATCGTGCAATCAAAACCTACCGTCAGGGATGTTCAATGAAGTCTGTTTATATATTTTTACTTACATGGTTATTCTTTTTACACGTATAAAAGACATATTAATTAGACAATATTTTAACCACACCTATATATTGATTCCGCCTACGTTCTACGTACGTTCGGCGTACCTGAAGAAAAACACCCGTCTTAGCATGTGTTTTGTTTTCCATTTCACTTATCGTCCAGCAGCAGCCCGGGGTCACGGTGGTGAAAGGCCGATGCTCTCATCGTACAGAAAAAATAATTGAAAACCAAACATGGTTTTAGATGTTTTTTAGCTGTTTTTAATTTGTTTTCAAAGAAAAATCGAACATGGATAAATTGCATTATATCCAGACCTGTTCTTTTGTATTTGGATTTCAGTTAAACAAGATAAAGAACAACTAAAATGAGGCTGGCTTTAGGTTATTTTTTTTCCTGGCAATTAACCCTCTGCGCGCCACCCATACATACCACTTTTTTAAATCGTTCACATTTTAATTTATCCATTTTCAAAGCAGTTATTAATTATAATTCTCTTGTTTTCAGATATATACTACGATAGTCCTCGCTATTTCATCAGTCCGTCCTTTACCTCGTAACGACGGTTTGTCGACTGTATTCAACCCAGCTATTGGAAAAGAGGTCGACGCAAACTTGCCGGGCTTTTCAAAAAATTATACAATGTTATATAATAAAATGGGTTTTTGGATTGGTGTAAATAGACATAATGTTCTACAAGGATATAGCTTGTCGGACTGTATGAAGGACAAGTTAAGATGTAAGTACTGGCAATTCACAACTAGTAACTTACAATTTGGGAGGGCACTTAATATAAGGTTTTGATAAGGATAATAATCGCACTCATTTTTTAACCGGATACAACATCATCATTTTGGTATTTTATAGACTTTTTCCATGAGTCGGTCCATCGCGCAGAATACAGGGACACATACGGGACTTTTCTTTTGTTCTGGCGCCAGATTCAAAACGCCGACAGCGAAGTTAATGAGCCGTTAATGAGCCATGTAGTCACATTTACAAAGAAAAGTGCTTAAAATGGTCAGACCTTGCTATGTAAAACCTGGTTTACACTGTTTTCGACAAATAACTAAAAAATGAACATGGTGCAAATTAAAGATGAGATATTTATTTATCGTTTGCACCCTGTAAGTTGGGAAGATTTGTTTTCAAACATTTCTCTTTTTCATCTTCAAAAAAGGGCAATTTCAGTGCTAATTTGTATGTAAACCAATATTCACAAATATTCAACACAGTTTTTTTTGAGAATACACAAAGAAACAAAAAAATGAACATGGTGCATTCAAAAGATCTTGTTTTGGTGAATATTTTCCACATTTTTTGGTATTATTTTGACGTTTAGAAAGTTTCTCTTTTTTAATATGAATATTTAAGCTAGTTATTTCCATAACTTGCTACGGTCGATGTTTCTTTGTAGTTACCGTACAGATTATTCAGTTAATTGGCCTTTTGTTTGTTTGGATTAGCACCCAACTTGTGTGATATTTTCTTTTGTGTTTTGACACAAAGGCGGAATTAGTGACAACACCACAATCCTGAAGTCGTTCCAAATCAATTCATTTTCGTTTATATATAAAGTAAGCTTCATCTATCTTGTCATTTTACAATCTGCTGTACGCCAGTTTCTAGTGATAATTTTTTTTTCTTCAGCGATTTGCGTAATTAACTCAACGTATTGATTGTGAAGATCAAGATTGATTAATCTGAGTGTATAATTACTTATTTCGGAAAGCTGAAATCGTAAGCTGGTTTGAAGCTGCAAAAGTCACAAGAAATGAATTTTAAACAACTCATTCGAATTTGAGTTGTCAGCTATAGTTTTTAAGTTTGTGAGAAGGCTATTTAAAAAAGTCACAAACAAACAAACTACACATTTTAAGGTTTCATTTGATATAAGTTTCATTGAGATTGGAAAAGAAATAAATTTTAAAAACAACTAATTCAAGCTTCAGTTGTCGGCGGCTTCACATTTCGAATTTGTGAAATTATGAGGGTTTTTTTGCTTTCAAACAAATTTGGTTTATGAACGCATCAAAAAAAGTCACAAGTAAACAAACTACAAATTTTAAGTTTCCATTTGATATAAGTTTCATTAAGATTGGAAATGAAATGAACTTTAAACAACTCATTTGAACTCGAGTTGTCGGCTTCATGTTTCTAGTTTGTGAGAAGGTCATTTTGAATGTTATTTTGCTTAAATTAAACAAGTCTGGTTTAATAAACGTATCAAAAACGTCACAAACATAAACAAACTACACAATTTAAAGGTTCATTTGATATAAGTTTGGCCTATCATATGTAAACGCGCCATTTAGCTAGAAAAATTGCGGTAAGAGCGCTCAAACTACTCATATAGCTTTGTGCGCCGTTTGTCATTGAGAATGTTTAATATCAAATTCGAACAAAATGTTCTGAGTGAAAATTATTAGTTTATTATTTCTTTATAGTTGGTGTAGACTTGCGAATTTTTCTTATTGTTGTATCATAACATTTTGACACGCACGAAAACAATAAGCGGATAAGACAACAATAGGTGGATTTTGGTATTGAATTCTGAAACCCTGTGTCCGTAATTGCCTGTAGCTTTGTCGGAAGAAATATTCAAACTAGCAGTGATAAAACAGCCAATCACAACCTTAAATCACACTGATTTATTCATATTTATGCCTAGTGTGAATAATTTAGCACCGTAAGTAAATGTCCCTGAGAACAATAGCATTCTGCGCGATGCCAGTATATGCCCTGCTGGACGATTTCTCGTTCGGCAATACATTTTATATAGCCAACTGGTTTATCTTCTAGCCAGATTTGTGATTCCTAAAAAATGTTACTTTAATGTTCACCTTGTAAGTATTTAGTTTTTTATTCCGGTCCGTCTCTTCAATTTATAGCTCTAAAGCGCTAATTACATTGAGACCAAGTATATATACTCACTATATAAACCTCACTTCTACATTCAAGAAACATTATGACAAAAAAAATATAAAAAAACATTTAAAAAATGTTGCATGTAAGCCGTAATTTCCTTTGAAGTAAAACATTTTTGTTATTTTGTTTGATCTTTACAGGTTTATTCCAGATTGAAGTTTATACTACTAAAAATTGGCAAGTAAGGAATCTTAAAACATCAAAATATATAGGAATTGACAGAAAAGGAAAAGTCTTTACAACGGTAGGTCACTCATCATTCGAAAATTATCACTTGTCATTTCTGATGATGCGCATGACTAGAAAAAAAACCTCAGTAAGAAGCGATATCTTCAAATTGTCCCACAAGGTGAAACCAGCGGTGTAAATATCGATGGAAAACGAAACTTTGATTCAGGTAGCTTTGCGCAGTGGCATTACTGTAGCCAGTGAGGTCTTTCCGAGGCGCGGTTATTGCTGATTGAAAACTTTTCCCAATATCACGCAAGACGACTTGAAATACAGTCGGCTTTGCAATTTTTGGGGACCCAAAAGGGTCAGCATTTTAAAATTATATAATATATTCAACATTCAATTGATTCTGAGAAGACCGACATAGTTATTGCTACGTATGTATTAAATTTTTGAATAAAAAATATCGATTTTTGCGGGTAACAAAAGGAGCACGCAAGCATAATCTTGGCAAAATCACACCAAGGGGACTGAGCACGAGTGTTGGGGAGACGCTTTTGAACTTGTTTTCGATTTCCAACTAAAATGCAAAGAATCCGAGGAATGATCGGGGATTTCCATACCGCGCGATAAAACATAAAAATGGCCTTGTTTTCATTTGATCGATTGCAGCTACGATCTCCAAAAAGAATTCAGCGATTTCAACGATTCCAACAACTATAGCGATCGACTGGTTTCCATAAACATCGCTATCGCTGAGAAAGCAGTTTTTGTGATCACAAACTTTGTGTCTTTATTTTAAAAAATGTCCGTATTCGGACCGCAAATTGTTCGACAAAATTTAGTTTCGGCTGAAAATCGCGCGAGCGAAAATGATCTTTTCACACATCCTACTGCTTTTTCCAAAGAGCTGTTCAAACACTTTGATCAATTTTGTTTCAGTCCAATTTTTCCTCATTCACAGTAATGTGAAAGGAATGGAGATAATTCCTCTCATCCGATCCCGCCCACACTTCCTCACCCAGTCGAGGTTACCCCTAATTTTAAAGTGCATATCCACAATTAACTTATAAAAGACATAACATACGTACGTGGATAAATTAAGTTTCTGTACAGAAAAATAATGAAACAACTCGATAATTTTAACCATAAATTCTTTACAAATTCAACACAAGTTGTTCCGCTGTTCTTGGTGTCCTTTCGCATACTTTGATAAATAATGTCGTTTCTAGTTTTCTAGTACACCCAAGTAATAAATATATATTTTTCATTCTCAGAGCTTTAAGTCAAGGGAGACCCTACTATATGTACGTCATATCAACGACTTTACAGCATTCTCATCTACTGTATACCACAGTGGTCGAAATGGTCGAACTATACCAAAGAAAGCCAAAACATTTTACTGGACTCTTGGTTTAAAAAGGCTGTCAGGAGCCACGAAAACAGCGTATAAGACATCTTTTAGACACAAATCAGGACAATTTTTGGTGGTGCACATCGCTGATAGTAGTATATGAAGTGGTTTTCAAGCCAAATGGAAGTCGTGCAACAATAAAGTATCAAAAATGATAAACCGCAAGCCTTTTAAGACGTAAAATCCCAAGGATTCTGATATTGCAGACGTTATTCTTTGTGAAAGGAATGCTTTACCAAAGCAGCTGGGACAATAACAATGAATGAATAGGATATATGATCTATGTGATCTATGTTACCAACACTTTTCGACTGTGTTTTTTTCGTAGATGAAATGGTAGACGTTTTAAAATATACTCATAGTGACAAGATGTTTATGAATAACAACGACTGACGTTTCCTCCGAGGATAGCCTGTGTTGCCGAGGATCTCCGCCGATCTACGGTCTGCGGTCTCGAAACCGCAGACCGCCTGCGAGGCAGGCTAGTCGGAAGACTGTATGTGTACAGCTAGTTGATGCAAGGTCTGCAACTGAATGCAGAACAGAATTGTTGTCAAAGACTGTACAAAGTGTTGATGCTCTCAAGTAAACCGACCAACTGCACAAACATGCATAAGTTAAAAGTTGCGTTAGTTGCAATGGTCTGCGAATGCAATGGAAGAAAAGGGACATAGAAGCCATTCTAAATTTAATGTTTAAAACTATTTGTATATCCTTCAAACATCACAGATGAGGTCGATAGAGAACAATATATCAGATGACATTTATTTATTTATTGGATTATTTATTTTAAAAAGAAAATATTTTTATATGGTTTATGCTGACTGTCGCCTTTTGCAATAACAATGACATTTTTGACGGAGCTAAATGGATTTTGATATCAAACACTTTATCTCAGGAAAGAATATTTAGAACGTATAGTAAACGCATGTTGTTATGGCATGTATAATTGATGACAAAGACAATAAAATAAACAATATTTAACAATATAATTAACCTTTATTGATAGTTTTGATACATCCTTAATTATTACAAATCATTTTTCACACAATTTCTCATAATGCAATTTCGTTTTAAATGTGAAAATACTTTATAAATGTAATGTAATTTATGTAATTTATCTGTTTACGGCATTTAAAACACGACTGATTTCATTAGTGCATGAAAATGCTTTAAATAGATGTATATCTCTATATCTTTTGAAATGCAGTTGTAACTACGTTACTGATTAACTCTCGGAGCCCGTCAATATAGGTGTAAATCAAGAACGTGGATGTGAATACAACAACGGTTTTAACTCTGATCGAAAACAAACAAACAAACCAACAAACAAACAAACAGACAGACAGTCAGTCAGACAGACAGACAGACAGACAGACAGACAGACAGACAGACAGACAGACAGACCAAATATCCAACCATCCAACCAACCAACCAACCAAATTTCAATCTGATTTTAATTTATGTACGATCACACGCACGTTCTCTTTTGTGTATATACTTTATCTTTTTGTGTGTGTGATTTTTTTTTTCTTTTTTTTTTTTGTCTAAATCAAATTGGAGTTCCCTTCTCAGGTTTTTTTATATCTAAAGTGTTCTCCAAGACGAATCTAGCGACATCACAGGATCCCCAATACGATATGTGTGAGGTAACAGCCGATAAATAGTTACTTTCCATATAACCTTCCTTGAGAACGAAGTCCATTCGGTCGTTTAACACTACAAAAAATTAAATACACAGTTAGGCTGTATAAGGATCAGTGCTGTCATCCAAGACAACGACAATACAACAAAAACATTTTTAGGCTATGAATGATTACTTACTTTCCGTGAAAACTCCCAAAGTTTGAATTTCGCCCCAATCTCCCTCTTAAGGTAATTCCGTAGTTTTGCACTGCGCACAGTTCTGCGCATATTTCGAATTTTAGAGTTTTACATTTCTTATCATCAATAGATGCAGAGCTATGTCTGAGAAACACTTTAACGTTAAAATACGAACAGTTTTCACATTTTCAAGCGAAAAATTACGAATTTCTTTAAACTCGCCCCATTCCTCTCTCGGAAAATCCTTGATATTATTGAAATTTGAGAATATTTCTCAAAATATCTCGCAAACCAATACGGGCACCTATTTTTTTTAATTTCATAATATCATTTAAAATCACGTTTTTTAAAACATATGTGATCGATGACAAAATTCTATGGCTAGATTTTTCGTTATTTCGAAAAATGTTTCGTTCAAAGCGTTAATGAGGCCCGTAAAAATTCGAACATTTTGTTAATTTTTGCTTTATTTCTCTTCGCTGTTAAGTTTTAGTGAAAATCTTTTGCTTTACATCGGTAGCCCAATGTATAAGGAGTACATTTAAGCACATTAAAAATATTTGGTATTGATCAATCTCAGTCAAGAGATACCTTTATGTATGATGCCCATTTTCGAATGTTAGACGCTAAATTGACAAAAGTGGGTATAGTTTAAAACTTTTTCTCGCGAAATCCAATACGGTGACACCATTTTTTTATTTTATATTTTTGATGAAAAACTCAAAACGTTTTACCGTAGAAAGTTTTATCAAAATTCTATGGCTAGTTCTATTACTACGGAATTACCTTAAATACTTTGAATTAACCTCCGCAATCTCCCTGGCCATTTATTACCTCAATAAAATTTTCATTCGATTCTAAGTATTTTTCAAGGAAAATGTATAGATTTTACAGTTATGAAAAAAAGAACGAGACAAAACTAATTATTTTGTTGCTGCTCTACCCTACCCCTCCCCTTATCTCCTCATTCTTACCCCTATCAAACGGAGGAACACAGACAGACTTGCAACTACTATCAACTGACAAATAGACAAATTTTAACTGACAACTGGACCCAGAGCATCGCTTGGAACTAATACGATTTCGCAAGAGAGTATGAGAAAAGAGAGCTTATCCCCCGTATTGGGATTTACATTTATCAATGCATTTTTAAACTGAAACTATTTTGGGAACGGAACGTGATTGGCCAGATTGCAGCAGGCGCTGTCGGATCGTCAAAATATCTCAAGACAAAAGTACGGAGATTGGTACTCGTCGTGCTATTTTTAGCCCCTTATTGGGTCCGGAAATAAGCTCTCTTATCTCATATTCTCTTGGCTTTAACTAGTTCTGAAAAAAGTAATACCTTTGTTGGGAACCACAACGTGTTCACTTTTATTCTTCTTTTTGGATGGTATATCACTAGACGAACCACCCTCTGCTCCGTCAGGCTGACTTCGACTTTCCTGGTCATCGGTTTTCTGGGTTTGTTTTGCTTGACCACCGAACCAACCAGAAATCCAACCACTTTTTTTCTCCGGTACATCTTTGACGATTTCTGCTTTTTCTTGGTCGGATGATGGTGCATGGTCAACGATCACTACCTCGTCCTCCTGCGCCTCGCTATCTTCGCTAGTTGATGCTGACCTATAAAATGGTAAATGAGAGATGAGTTGTGTGATGTAAATGCCTAGTGAGAAACGTGGGATCAATTAAGTTCCACAAAAAGCAGAAAAAGTATATACTGAACTGAAAAAAAATGAAAAAAAAGAAGGAAAAAAGACGAAAAGAAAATAAGAAACTAAAGGTATGCATGGTATGAGGGAAGGATGCCATTTAAAAATCCAAAGATTTGACTCTGAACAACATATTTATTTGAGGAAGAGACTGTGTTAGCATACGATATATCTTTGAATCGTGAGTGTCTTGAAATTGTTAAGAATGTCCAAACAGTTTCTAGGAAACAAACTCTCTTACCTTGATCTACTTTCTTCGCTATTTTCTTTCTGTTTACTATAACCAACGCGGTAGTTAAACAGACTCCACGAGCTTCTAGTGGCTTCAGCTGGTGGTTTTGATTCTTCTTCATAACCGATTTTAGTATGATCGAAACGGTGTAGCTGCAAGGGTTTGATAGAAGCGTAGTCTTCGCTTATCAGAGGTTCCATCCTGTACGCCTAAATAAGACAAAAACCAACCAGAATAAGCCATAAAGTAACAGCTTATAACTATAAATAAGACAACAACCAACCAGAATAAGCCATAAAGTAACAGCTTATAACTATAAATAAGACAACAACCAACCAGAATAAGCCATAAAGTAACAGCTTATAACTATAAATAAGACAACAACCAACCAGAATAAGCCATAAAGTAACAGCTAATAACTATAAATAAGACAACAACCAACCAGAATAAGCCATAAAGTAACAGCTTATAACTATAACTCGGATTTTTATGAGAATAGAAAATTGTAACTATGAATCCGTTTAATTTGTAGTAAGTGCAAACTGATACTGTCATTGAACTACAACGATCAACATTCTCTGCGATTTTTCTTTCATATCTAAATTATTAATCCCTTTGGAGATTAAAAAAAAAACAATTTGTACTCACTGCGTCACAAAAGTGGACAAAGCATTCTGTTAGTTGTAGTTATCAACGTCCCATTGCAAGGACTTGTGAAAACTTGCAAGCACTCGCGGCTTGTGAAAAACGTGCACACGTCTTCAATGCAAGCATGGTTTAAACTTACGACCTGGTTGCGCAGACTAGCAATCTCAATTATAAAGGATCTAATATTTTCGCATTGCTCTAACTGCCCAAACTCTTTCTCACAGCAATCCGTAGCACCATGGAATTTAGTGATCTACTATAAACCAAAGGTTTCAACAAGGAGATTATAAGCCTTTCTTACCACGGGGTCAGCGGGATGGTAAATGTTAAAAATTCTTTTACACACAGACTTTGGTAACACGTGATCTTCTACGTCATCTTGAGGGCGAATACCACGAAGAGCAAGGAAAACAGCCAATGGGGAGCCAATATTGAATAGATTTTCCACCTAATAAATGATAAACGAGATTCTGGTTAAAACCTGCGATATTCCAAATTTTGTACAAGGTGACAGTGAGAAAAGCTCTCTAGTGAGACAAGTGGGCTTTTCAGCCTGGGCTTAAACAGAGCTCAAAATAAGGGAAGGTCAAGGGATAATATCCCTCAAAATTTGCTACTTGACCTGCCAAATCAGATTTTGAAAGAACAAGTTGACTTCAATATTTTAGAGTGAAAAACTGCATGCTCTAGATGTATTTAAAAGAAATGACTATTTTAAAAATTTTGACCTTTCAAAAATCGGTAATGACCCACCAAAAGCATTTGAAAGGTCATCTTGACCTATGTATATGTCAAGCTGCTACTTCGAAACTTGTTGTGAGAGAAATCTTTTGTTGCACTAGGCAAACAAACAAACAAACAAAAACAAACAAACAAACAAACAAACGAACGAACGAACGAACGAACGAACGAACAAACGAACGAACGAACGAACGAACGAACAAACAAACGAACGAACGAACGAACGAACAACGAACGAACAACGAAAGAACAACGAACGAACGAACGAACGAACGAACGAACGAACGAACGAGCAAACGAACGAATGAACAAACAAACAAACAAACGACTTCTTCCTTGCAGCCCAATATGAAATTGTCCATGTAATCGGGACCTTGCATTGTGAGCAAATACAACACAATACCTTGAATCTTAACGCATAAGGGCAGTCTGTTTCTTGGGGAGAGCTTCCTTTATCTTTATCTGGTTCGAGAGTGAGTTTTAACATTGCTTCCAACTCCATGACATTACTCCTCGCCTTTGCTAGCTCAACTCGTATGTTCTCCTTACGTTTGTTCTTTCCTTTCTTTGATGGAGATGTGACTTTGGTTGATGAAGATGAGACTTCTGAGGATGACGCTGCAGTTTCAAGTTCTTCTCCACTTGTTAGTCTTCTGAGATAAGTGAAGCTTTCGGTAAGAAATCCAGTTGGTAGATCTTCTTCTGAGAGATGTCTTTCTTCAATGTCCCACAGAGAGAGAATATCGTAAGTAATCACACTGCCCAATGAATGTGCCACGATTGACACTTTGCCGTGTTTCTCTAAAAACGAAGGGTTTCGACTACAAAACGCACCGTAAAGGCGATTGATTTCATCACGGACACCGTTGATAATCTGCAAATAGACACGATAAAAGAAATCAACGTACCAAAACAAAAAACAATTAATAAATAAATCAATGTGTGGATCAACGAACAAATTAATGAACAGAAGAACGAACGAATGCACATATTGAAAAATAAATGAGGCATGGCTACAAGTTAGAAAATTGTAAAAACTTAGTATGACTTTCCTCTTAAAATAAATATATCATATTGTTCATATTATATTGGGTAAGTTAGTGCATGAATGTAAGATTGCCTACCTCATATCTATAAAATGGACTTGTATAGTATAATATATCCATCATACTTGTGTTCAGTATATTACGGAGACCACTTAGAGTCTTGGGAGTGACACACTCAACAGTACCTGGTTCAACAATCAGATGTTTATTTATAACAGTTAAACATTGAAAAGTACACACACTTTGCACGTTATTCCTTTTGGCGGAGTAAGCTGTCCAGTCATCATCTACTCCAAATGGATGAGTCAAAAAAATGAGTGGAAAGATGAATACAGAGGAGAATGAGAGAATGAGAGAATGGATAGTTCGATGGAGAATGAATGAATGGATCAATGAATCCCACGATGAATGATTGTGAATGGTTAAGAGACAGTTTGAATGAATGAGTAAAATGTCATCACTTCATTGGTTGATTACCTTCGTCAAGCTTCAAAGATGCCCGCCATTCAACAGGTAAAAACTCAACACGTTGATCAGAAGGAAACCCAGGTATTTTCTTGTCAAAGATTTTGCTAGCACATTCACGCAAGCTGAAATTGGAAACATCCAGTGTCACTAAAAACCCATAGATACATGTATCATAACACTTATTAATGCACATATGTAGACGTTCTCAAAGTCCTTCGTCTCACGCGCATTGAAAAACACAGGACGCCCAATCGAATTTCTCACAGGACGAAGGACATTTCCAACTTGATTCCCGTCAAATTTACTGACCCAAAAATGGGTCAGCAAACGATTTTTATAGAAAAGTAGAATAAGCCAATCAGGGCGCTCCACAAACCTGAAAGAAAGTTTGTCACGCAAAGATACTACACGGCTTTTTTTTCAGCAGAATTTCTACACAAAACATTTGTGGAAAAGCATTTCTGTAATGTCTAAAAAAGTTCCAGTGAGAATTTCAAGGTTGCAACAAGCCTTACTTTTATGTCCGGACGAAACAAACCTACATCTATAATATGCGTTAACGACTTCTTGCAAACATAGAAAGCAACCTCGTGCTTCATACTGATCAAGATTTTTCATATTTTATAAAACGGAAGGGCAAAAAAACAGGCAAAAATAAAGTGCTCATCGAGGGTAAAATGGCTAAAGACGTTTCAAAATAATCCGCGCGCTGACTTGGCAGAAAACGCAAATGGAAATACTGCAAGTTTTACAAGTAGACCTCTTCTGACTTGATTCTGGTCCAAGCTGTTAGAGCTTGGATCGTTCACTTGTTGGGCTTTCCGAGTTTTTAGGGTGAATTTAATGAGATTAAAAATAAATTCATTAAGACCCATAAATCCTCTCCCAGATCCCTTGTGAATATCAGAGGTCGACTTGATTTTGTAGAGATGTATGACAATCAGATGAAGATCTAGAGTTGGTGTACAGTACAAATTATGTAAAATTAAAGATCATAAGTTTTTTTTTTTTTGCATGGGATTTCATGTATGTCAGGGCACACAGGACTAGGGAGGTTATATGACCAGCCTCTCCTTTTTTCAAGCTTCTTGTTTATATTCTTCTACGGTCTTCCCCAGTAGGGCTTAGACACAATGTATCATTTTACTTGTAGCCCTGTTAAGATATTGCCCCAACCACTATGGCTTTAGGTACTCACTCATTGGCATTCTTGACAATGTTGCTCATGTTTAGTAACTGACCAATACCATGGACAACAAAGACAAGATGTGTTATTTCATTGGGCTTGTCTGTCTCTAATGCGTCAGCATGATAGCCACGGTGTATTGGACTTGCAGCTGAAACAAAGTCACATTTAATTTATTTTAAAAAATTGAACAAACAAATAAACAAACAGACACAAAAAAAATAAATAAATAGATAGATAAAACAAATAAATGAATGAATGGACAACCAAATGATGCCCAAATGGAAAAGCAAAAAAAGGTGCACATCTTTCTCACATCATTTATATTTTCAATTGCTATAATATTGGAAGGCAATTGATTAAATTGGAGGAAGTGCATTTTCCAACATATCTGGTGTTCATGGGAAGGTGCCTTGAACCATCCAACCAGGACAGGCATTCCTTGCATACCTGTTTTGTTCACCTTGGGCTGCTTGATCAAATCTTGATTAGTGCTACTCCAGGGTTAATTACTCTAAACAAGGTTTTCTTAAGAGTTAACCCAGGATTATAGTGCTAATCGAGCTTTAAACAACCCAGCCAAGGCTAAAGAAAGAAAGTATCTACTAGAATTGTACCTGATGACAATCCAATCTTAGTGCCAACACCTCTTATTATTCTAGACTTGATATCATCCCAGTACAGCCATACATCAGTGATGTCATTCCACTCCACATAGTAACCTTTCAAAGTCAGCCTTCCTAATGCTGTTGTTAACAAAAACACCATACCAAGGATAAACAGATTATTACATTACATTTCAATGAGAATACATGGCTTAGAGGGATGTGGAGGCTGCTGGATACTGGTAATTATACCATAATGAAATGTTGATTGGTTAAGTTATTATAATATTATAGATGCTATGAGAAAAGGACATTAATCCTTTGTTGGAGAAGTCACACTAAAATGTCTACATAATAAACATTAGCCTAAGGACAATTGGATTTGTCTATTGGGTCACATGCATAACTAGCCTTTATAACTGATAAAGTATCCTCATTAGTATTCTTTATATAAAGATAATTATAAGGATACCTTTATCAGATATAAAGGTCCATGGGACTAGCAAAGATCACTCAGTTTGTTGTAAAATTGTTACCTTCATTTTTGGCTGCATCATCTTCTACTGGTCCCACATGAAGTCCCTGAAAGACCAAGAACATTATTTAGCTGATCTAAATTTGCCTTTGACTTTAATTACCTACTGATTAAATGTCAGTGAGATAGTAACATAGCATGTACTGTAAATTGATTCTTCAAACAACAGATGGTCAAATAAATATGTCTCTTTGACAGCAGGTCTAGCAAGTTGGTCAATAAACACTTAATTCATGGCATGAACCATGCTATGAAGCAGAATTTGTCATCTAGCACTAAGACGTCATGTCATCAATGGTCAAAGTTTCTTTTTATCTTTAGTTTTAAAATGGCAGGTCAAGGGTACCATTCTGCCCCCTCCTTCCCCCCCCCCCCCCCCCCCTTAGATTAATGCCCCTGTAATTATACCTTTTAAAATATCACATTACTTAAGATATTTATTTGATAGCCACCATTGCTAAATGTATTTACCATTGCCCTCCATATTGTCTGATGTGAGTTTTCAATCTGTTCTGCATCTTCTTCAGCTATTGGTTGCCAAAGATCAGGTGATAATGGAACTCCAATAAACCATGTTCCTCTGCAAACTGGTAATCCCTTGTCTGAAACCAACAAAAATACATTATGACCCATAGTTAAAGAGACAGGAAGCCCTTCATTAAAAGTGGTTGTGAAGGAGACTAAATAAATTTACATACAACCTAACAATTATTTTATTTTCTTGTTTTACAAAGCCTTTGGATTGGATAACTTTATATATGCTTCATACCACTGGCCCCAGTAGTTTAAACTAAAAACTTGTATCTGCTTTAAATTCAAGTAGGTTTCCAGGAGTTTTCAGTTTTATTCTGATTTTCAAAAGCTAGTTAATTCAAATTCAAGTGCACATAAAAATGTCAAAAAGTAGCATAAACCCTATTTGAATTGTGGGGGAAAAATTGGGTTGATAGTTGTTTATTCGCATAAAGTGACTTGCATCTCCTGCATCTGATTAAAATATAATAATAAACAAAACAAAACAAAAAATAAAAATAAAATAAAAATAAAAACAAACAAAACAAATAAGACAAATTCTGATGCTAATCCGACAAATATTAAAGCTTAGTACATAGAGCATTGTGGAGCTGAATGATTTCGTTTACTCTCACTGAAAACTAATTTAAATAATTCGTATCAAAAATCGCTTATATACAGTAAGTTAAAAGTTTACAAACCTTTCCAATAAATAGGAGTACACAACCTAGCTACGACATCGACCTGAAACAATCCTCCTTTAACAATCGGTAGCTCATATAGTAAGGAAGTATTCAATGGTTTCTCAGGATCAGACTCTTGGCTATTTTTTTCGAGTTCATTGATCTTCCTATAACACTCTTCTATGGCTAGTGAATCTCTACCACAAAAAGGAACCCATCGCCTGTCCTCTTTCCAAAACCAACGAGCTCTTTCAGGTCGCAATGCTTGGAGAGCATCTAGATGGTGAGCAATGCTTGGTGGTCTTTTAAGGTTCGGTGGTGGCGGTCGAGGAGGTTTTGTAGGCTTGCTTGGATGATCTGATTTTGAAGGTTCGTTAGGATCTTCGTCATCCATAGTTTACTGTTTTGCAAATCTCGAGAAGGACAAGTCGCAAATAACAACACAACAGGTGTTATAGTTCTTTGCAAATTCAGAACTTCTCTACTTCCTAGAATAATAACAGCAGATCATGATGTCATCCTAATTATGAAAACGTTGCTATTTTGGAAATTCGCATCCCATCCGCCATTTTGAATCTATTTCTACTCGATACTCCACTGACCAGGCCCAAGTAAGTATGACAGCGGCGCGCTGAATTCAAGATGGCGGACGAGGAGGTTATTACTGGAGCTAGTTTATTAGCAAGGGCTTTAAAAGCTCAAGGAGTTGAATTTATGTTTGGCGTTGTAGGAATACCAGTAATAGAGGTAGCAATGGCTGCACAAGCTGAAGGAATTAAATATTTAGGCATGAGAAATGAACAATCGGTAAGGTATTACTCAAGTTCACGTTTTCAATTGCCTCCTTGCATTGTAAAATTAATTGATAACTTATGGCCGATAGACTGCATCATTCAGGGTTTGTGTTCTATTTACAGGCTTGCTATGCTGCATCTGCTGTGGGGTATCTTACTGGAAGGTATGTTTTGGGGCATTAGCTTTATGATATAAAATTGATAATTTGACATATTATGATTATTATTAATATGATATTTATTATTACAGGCCAGGCGTTTGCTTAGTGGTATCCGGTCCAGGTTTAATTCATGCTCTTGGTGGAATGGCTAATGCTATGGAGAACTGTTGGTACGGTTACTATATACAGTTGTGTTGTGCAAGATAAAGATCTAAGGAGAAGGAGGAGTAATTAATGATAGACTCAGGGAGCTCTCACCAATTTTCCATAGTTTTGATAAATATATATTGAACGTCCCCAGGAAACATCAGGTCACCTGTGTAAATGTCCAAAACACAGGGGAAAAATCCTAAAACTCATACATGGGTATAGCCAGTTTCCATTGAGTTCAAATGGGAATTGTTCTTTTAGCAGTCAGAACACTTCTCATTTAGACTCAATGGAATTGGCTAATACCCATGAATGGCATTTTCCCTGTGATTTCCTGTGAAACAGCCTGGCTAGTTGAGGACTGTTTATTGGACTGTCTACATAATTATATACTAAACATGCATGACAATGTTGCATGTCTCTACAAACAAACAATGAAAGTGGTTCAAATTCCCAAGAACAATGTCACCTAAGGTCCTGACTAATGTGTTAGAATACCAGCTATCGGCAATTAATATTTCAAATTTTAGTGTTTTGATGATGTCTGACATGCTACGTATCGAACCAAGAGTACTGGTCACCAGCACTTCTGAAACTCAATTTAATTATCATGCAGTCATGAGTAATTTTAATAGATATATTTTATTGACAGGCCTGTTATTGTTATTGGTGGATCAAGTGATGTTGACCAGGAACAGATGGGAGCATTCCAGGAATATCCACAGGTAACAATAAGTATTAATCAAAACTGTGTACTAAATACATCATTACTGTATCTGGGCAATAGTCAAAATGAATGTCATGGAATGATCGATATGTCAAGGCTCAAAATAACAGCCTGGCATACACAAGTCAAGATGACCTTTGGAAGGTCAAAATTTGTAATAATAATTCTTTTCTAAAAATACATCTACAAGTTTTTTGGTCAAGTAGCTAATTTGGAGGAACATTATGTTTTGAGCCCTGTATGTTATCTTTATACATACAGTATGAGAGAACATTAATTCTCAATAATTATAATACTGTTATTGTTTTATTTGTTATAATTGATATTATACAATTTTAATTTGTACTTGAATGCCCATTGAAATCTGTACTATACTTACATTTCCCATATCCTTAGTTTTTTTTTTTGACAAACATGTGACAGCTAGGGATATCTCAGTCAGTCCAATGAGAGCATTTGTTATTCAAGGAAATGCGTACTCTTATAGTTTTCAAAAATATTAATTGTTTTGAGTATTCTAGGTTGATGCTGCAAGACTGTACTGTAAAATGACAGCCAGACCAAGCAGTGTAGAACAGATTGGATTCTATGTTGAAAAGGTATTAAGCATCAAATGCATCGGATCTATAAAAAATAATGTTATAATTATGGTTCAGATGGATACATAATCATGATATTGTAATTATTCTAGGCTGTAAGGACCTGTTTGTATGGTCGTCCAGGAGCATGTTACCTTGACCTTCCTGGAAATATGATAACCGCTGAAGTACAAGCTTGTAAAACCAGGTAATTGCATCATATGCTACAGGATGCAGGACACCAGCAATTTCTTGGAGGCTGTTTGTTGTTCTAGTATGGATATAACTTGTGTTTTGTCCCAGTCTAAGTAACAGGAAACAAAACATGGGTCCCTTTATTTAGTAGCTTGGACAGACACTCACCACCTTAAACAAGATGTCTGTTAGTAATATGCATAGCATTATCAGCTTTATGCACACAGCAGGATTGGATTTAGAAAGTGGTGGTATAAAAAAGTTTCACAAATAAAAATAAAACCTTGAGAGATGCAGTTGGCAAAACCTATTAATAAAATCATCTATTTCGAAAACAAGTAATTAAGGGGACAGCCCCATTATTTTCAACTATTGACTACATAGCAGCTCTTTTGGGGTGGGTGAGAGGATTTGGGGTGAGGAGGCCTGCTAATTCATCTACTAAAGAATGTGCTATTTCATGCTTTTTATCTTGGTATTTCCTCGTAGAAATGTGCCAAAATGTAAAGGTCCACCTAAAAGTTTAGCACATCCTGCAGATGTGATAAATGCATTGGAAGCTTTGAGAAGAGCACAGAGACCTTTAATTCTTATTGGAAAAGGTACCAACCACTTGATATTAAGGATATTATTGTTCTTTCATGTGTAGACAAATACTAAAGTACATATCTAGAATACTGTTAATACCACCTGTCTTGAAAAAAAAAAAAATAATAAAGCCGTACTGATTCGCAAATACCATGATATTATGAAAAAGCGACAAATCCTGTGTACCAAAGCAGAATCTGAATACCATTATAATACCATGTCTACATTATAAATAACCTTTCTCCTACTAGGACTAATGTCTGAATACTGTAGTACCAAGAACCCCTGTGCCCTTATTATAAAATAAGTACCTTAATTTATAGTTTATCAATTCTAAAGCTGAGTTTGGTTTATTTGTTGAATAAAATGCAGAACTTAAATTAAATATGTGATTTGCAAATGACACCATTCCCCTTTCCGGAATTCAAAAAGGGACTGGGGCCGAGTTAAAATTTTACTCAAATCAAAATATCAACACCCAAACAAGAAATATTGTACCATTTTTAGTACTATCACCAAGTTTTAGCATGTATGGATAAATATGTAGTGAGTGGCAATTTTTTTTAAGTCGCAAAAATAAGACAGCGTCCCCAAAACCATACATTCTCTCTAATTTTCAAGAAAACTTTCTGAAACTTAGTGTAATCTTCCATGTGGTGAGATTTGTTTTTTTTAATTGGATAATATCTCCAGTCTCTTTTTGAATTCCAGGAAGGCGAATTGTAAATTGAGTACTTCAGGGTTAATGGGTTAAAATGGAGTTTCCTACAATGTAGGTTAGAGAGAGATCATAATTACTACCGCAACACTGTCGTTCCTGAGAATCCCTATCCTTCAGATACAATATAAGCCATGTAATGTCTGTCAGCACCTTAATTAGTATAATATTTATAATGACCATAACTAGAAAAAAGGAAAACAATAGACAGATGAATACCAGGCATGTGTGCTAGCAACCTAATATGTACAAAATTGTAATTGTATAATTAGACAATTATATGGATTGCATACTGAATATGATATGATTGATATTTTTTACCATTTGTATGTTTAGGATCAGCATATGCACATGCAGAAGGTCCTATACTTAAACTAGTAGAAGCAACAGGCATTCCATTCCTCCCCACCCCCATGGGGAAAGGTGTTGTACCTGATGACCACCCACAGTGTGTAGCTGCTGCAAGATCTCAGTAAGTATGTAATATCAGGACAGTCTGCAGCTTGCATGAGGAAATTGCCTTTCTGAATATAATACAATTTCTGTGTTGATCACAATCTATTAGTTTCCACTACTATTCCTGTTTGCTTTTGCTTAATGCTTTGACAAATTAGAGTTATTGTTCTTGATTTTTCTGTATGGCCTGGGCGTACATGAAATTATCATTATGGAGACTAATTCAATTAGCATATATCCACTTGCTCTGATAACATGCTTGCTTGCTTGCTGATTGAGGAAGGCCTTCTATTACCTTCTTTCTGTTTGGACTTGTGAAAAGAAGGAAGCTGCTTTAACTTTAGCTTGATTTACAGACGTACACTTGGTAAGTAACACAACTGATATGTATACTGTGCACATTTAGGGCATTGTTAAAGGCAGATGTTATACTTCTACTTGGAGCAAGACTAAATTGGATTTTACATTTTGGAAAACCACCCAGATTTCAACCTGATGTCAAAATTATCCAGGTTAGTTTACAAGATACAGCACAGCACAGCACAACACAGCACAGCACCGCACAACACAGCACAACTCACCAGTAGCACAGCACAGCTCACCACAGCACAGCACAACTCAGCACAGCGCAGTGGCACATAGTGCAGCATAGTGCAACAAGATACAGCACAGCTCAGCACAGCACAGCATAGCACAGCTCACCACAGCACAGCACAGCACAGTGCAACACAGTGCAGCACAACTCACCACAGCACAGCACAGCATAGCACAGCACAACACAGCTCACCACAGCACAGCACAACACAGCACAGCACAGCACAGCTCACCACAGCATAGCACACCACAGCATAGCATAGCACAGCACAGCACAGCACAGCACAGCACAGCTCACCACAGCATAGCACAGCACAGCACAGCACAACACAGCACAGCTCACCACAGCACAGCACAGCACAGCACAGCACAGCACAGCACAGCACAGCACAGTGCATCACAGCACAGTGCATCACAGCACAGCACAGCTCACCACAATACAGCACAGCACACTACAGCACAGCACAGCACAGCACAGCACAGCACAGCACAGTGCAACACAGCAATGTATTATAGTGCAACAGGGTGCATTGTAGTACATGTACTACTTGGCAAAAGAGTAAACTTATAACAGTGCAGTGAATGCATTAGTCCGATGCAATACAATCCTGTACAGTACAGGGCAGGACAAGTATTCAGCAAAGAAGCATGACTTGATTAAAGAGTAGATCATGCCATATATTTTAGTCCAAATGAGGAAGACAGACAATCCATTAAGATACATTGCACACATGAGAAGCCAGGAATTTGAGTCGTGGTTTAATCAAATTTCTACTCATGCATAACAGTTGTAGAGAAGTTGGAATGTGTTCTGTGGCAAGACCGAAGTGCATAGAATTGCAATTATATACTATAATTGTGATATTCATTGCAATATTATTGTTTTCGTTTTAGATTGATATTCATGCTGAAGAGCTGGGTAACAATATTCACCCTGAGGTTACTTTGCTTGGTGATCTAACCATGGTGGTTGAACAGGTCAGCATAGATCTATATTTCAACATATGGTATTTATAATTCACTCTGAAATGGTTCCTAGGACTGTAGCTTTACAGAAGACCTAGTTATGCCTCAGTGTCTGGAGCTCAATGATCAAAGCATTTTAAAAATATTGGAAGGTCAAAATTATTGGCCCAAACCAACCTGTATTCATTTTTTCACTTGAGTTGTTGTGATGTGATAGTAGTGATACCATTGCCAGGCAGTGTGCTGTGAGTTTGAATCCTAGTTCTGGCAACTAGTTTCCAGAATTTGTTTAATGTGTGTCACAAAGGCTTTGTAAAAGGGTTCTCCGATGTTCCACCCAAGTAGCAATACATGTTAGTAACATGTCCTCTGAAAAAGTGCGAAGGTACGATCCCGCACTTTTGGACAAATGTTACACTTTTTTTAACAAAGTCGCACTTTTTTCAATTTTTTCCCACACTTTTTCAGATGACCTGTAGTAAGTATGATAGAGCTGTTTTCGTATGAGTGGGAAACATTACAGTTAAAATACCGTTACGATTTGGGCAGAAAATTTAGATGTTTTTTAGAAACTACGGCTACAGTACAATACAGTACTTTTTCTCACTCATACGAAAACGACCCTATCTATACTGAATGTATTCTTAGTGTTGATTCTGCTACGTGATATATGCATGACATGTTTATTTATCAACATTTATCTTTAAACAATGAGGAGATAAAACGTCCATGAGTTAAAGAATTAAGAATGTGCCAATTTCTCATTCCAGATGAATGCTGAAATTACCAAACATTTTCATGGCAATGCTCAACAGTTAGGTGGTGCACCAGAATGGTTTAGCCAATTGAAAGCAAAAATAGAAAAAAATACAGTTATAAGTCAAGTGGGTGTTCATTGTATTTCTTGATCATACCTTTTTGTGACCAATCTGTCCAAAATTATATTATTGCTTTTTCTTTGACATGTATTTAATCGATGTAGTTTTTCTGAGCTGCATAATATCTATTTTTGTTTATATTCAGCAATTATCAAGTGCAAATACTTGTCCAATGTCCTACTACCAAGTGTATGGCCAGGTATTTTACCAGTAATCTATATAATGGCTCGTTTTTGGTTTGATTGTCTATCTCGACTATGTCACTAACAGCACATTAGGGAAATTCCAGCGGTACTTTCGAAGAATTAACACTACCAAGTGTTTTTGACCAGATTTTTTTCTCTCAAAGTATTATAAAAAGATGAAAGAGCTAGAGTTCCTGGATAAAACATTATAATCTTCTCCGTGTTTTTAAATGACTATTTTTCGATATTTCAGGTGAGAGAGTTTTTGCCACGTGATTGTATCATCGTCAATGAAGGAGCAAATACAATGGATATTGGAAGAACAATGATGCCTAATGATTTACCAAGAACAAGGTATTGACTTTTTATTCTTTCTATTATATTGTAATACACCGTATAAAACATAAACCATAATAAGGCTTTGTACCAACTCGCTCAAAAACAGCCCCGTATAACATCATTATTTACGACTCTGCATCGCATTACGACGGTGCTGTATTTTGGCTGCGTTTGATTGTAATGTTATTTATTTGAAATTATTATTTTTCAGACTAGATGCGGGTACATTTGGTACAATGGGGGTAGGTACGGGTTTTGCTATTGCAGCTTCAATGATTGCAGACCGGGATGCAGCAACGGAAGGCAAGCCAGCAAGAAGAGTAGTTTGTATTCAAGGAGACAGTGCTTTTGGTTTCTCAGGAATGGAAGTCGAAACAGCTGCTAGGTAAGCTCGTCTTAGACTTCAGGCGAAGTTATAAAACAAAGGAGATGCATTGGTGGAACTAAGTACAAACAAGGCCCCGCCCACCCCTCCTAATTTTTGCGTCCATGAAAACTCAACTTCAGGTCGTGGATCGTCGGGGATGCAAATCAGCTCGACAATGACGTACAGGGATTGAAAAAATAGCGAATTTATTATGTACAGCGGCTGTGCCAACTATAGATTACAATATAGTGAGTGATCCGAGTAAAATCCTTATTAACCCGATAGCTCGTGAGTTTTCCTTGCAAAAAAGAGCTAAAAGATTTAAATATCTTGAACCTCGTCTCACCAACTTCTTCAATATTTCTAGTACAAGCAAAAAGAATCCTCTGTTGTCTATTACGTTTCAGATACAATTTACCAATTGTGTTCATGGTTGTGAATAATAACGGTATTTATAGCGGACTGGATAGAAGTGCCTGGGAGTTCTTAGATGATCCTGCTACTGAGTAAGACAGAGATAATCATCATTACCATCGTTATCACCTCACCAACTCATCCTCGTAGTCATCATAACATCAGGCATACTAGAGTCGCTGTCGTCGTTATCATACCCGGCTTGGCAGAGATTGCTCAAAAGAAACCTGTGCAAGGACGTGTTTCGCGCCGTCCAAAAGTTTGCACGAATAAATTAACTCGCATACCGGTTATTAACCTGTTTCAAACCGGTATATGAGTTACTTTGTTTAAAAAAATTTGAGGCTATAAATCCAAATAAACTTGGCGATAATGCGCGCGCGCACCAAACATTTTCCCGCCAAATCCATTGCGGAAGAGAGGTAATGTGATGCTCGCTGATGTCGGCTTGTGCATGTTCTAGAGTAAGATTAACACGTCTTTGCAGAGGTGTCTGTTGAGTAATCTCTGGGTTTCTTTTGGGAAATCTCTGGGCATAGTTCACCACATCACACCATCACCTCACCACATCACACCAACATACCCCAAACACCATTATTGTTATCACGGTCGTCATCATCATCGTCATCATAGTCGCGACTGTTTTGATAAACATCATATGGATACACTTGGTATATACGACACAAGGCGACACACCTAAACAACGACATCACTGACAACCACATCGCTGACATCTTTCGTTATTTCGGGTTTATAAATCTCATTTTTTGACGATTTAAGGAAAATAAATGAGGATATAATTGCGTCCTTGGCAATGCAGGCCGCAGGGGAAGGTTGAAAAACACCCTTTTACCTCCCGTTGCCTCCCTGAAGGACAACGAAAATATCACTCGCTCTTATTAATCACTAGGTCACCTCCTACTGCTCTTTTCCCTAATGCAAGATACGAAAGAATCATGGAAGCATTTGGTTGTCAAGGTTACTATGTGGAGACAAAGGCTGAGTTACGAGATGCTTTGACAAAGGCATTCCATGAAACTAGGAACAGAAAAAAACCGGTTTTAATTAATATCATGGTGGATACAACTGCTGGTCGAAAACCACAGGTACATTATGAATCTTGACTGTAGTATTCTTTCAGTTTTATACTCCAGCCTCCTTGTCAACAGCCGACTTGCACTAAGAGGTCACGTGACCCAATCACTTAAGAAACGTTCGGGAAACGTTGGGTGGCAAGCGCTACCGCAACGTGCTTTTCCGAGCGAATCTTTTTAAAAAAATTGTGATTTTGAATGGCAGATACTAGAGCTAAGCTGGAAAAAAATGGTTTTGTTACTAAAACCATTCAAGTGAAGCATTTGGGTCATTTGCCCTAGTTTACTGTGACTGTGACCTCTTGTTTACGTGGAGGATAGAAAATGTGAAAAAATTACTCCCATCGAACCAGTTTAATTTAAAATTGCTAGTTTTGAAATATAAAAAGTATTTATATTTGCCAAATAATATTTCTTGACCTCATTTTTTAAAAGCGACACAATTTTGGGGAGATGGAGTCGTGTGACCTTCAAGTGCAAAACTCCTACCTTTAACTTGCTATTTATTTTGGAACTTACTTTTGACATGAACATAATTTACTTTCAGGATTTCTTCTGGCTCACAAAATCCAAGATTTGAAGAAATTTCTATTTATTGATCTAATT
Organism: Diadumene lineata; assembly: GCA_918843875.1. NCBI lineage: Eukaryota > Metazoa > Cnidaria > Anthozoa > Actiniaria > Diadumenidae > Diadumene > Diadumene lineata. Next base: position 30,209,587 of record OU974069.1, read on the forward strand.
GACAAACAAACACTCGAGTGAACAATTAAAAAAGAAGACAAGCAAATAAGCAAATCAATAAGCAAACAAAAAATAATAACTGGGAAACAAAGAAATGTGCATGACAAATATTTACAATTTTAATCACGTCAAATTTTTATTGAATTTTATTATCGCTCTTTTTATATCACTTTTTATCTAGTATTCTAAATGTTCGTATATATATAGTAGGTACAAAAATTATCACAAATAAAACTCAACAAATCTACTAATTACACGACTAGTTCTCAATGAGTGTTTTTTAAATGATTTCCACGTGTACTTACGCCTATAATTAACTAGTTTGTTTCTAGGACTAATACAAAATAATTAGCGGTGACATATTATTCCATTATTATTCCAACCTCATGTAAATTTGGAATAATGGTCAAATTATCTTTGATACATTGAAATAGATACTTATATATATATTTTTCTATTATTTTTTCACTATAATGTTTTATATATTAATATAAACCTATTTTTAAAAAAAGGTTGTCCTTTTTCTGCATATCGCATACTGAATACCGAATAGACCGAAATGCCTTGTTAACAATAAAATGCATTGAAGCGAAGAGTAAAATATGACTGCAAAAATGGCGTCTGAAGGTAAATCTCAGAATATGGAGCTTGCATGCTTTCAAATTAAAATAATTAGATAATTATGCATTTAGATATCGTTAACAATGAAGTTCGGTCTTGCATGCAGAAAAATCCAAGGACGAGCTTTTTTGAAATAGGTATATGTCTATATACATATTTTTTTTACTCTGAAAATTGTCTTTGCCTGCCTGTTTTGGCATACATACTTCAACAAGTGCACCTTGAGTTCATAGTTACGAAGTTCTGATGCTTGCTCGTTTTACTATAGTTCAAGTCTACACATCATCTTCAACTTGCTCCGACGTAAAAACAAAGATTTGCGCGCGTTTTAAACGTAGCCAAAATGCACGCAAGTCCCTGTAAGACCAACCTGAAGCAAGACCTTGAATGCGAACTTTCAACTGAAGCACAATTATGGCTTTAATGGTGGATGGACAAATCATGAGACCATGAAACGCTGATGCATCATGCATGCGCATTTTGAACATTTAGTAAATTTCTTCTAGTACAGCAGTTGCTTGGTAATGTTGTTTTTATTACCCGATATCATTGTTCTGATGATCGATGCCATCCACTTGACATGTTTAACCTGTATAAGATCGATTGTGCGGTATCCCGCGTTGAGCTTAGACAATTATTAATTTGTGACCGTGTATCATGCTGAAATGAATCATGCATTCTGTTTGAAATCATACAGTTCTGTTTCTTGTTGTCTCAGGACGTTCTTCAACAAGGCTTTTCTGAAGTCTGCTTTTAAGAATGTATACAATAGAGGGTTGATCAAAGACACTCCAAATCGAATAAAAAGAAGTAAGATATTAACTTCGTTAGATATCTCCACGTTATAATTTAAGTCGTGCATTATACTCAAGATAAAGTACGGGAACCACCCACAAACAAATGTAAATAGCATCAAAGCGAATATAACCACTGCCCTTGCTTCTAAATACTTGTCTCGTCTTGCTTGTGAAGTTTTGTGTTTTTTAACTTCTGATTCACCATCGTTTATAAGAAACGAGGGTGTTGCCAATTGGATGTTTTTGATCTGGCGGCAAACCTCTCGATATATATGATAATACGTTGCAATTATTAACATGAATGCAGGAACTACTATCCCAAAGAAAGTCGCCATACTATAGACTAGATCGGCTTTTGAAGTTTCTTGACCTCTCATGGGTATTAACCATTCTAGTTGAATCATTATTACGGTAAACGAGAAACACCATGCCGTTATCAAACATCCCTTTATCCTTGGTCGACTGACTATCTTGACATACTTCATAGGAAATACAATCATAATGTACCTCTCTAGAGAAACTATCAACAGATGTAGTATTGTAGATATAGCCACGAATCTCGAAGCAAGATCATTAGCGTTTAGTAGTATCTCCAGTAGTTCATTCGATACGGTGAGTACGTCGCTCAAAATCAGGGTACATAGAATCACGACAGGAATAACTATCAAAGCTGCTAGGAGGTCCGATACAGCCAGAAACACTAGACACATGTTGGTGATGGTCCTCAATGTGGAACGGTTCAAGTATAAGTAGATGACAAATGCATTTGCTGCGAATATAAAGACGGCAAGTACACCCAGGGATATTACAACAGGGTAATGCAGTGAAGATTTACTATGTGCCATCATTCCACTGGTAACATTGGTTCCATTCAGACTCGTCATCTTGGATAATCTGAAAACTAAGAAAGCAAAGTATGGAATTAGCTATAGATAGTCAACTAATTGTAAACACTATGCCGCGTACGGTTTGTATATAGTCGAAACCTTCTAAATATCAAATGCACTTTAACCCAGCCCTAAGGCGTACGCACTTATAGTATAAATTGATAAAACTTTTAAATGTCTCTATCCGGATAGGATTAAACCTATGAAATTTCGTTGATAAAATATCACTTAAATTAGTGATAATAAGAATATTGAAAATTGCTTCTGGCCAACTTTTAATTTGTTAAGTGTGTACTATTGGCCCAAAAAGACTGAATAATCAAACTTATATTCGTGTTTTATCTGTTGATCTTTGTTTTTATATTATAGCACTGTAAAGTCCGGATGTAATCGGTGTTACGATGCGTTAAATTATATGTAAGGTTTAACAAAATCGTTAAAAAAGTATATAGAGAATGAGTCGAGTTCATGCATAATTCATTCCAGTGGTTAGGGTTTGGTTTCAAGGGAGGCTTAGATTTTGCGTAAGGTTTGGTATCAGGAGTTCAGTGGTAATTCACCGTAGGCATGCGCGGCACCGCTGGATGCACGTCAATGCTATCGCTGCTTCAAGAGTAGTAAATTTTGCTCTTGATCCGTTCTCCCTTTTTTTGTTTGTTCTCCTCAAAACAGGAGCAATAATATCATCCGCTGAATTTGATATGATGAAACGAGCGAATAATTTGTAGGCGCATGCAGATAAATACGTGAAAAGCCAGCAAAACACATTGTTACAATATAAAGTCTGCTTGGATCAAAGCACTTGATTATTTATCTCCCAAATTAATTCGTTTTTCACGCTATTCTAGCTTTTCACATCGGTATAACTCGTAGTATCGCAAGCTTATGTTATTTCTCCGATTGTTGAAAATTAGTTTTTGTAGTCACAGAGATAAGTTATATTGGTCCATGATATATGTTTATATTACGCGATACCGGCAGGTGACTAATACAACGGAATAGTTGCCACTTAATGTTCATTGACATGATCTTATCAAGAGCAGTCCATTATTTAAAACTCAACCTCCCACTAGCTATTTTCACAAGTCAGTTAATCCTGTAAAATGTTTGTGGACACTAACGGTTGACGGTAAATATCTTTTGCTTTTAGTATCGCCTGCAATTAAAGAATAAATCTGTGTACTGCAATTCAGCATTTATGTGTACATGGTTTTTAAAATGTTTTATAGATCTGCTGTCGATCCCTGTCGCCCGCAACTCAACATCAACCACCCAACTTGGAGTTACTAAACTGAATACTTAACTCGTATTTGGCATGTTGAAGGCAATTTGGATAAAACATGATGTACACATGACAGGCAAACAAACTAAATATTTTCCCCATAAACTAAAGCGTTACGTGACGTTCTCGTAGGTTCTTTTGGAAATTGCTCGAGATCACCTGTCTAGTTTGTACTTGTTTTACCTACCTGGAGAGATGCGCTGTAGACTGGACAAGTAATCGTAGTCGTTTCGTGTCGTTTCGTAGTTGTTGTTATTTTTAGCTAGGGCATTTGGTAATATTCTAATGTGAAACATGCGCTTTTAATTACTAATTGAAGTTAATTGAAACAATACAGAGATCATACGGCACGCTTTTTCTTGTCAAAAATCGAGTCGCTGTCTTGTGACCTCAACTGAGACACAAACGAATAAGCATTCTTTATAATCATGTTGTTATTTGACTAGATATTCGCCAATACAAAAAAGCTGAAAAAAAGAAGGACAAAAATTGGTAAGAATCCCTCGGTCATTGGTCAATATTCTTACAAGGCGTAGGCGGTCTTGTTTACCGATGCTCGATCGTGCTTTTTGCCTGTATTTTCGACATACTTGTGAATTTGATAAGCAGCCAATCGCACCGTTGATAAAAACATGGATGTCCCGGAAATTTCTTCTGTTTAGTATTTTGATATTAAACAGGCTTATATTTGTATTCGTGCTTTTTCTTTCTTATTAATGTTAACTTCTCTATCTTTCCTTTTTGTATTTCTCCCATAAACAACAATGGCACGAACCACTTTATTGTTTAATGAGTTTCTGTTTTTATCAGTGTAAATATACTTGCGTGTTCGTTCATTATAGGTTTTGTTAAGTGTGCCAGGCAACTTTTTGATTAATGGATTTCCCCATCAAATCAACGAAAGGAAATATAAGCCAATTAATTGCGCAGTGTCAAATACAAGTGAATATTGAAATGGTTCCTAATTGAATACATCGACAAATTTGAATAGGAATAAGGAAATGGGAACTCTAAATATGAGCAAGTTCAAAACTAGATTTATTCAATGTTCTAATGAATAAATGTTTACGAGCGAACAATTGCAAACAAGCTAAAGCAGCCGGTTTAATATAAGAACGAATAAATGGATGAATGAATCGATGAAGTTAATGATTGATTAGATGAATATACGTTGATTGGATGAATGTCTGAATGAATAAATGAATGGACGAATGAGTCATTGAATAAATGAATGGATGAATGGACGAATGAGTCAATGGATAAATGAATGGATGAATGGACAAATGAGCCGATGAATAAATGAATGGATGAATGGACGAATGAATAAATGAATGAATGAAGAAATAAATGAATGGACGAATGAGTAATTGAATAAATGAAAAGATGAATGGACGAATGAGCCGATGAATGGATGAATGGACGAATGAATTAATGAATGGATGAATGAGTTAAACAATAAATGAATGGATGAATTGACGAATAACTCAATGAATAAATGAATCAAATTAATATTCATAATTCAAGATATTTATCCAATCAAACGTTTAACATGATTTGAACCTTTTTTGTCCACATCTTTAGTGATCGGAACAAATTCCATAGACCACATTAATGCGCATTTAAACAAATAAGAACTTCCTCAAGGCTCTTTTTAATCATGATTTATTGTAATATTTTTATGCCTCGATAAGTGCATATTATCTTTTAAGCTGTTTGTTTAGTAAGTACTGAGTTATAGCAAACATAGTACATCCAACAATTTATGACAATTAATGTTTCACGGCTGTAAATTTACTTTTTATGACTCGGGGTTATTTATGAACATGCTTCAGTTTAAATTTGCAGAGATTATACAAAAACCATATTTTCCTCAATCCATGTAATGGCTGTTTCATGAGATCGTCACAGATAAAGTATTCTGTATTTCCTACAATACACCAATGAACTTCACTATAGAATAAAACAGTTGTCTAGACAATTGTGCACGATATCCTTTTTTTCTCTTTTTTCCTTTCTTTTTCTACTTCTTTATTTCTTTTTAACGTGAGAAATGAGCGACGGTTGTTGATATCATTGGAGAATCGATGGGTACTTTGAAAATTGAAATTACAATTGATTAAAAATGATTTTTATTAACTGGAACACTTTCCCATTTATATTAGCGCGTGGCTATGCATTTGTAGCTTTTAAACAAAGAGTGGTGAGTTTAGTGAATTAACGTTCTTTTTAATTTACCTTCTCGCGAGTTTACGTGATCTTTCGTAATGAGTAAAGGTTTCTGTAGGTTGGATATTTGATCAAATGAAATCGACTTGATTTGATATTGTAACTGTTATGGTTTTGTTAACTTGTTATCGGCGTTTACTTAGTATAAGTAATAACCTAGATGGTTTCAAATTCAATTTGGAATTGGAAGAGTTCGTAAGGTGAATGCAATTTGGATCTTTTAAAAACAAACGAGTGCAAATTAATCCAAATTGAACGAGAAAACATCTTGTTACCTTTTGATAATATACTTGCAAAAAAAATTCAACCATTTTGTCGATTTTAAAAAGCATTTGGTTGAGATTTTGATTCAAATTCGAACGAGCACGCACTGATGATGTCGTCATCTAGCGCGCTCAAGGCGAAAATTGAAAACTTTAGGAAATTAAGGTAATTCCACAGGAATAGATTCTACCTGTAAAAATCGCTGTTTTTCTGATATTGTACAGTTTTTGAGTTGATAATCATCTTAAAAGAAAAATAAGTTGGGGTCACCGATTTCGTTTTCGACATAATTGCCTCCAAACACAAGGTGTTTTTGCGTATTACGTGCGCAAATTCGCACAATTTTTTCAAAATCATTTACAGGTTTGTCTAATTCTAGAAAGCATGTTTGCTTTTCCTAATACTAAAAAACTTAGGAGCACTACTTGGAATAGTCTTTAATCTTATCACCTACTATTTTTTTGGTGGTCCACGAGACATAATCTTAGTTTGTGTGGCATGTAAGCGAAGTGTTCCTCCTGTAAAACATTCCATTTTAGCTCTTCTGGAAGTCGTTTCTAACTCCTAAAACTGTGAATTATTCAAAATCCTACCTGTACATTTTTTTGATTTCTAAATATGTTGTAGAACTTATTGTTACAAAAATATTTTTGAAATAAAAACTGGGGGTCACCGAATTCGTTACGGAGTTATTTTCGTTCAAATACGCAATTTTTGGCTTTTTACTTTGGGCTACCTGTGTAAATATACCACAGGAAGCCATTATGGTAAATCATCGAGCACGAAAAAGCAGCAGTTCAGCGAAAGGAATTCAGGGAGAAAACGATTCAATTTTTACTTTCCTTCAAACAGAGTGGTTGGAACATCTTTTGCACCATCTGGTATCATTCCTAAGTTGATAATTAATGGCTTTTTTGGTTATATTTTCTCATTGCAATAGCGCGCGCGGAAAATTACCGCCATTTTAAATTTGATAGTTTGACAGTTTGTGTTGCAGTTAGCGTGCGCAGAAGACGTGCGCAGTGCAAAACTGTGGAATTACCTTAAGTTTAGGAAATTAAATTTATTTTCTAGATTTTAAAAAAATCCAAAAACATTTAATTTTAGGGCTACGCGTCGTGCTTCTTTGCACTTCTTTCTTGTTCTGCCTATCCCCGCGTGCTTTATTTCTCGATAAATCTATGGAAATTAATAAAGAAAATCAAACGACAATATATTTGGGGTAACTATATGTCAGTTTAGTATACGCGTATACGCTGTCTCTATGCAATTATCTCAAATGAAAAAAAAATGGAAAAAATACATTGGAACCCCGTTAATGTGATCAATTTTTAGGCCCTGTCAAGATGCATATCTGAGGCTGATTTACACGGTACGATTTGTCGCATGCGAATTTTATAGCATACGACTAGTCGTGAGGTTCAAAACGTTCTAAAACTAGTCGTAGGACATTCTAAAACACTATTCGTATACTACAAATCGTATGCGACAAATCGCTCCGTGTAAATCGGGCTTTACATTTTCTGAAAAAGCTGTACACTTTTAAAATGCGTTAATACGGCCACTTTGAAATGTCCCTTCGAATTCTGTGATCGCATTAGCGGGTTCCCGTCGATAATCCTACATAGGATTCATAACTTACAGTCAACAACGAGGATTTACTAATGCTGAAAACCGCAAATTTAAGAATGTTTTTCTATTTGATTGAATGGATCTCCAGTTCTGTTTTTTATAGTGCATATATATAGCCAAGATGTAGTTTTTTTTGGTAGTACCTAAGTTGAAAGTTGACTACGACTTGCAGAATACGGCAATATGATTATGATCAAATCATTCGCGAGATTAATATGGAATTAATTTTGATTTTACTCAATCCAACTTTCGATATTGTTATTTTCAATGTGACTTGAATAATTCTCGATGTTGGAGAGTGATTTTTTTGTTGTCAGAATATAAAAAAAATGTGTGGCTGATAAATCACAGTTATACTCTTTGTATGTCGACCATAATATTTGTGCAACGCCCCATTGTTAATTAGTTTTTGCTTCATTTTAGTGTTACCAATCAAGTTTTTAATTTAGCTAATGTTTAATCGTTTGGAAAATATACTTTCTTTGCTACACTTACTTTTAGCCGCGAGTTATTTTATTCGTCTTGGAACCAAGTACAGCTGTGCCTTTAATGAAAGCAAGGAATAAAATGAATTATAGTTGCTGAATGTTAGTGATTTACGTCAAGGTTATGCATGGTAATTACGAATGCCAATTAGAAATGAAAGATGAATTCACGACGCTGTCACGCACGAACAAAGGAAAGAAGATTTACTGAATATCGTTAAATATGGTCTTTTGAAGTTATTGTGAAATGAATTGGTTGACATTTATAAGTGAACGTACCTTTCTTACAATTCGAGTTGATATTGAGTAGTAGTTTATTTGCAAAACGAAAATCATGCATGCATTATTACTTTTTGTTTCAAGTTCATTTGTCACTGAATAAAACATTCTTTTATGTTTATAACAAACAAGAATCTTAGATACTAAATATGGCCTAACCGTACTTTTGAATTCAGAAAAAAAGCTAACAGATGGTTACTTTTTAACTACAAATGACGATTTTGATTAATTGGTTGTTTTGGTAAAACCATTCTTTAAATATCGATGACGTGAGGAGACTATTAGGTGTGTTTTCGAGCGTAAGTGAACGAAGGGGAAAAACATTGTTCTTAAAGCTATGAAATTAAAAGAAGAAACTAGATACCAGCCTATGAAATGCTCTACAGGCTTTGGACAGTTGGGACAGTTGATTTGTTTAGCGATTGCATGCTCTTGCCCTTCTAGTAAGCAGCATACGAGATGATTAATGAACTGTTCCTCTTGACTAAAGACGTATCAACATTTTCAAATAGCCAACATTAAAGCTAAAAATAACAAGAAAAGCCAAACCTCTGAGAGCAATGTTCTTGCTTTCACTACGATGACGCCAGTGAAGAGATCGTCCTTATAAACACAACAGAAACAACCACAGGGCACAACCTGCACCCTCCAAGACAAAAACTAGAATCGTAATATATTTGATGTTATTCAACATATTCAATTGAAGCCATCGCAAATGTGGACATTGTATATTCTAAAAGGGAAACGGGACAATGAAACTCGCTGCAGTCTAACATGGTGCAAGTTCTGATTTCTCGCGCAGTATTTCACTCGACGACTTGTTGCAAGTTTTTGATCTGGCTTCAAAAGCACACAACGCAAGATGGCGAGTTTTGAGCAGATCGATGTGTGTAACTTGGTCACTGAACGCGCAACAAATATGGAGGCGCATGTACAAGACGGAGTGCAGCAACTGAAATAGATAAACATAATGAAACAGACAAGATGAAACTTTTGAAGTTGATAAAAAAAATGTTCATGAAAAAGATAACTAGGCAGCTATGAGGGAGATGGCAGCGCGTGAACTGAGTACGAATATATTTTACACATCTCACACTGACTACCCCTACATTAATTATTTTACACACATCTTTTCATACATGCATGTTGATTTTTGATGAGGGATCGAGGAAAACCGGAGAAACCGGAGAAAAACCATCGTGGCATGAGAGAGAAACGCATCAAACAAACACATATCACCTCGACCGATCCAGGTATCGAACCGGGGCCACAGCGGTGAAAGGTCAGCGGTCTCACCCCTAGGCCTCCTATACCACCCGTAGGGTTAGCTCACTTGAGAGAGCACTGGTCTGTCAACTGGGAGGCTGTGGGTTCGAACCCTCAACCGGACTATCTCCTAGAGTATCTTAAAATAATTGAGGATAATGTTCTAAACAGTGTTAGGCTTTGCATCTTTTCGGATAAGTTAAATTGGAGTTCTCGTCTCGCCACGCTTTCAGAGTAACGGAGGGACGTATCAGTTATAAACACAAACTGGAATTGTAAACGTCTTTGTGACGCTATACAAAATGTAATTTTTATCACACTGCAGTAGTAAATGAAAATAACAAGATGTACTGCATGTTGAGTAATTACAAGATCTACAAGTCAAGGTCGGCAAGAAGTGTTCTTGATATCCATGTCAATATCCATTATATTTCCTATATTTAGATCAAAATATTGTAAATGTTTGGCACTGAAAGAAGTACGTGCGTCACTACAGTTGAAGGAGAAAATATGGTCATTCTAGACTATACATCTTCAAGCTTTTTTATCTTTTTTTTTTTGTTTTTGTTTTTTGTTTTTTGTTTTTTCTGTTGTTTTTTATTTGGGTGGGGGGGGGGGGGGGAATGTCTAATCACATTGCAAACCCGAAAGTTAGAAAAACGAATAACGTCACAAAATAAAATCAAAAATAAATCTAGCGTGCTCCGTTGGTCTCCGTAGATTTCATTTAAAAACATTCCATTAAGGACGTGTTTTGGTTATATTTCATTGGCTCAGGATCGACTTCACTGATTTAGAAAACATAATGTAATCTATTGGTGTTATGGTGTCTATAGCATGATGTTACATGTAATGAGCCATGAGCTCCTAGATAACTCGTGGATTGGAAGGTTGGCAACTATACCTCAAGTTAAAATTCTATCGATTTTCATATTCACATCCTCACCCCAATCCCTTTGAAATGACTACATGTGGGCTCTCAAATAATGTTGAATACAAATTTTTAAAGGGGGGAGCCAGTGTTAACTATCTAGATATAAATAAATGGCACGAGATGATTTTCTTAGTTTAATCTACCTATAACGTTGATCAGAACAGTTAAACCAACCTAAACAACAAATATGCAAAGCATACAAACAAATAAAGTCATAGTTAGAGGAGAAAAGGTAAATCATCTGATATTGTTCATGTAGACTGAGAAGCGACAGGATGTTGAGTATTATTTGTATCCGTGCGTATAATCTCGATAAGCAGCCAGATTAGCTAAACACGATGTCATTGATCGTGATCAGAGATAGATACTAGAGTATGTTACTATCAGTTTCGATCGATGCCTAAAGTTGTGAGAGCACACATATGCCTTTCTCTTAATCCTGTACATTAATTAAAAAGGATGGAGCTCCGACTTGTCAGCATCTTTTTAAAAAGATTAAATAATTTGATCTACATTTATATTGTACTATATTATTTCATATTCATTCTTTATATACAGTTAATAAGTAAATTAATCCCAATATAATGTTTCACCAAGATTGAGTAAACGCACAAAAGTATAGGACAATAAGTCTTAGAGCAGTGACTCAGTTATCTCCTGAGATAAAAAATATATAGAGACAATAGGGAATAAAATCGGGTACAAATATATTTGCCCCGGAGGGGGGGGGGGACTCCGTTGACAAACGATCGGGGATGCTCGTCGGAATTGTTCAAAAATACCCCTAAAAGATACCCGACGTTTTTCAAAAGGGCGTGGCTTCCAAACTTTTCATCTCTAAAAGATAATAAAATCAGGAATTTCAATGCTATTTAACCTAAAAGATACCAAAAAGTGAGAATTTGGCAATTTTTTTATTATTTTAAACCCTAAAAGATACCAAATCGCTGATTTTTACCCTTAAAAGATACGACGAGTATCCCCGATTGCTTACTATTGGAGTCCCCCCCGGATATTTGCTTCGCACTATGCAGTTGAAGGACAACTCCTTCAATAAACAGACCCGTGATAGTAACCATGTGCACGAACAGTTCCCGCGAACCTCCTTCAGGTTAAAAAAGTAAATAAAAATAGTCCTTTAAAAGAAATGCTTTGCTTTCATATCTATTATTTCTTTATACTTGTCTTTGGTCTCTTGACTCTCAAGATCACTTCCGCACTATAGTCCTTTAAAACCAAGTAGGAACCTACTAACATAACTCCTCAAAAGTGACTTACAGCACGCATGAGATAAATCAACTTGCAACTCAATTATATTTTAGCTACCGATCAATTAAAGTATTACATTTGCGGGAGTATATATAGATGTTCAATCGCTGTCTCGATCTTGCGTTTTAGTTTGAACACCGTCTTGCATGTCTGTGTTAGTTAGTGGGCATTTATTTATTCCGGAATTTAAAGGTGACCAAAATCGTATGGGGCTATGTGTCTCTTAATTCCAATCATGTGTGAGGTTATCATATTATTGAAAATCAGTTCTTTTTTTTAAATAAACTAAATGCAATTTCCCATGTGCAACACATAGGGAGTGTTAGCTAGTTGTAGTAGCAGTTAGCTATTGGGGGATTGGATAATTTCCCCCTCACGTAATGTTGGCGACCCCTATGAGCTAACTATACAAAGCTTCCTATTACTAGGTAAAACAAGCTGATAAAAAAAGACTGCGAAGGTTTTGACTACCACCTGATATATAGACTATAGTTTTAGTTGTCAAATAGTTTGAATCCTGTTTGGGGATTTTTGTCACACTAATCGCAAAGCTTAGAACAACAGAATTACATCACACATGCTGCTGCTTCAGTTAATGCATGTTTTCTCTTTCTTTTCCATTTTTTTGTGTGTAAAATTATGAAATAATGATGAAAAAATATATATATTTCGATTCAGCTTTCTGCCTTTTGTAGATTGCTTCCCCTTTCCCCTTTGTTGTCGGTGAGAATACAGAATGTTGATAATCAAATGTTGACTTACAGCTAGCACCCCAAGTAAGACGCCAAAAATGACAGAATAAAGAGAATTCAAAATATGTTTAAACGATTTAAATTATTTTATACTTTGTTTAATTCAACAAGATATTTTAACTGAGCTGATTTCTTTCTTTCAACAACGTCTTGTGAAATGAGTACATATCCTGATGTAATTATTTAGATTAGCAGTTATTTGCAAAATGCATGAAGTAAGTTTCCGACTCTGTTTTTTTTTCTTATATTTTATATATTTATTTTTTTATTTTTCTTTATGTTTATTTATTATTTATTTATTTATTCATTCATTCATTCATTCATTCATTTATTTACTTTAGACGCATTTAATCATTAAATACATGATTTTTTAACTGCTAAAACATATTTTGTACTGAAACGGTAATCGGTAGCCACGGCAAATTATGATTCTTGCTCTCTGACAATCAGGATCTGTGTATAGTCGTCTCAGCCAGATTTGAACTGGAAGATTACGTTTGAAAGAATATTGAATTATGATTTTGTTCGCGTCGACTTTTCCAATAGGAATTGTTCTTCATAACTCTCAAAGACAGAGAGGCATTTAAAACATTTCGCTGCTCGCAATGATTATATGTGATTTTTTTATAATTTCATTAATGTAGTACCGGACCCTTGCTACTGCGCATCGAGCTCGCGCATGTATCTGAATTAAATTTCCTGCGCAGCTAAATTGAAACCATACGTTAAAGGCAAAATTTGGCCATTTTAGGACTTTTCACTCAAAATTAACTTTGAAACGCTATATATGGACCTAAATAGAAGTTAGTGCCCTTGCTTTCCCGGCCAAAACATCAAAATTACAACATTTTTCGCGCGATTTTAGCTTATAGCTCCAAAAATAACACAGGGACCCCCATTTTTTTTTCATTCGATTCTACAAATTTCATTCTTAGGATAAGGAGAGAGAAAAAAGAAGTTCATTGACACATTTTCTCAGATTTCAACATTTTTACACCCGCACAAGGAATTTTGCTTTTTGCAATTTAATTTTTTATACTACTTATGAAATATTGGTTGGATTTTTTATCTTGATATGTTTTCTTAACTCAAAACCTATAGCTCGGAACAGTTTTTTGCTTTTCTTTCTCAAATGGACCTAAGTACTTTGTATTTATTGGTTGAAGTAGATTTTCCACAAAAACGCGCGAAAAAATGAAAAATCGCTCTTTTTTGAAGGCTTATATCTCGAAAACCAATATACGGGGACCCCCTTCTTTTTTTCTGTATTTGAATACCCTAACATTGAAGTTCAATTGACAGAATTTATAAAAATATTCATTGACGAATTTTGATGATCCGGTACTACCTTAAATTCATATACATTTAAAATAGTTTAATATATCATCTGCCGTAAGAGAATAACAGAATTGGGCTTTGTGATATCTATCATAAACCTTAAAAGACTCGATTATAAAAAAAATTAAACGTAAATGTTTTAGTTGTTTTGTAAATAGAATGATTCTCATATGACTGTGAAAGAAAATAGACCATTTAGTTTGTAGTAGTTGATAAACACCAAAAGAAAACATTTGTGTATTGACTATTAGTTTGCCTATTTGTTCATGGTCATATGAAAATCACTCTCTTTTGTCACGTACCAGCTAAACTGGGCCATGCATATACTGTATATTGTACTGTAATTGGAAGTTTGTACTTCGATTAGACGTGAGTTAAGTGAAGTGAAGTCGCCAGCACGTAAATACTTTACAAAATATATTCTTAAAAATTGATTAATTATTTGCCCTATTAGAATTGAATTATCAAAAAAGGTTTATGATAGATTTAAGCCCAGTTACTGCAAATCCTTCTCGAACCTTGTTTTCGTTTTATTTCAGTTGAAAACAACACATCACATTAAATTAAAGCCAGGGCCAAGGTTATCGAGGTCGAAAATGCACTTTAGTAAATGCACATAGGCAACTAGTTTTAATTTCGTTTAATGGAAAGCACTATAAAGGTATTACAATGAACTCAAAAAAAAGCAGCTTTTAATTTTCTAAGTTTAAAATCTCAAATCGATCATTTAAAAACCTTGTAGTAATTTCAAAAATCTCCTAAAAGAACCGCTTTTGCAATAATGTATTCAAGGCTGGTATTTTAAAAATCTGAAAATCTAACTATATCTAAGTTTTAGATTCAAACTCAGTCCTTCTCATTTGTTCCTTTACTTCTTTGTTGGTTTTGTCTGTCTGTCCGTCCGTTCGTCCGTCTGTCTGTTTGTGTGATTGTTTGTTTGCTTCCTTACGTGTTTGAAGTGTGTACCAAAGTGAAGTGCCATCCATTTACAATCATTGAGTAAATGGAGAATAAAGAAGCTTTTAAATCATTTTCATTTAAATTCATTAGTTCAGATGATCGGTTAGATATTGTTGCAAACTAAAATCCATTATTAATATACCCTATGAATTGAAAAGTACCAATCAATCAATGCTAACTGATTGTACAAAAGTTATTCATGAAAGTAGATATAAAATTAGAATCACAACAAACCACTGATAAAAACGACTTCATTTTTTTCTGTCCAGCTGAATTTGTTTGTATGATGGTCCATTGCTAACGCAATGTCTGAGTTAAAAATGATCCGGAAATTTTGAAGGGAGGGGGCACTTTTTAAAAAAATACTGATATTATTAATTTGTCACCCATGGACTTTTTATGAAGTAACCATGATTGAGTTGCTTCTATTGCTGCTTCTTTCCAGCTTCGGCAATGTTTTTTACAATGTACAACTCTTACGGTTTTGCCATATCGCCTTCGACATCTTCGATAACGTATTTTGAAATAAGCACATGTTAAAAACATTGTGAAGTTGTCTATATATAAGACATACATACAAAAAGTTGAAAATAAAAAAAATATCGTTATATTATGAACTGGGAAGGCTTTTGATTTTACAATTATGGTTCGTAAAGAACATCACCTTTTTTTATTTCAGTGCAGTAGACATTGTGCTAAACGTAATCAAACATCTGATACACTTATGAATACATTGCATCCGTTATTTACGTCATTTTTTAGCTCTACTCAGTTATCCTATTTAGAGTGTAAACGAAATTTATATATAAAAAAGGGTAAAAAACTAATATTCGTTGATCACGATGATTGTGAGAATGATGAAAAATGACACTTTTCGAAAAGTATAATAACCTTCATTTAATAATGATTTGCATGACGATTTCTTATTCTTAAAGTATACGTGCTTTAACCAAATATACTCTAATTTACTGAACGAAAACAACGCAATAATTTAAAATCCATTAACAAAATGACACTAGCTTGTGTTTGTCTCTAAGCCAAGGGAAGTTAGTTCCGAAAGGAGATTCGACTATTAAAGGGATTTATTGAAATGTTAATGTACTTTTTCTGTTAGATTATTCTATTTATTGAATAGATTCTTATCATTTTGTTTGATGTCTTGGTCTTTTGTATATAGTATCTAATGTACTTTCAGAACTTACAATTAACTCTGCTATGTATTATTTAAAAAAACTACATTTCCTTTCACCAATTTTTTTTTTTTAAACAATGATATGGTAATTAGTGGAAGACCGGTATTTTTGAAAGTCGTGTAATTCTACTAAACAACTGGTAATACCTATGTTGCATTAACAGCCTTTACTGATTCTGAGCAGCTTGTTCATTCATTTAGATTTTTATGCATCTTCATATATGTTAAACATATTGAGGGCCGTTCCAGAAATTTTGAAAGGGGTCAATAAACAAAAAATGATCCGGAAATTTTGAGAAGGGAGGGGGCACTTTAAAAAAATACTGATTACCAATCAAAAATTAAAAGAATTTTCTATTAAAATATTGGATCCGCCTCTGCTTATACCTATTTTAAAAACGTAATCGGAGAAAAATATTGCTGTAGTTCATATATACAAGCCATGATATTATTAATTTGTCACCCATGGACTTTTTATGAAGTAACCATGATTGAGTTGCTTCTATTGCTGCTTCTTTCCAGCTTCGGCAATGTTTTTACAATGTACAACTCTTACGGTTTTGCCATATCGCCTTCGACATCTTCGATAACGTATTTTGAAATAAGCACATGTTAAAAACAATAGTGAAATTGTCTATATAAGACATACATACAAAAAGTTGAAAATAAAACAATATCGTTATATTATGAACTGGGAAGGCTTTTGATTTTACAATTACGGTCCGTAAACATCACCTTTTTTATTTCAGTGCAGCAGACATTGTGCTAAACGTAATCAAACATCTGATACACTTATGAATACATTGGATCCGTTATTTACATCATTTCTTGAGCTCTACTCAGTTATCCTATTTAGAGTGCAAACTATAGCTCAGTGAAACACTATTTACTATTTCATAGTACAAACTAGTGTGAATCCAACAGTAAACAAAAACTGTACTATTTAGCATTACTAATCTTTTATGGATTTATTGTTTGCAATCTATTTAGATTGCAAATTTTATACCTGTGAAATGGTTAACGAACTAATTGGTGCTAAAATAAAATCAGTTGTTAGCAAAACATTCAACGGATCAGAGAAAAATTCATACAAATTTCCACTCAGTGCTCTGACTCTCATGATAAATTTGTTTCAGATCGTTAGTCTCTTGTTTATCATACTCTAGCTACTATCGATTGCATTCAGTTGAAATAATCTTTAGAAATACAGATGGAATAGTTTTTTATCTATCAAATACATTATCTTGCATTTCAGTGTTTTACATTTGCGTATATATTGCGCTGTTATATATAAAGAACAGTCAGAACACGTTCAAACTTTGGTAGTTCGCTACATTCCTTTATTAGCGGATTTTTCCTAGGTCTATTATTGGCACTCTAGTTATCAACTAAGTTTTATAGTCCTTCACATAAATACGAGATACTTGTCAAGGAAATTTATATATAAAGAAGGGTTAAAAACGAATATTCGTTGATGACGATAAAACAACACAATCACGATGATTGTGAGAATGATGAAAAGTGACACTTTTCGAAAAGTATAATAACATTCATTTAATAATGATAACGAGGAATGATTAAATTTGTATGGCGATTTCTTTGTGATGATAACGAAAAAGCACTAATTATATAAGAAATTGACGACAGTAATGATGATCGACGGCGATCGAAGATAAGGGTAGCCTGAGAAGAGGGGGACTTTGAAGGAGCCAAACAGGAATTTTTTTTCTCTTTCCACCTTTTTCTCTCTCCGAAAATCTGATAATCAGGCAACGATAAAGGTACTTAGATGCTGTTGAGATAAACTAAGAATGTTTCAGCATGTTTTCGGAAGTGAAATATTGAAAAAAGACAAAATGTTTGTGGTAATTAGTATTGCCTTTGTTGCATGGATTCTCCTTATCAGTAAATCTTTCATTAAAACCCGCTTGTTGTCATTGTGTGGAAGCCCATTCATTTTCAGTTAATTTGTGGAAAGTTTTAGTATGTAGTGCCATTAGTACAAGGCGCGCATTGTCAAAATCGCACGACCGTATGAACAGTGTGCCCTATTACGACACGCCACGACACACGTCATTGAGACTCGTACCGCGCTATCTGAGTTCGATGGATGTTATGGGTCAAGCAAGATCCATAAGTGCGTGATGAATTACAGAGTAAATCGGACTTATGTCAAAGTCCTATTAATTTAGAGAGTGTGGGTTGGTTGAGTTCTCGTTGAGCAATACCTTATTGCATGGAATAAAGCAAATTAAAAATACGCTCACGTCATCAGCTGGTGATTAACAAAACAATAACTACCTTGATGAGATGTGCGCTGTTTCATGTAGATAAATATCTTTAAGCTTTTTCTGAAAATACTATTACAAAAGTCGTTCCACGATTCAATAAAATAATGCTCGACCGCAAAATAATCATATTGTACCGTCTTTAAAATGCATTTGTCTGTTTATTTTTTATATGAATTGAAAATTAACAACAGGAACATACATGCCGATGTTTTCGCTTACTAATAAACGCAACCAACACATTCTTTTTTGTCGCTTTTCTCTGCTGGAAACAACTTACTAGCAAACCATTGTGATTTGCTCTCAATTCCTTTCCATTACGATAACAACAATCGCAACTTGGAAAGATACATCAACAACATATATTTCACTAAGTAAAACGTTAATTGATCAGATATTTGGTGTTTTTGAAATAGCCATCCTCCTAAGGTTAGAAAACAACTCTGCATAGTAATCTCAGTGAGACGTATACCTCATTAGGTAGAATTGTTTTTTCTTCGGTGCACGAAATGTTCTGTCATTTTTTTAGCTATGCTAGGTATATCAAAGTACGTATTTTCAGGAAAAAAAGCGTTCATATATCGTCATAATTACGACGATTCATCAGTATTTTCGGCTGAAAGTAAGAAAATTGAGTAAAAAATAGTGTTACTTCTTTCATTCATTCATTCATTCATTCATTAATCAATACATTCACTCATTCATTCATTCATGTATATTTGTAACAAATGTAACTAATCTAAACTTTATATTTCGACTCAACATTGCCACATTTTTGCATTTTGTTTTTCAGAGCATATAACTCATGCATTCACATATTTCATTCAAAATTGCATGTAAGCATACATTTCAAGCATACTCGAATTTAATAGTTCCAATTTAATAAACATACCGCGACATACTGAATGATGAACCGGAAAGCTTTGAACTACGGCGTGATAGCCAAGAAAACCATTCGCTCTCATTGCAAAAAAAAAAAAAAAATGCTAGAAAAGTATACTAAACATGAAGTGAAAAAGGACAACTTCTTTAACATAGATTTCGAAGAATAAATAAAACTGCTCATTAGAAGAACAAATCTCATTTTCAACTCAAACATACCAGCGATATCCGAACAACTGTGAAGATGAAGAACTGTCTAGTATCGGCGCTTGTGAACACTTTTGAATACTCTCCTTATAACTGAGATAGTGGTATCACTTTTCTTTGCGTAAATGTACAAAAACGTGTAAAGATTACTTTCAAGACAAACTATAGTATTCGCCTAGAGTTTAATTAAAAATAGTGCTCAATAAGTGAATAATCCCCCAAAATGTAAAACTCAGTGTGTTCAAACAAGAACTTCTTACACTAATAATGCGGAAATATAAAAAAACTAGATTAGAGAATCACTTACCGACTTCTGTTTCAGTCAATTTGTCTGGCTGTAAAAATCGAAGCCAATATTAAATGATATTTAAAGCAGATGTTGAGTGAATCGCAATAGTGCCCACTATGATTCCTTGTGGTAACCAGCATCACTAACTAAATGTATCTAAGAGATTTGGAGAGTCATTTATCATTTCAAAAACTGCTGTCCATACATATCCATAGTAACATGACAAATATTTTGATAAATGTCATCACTCGGCTCGTGTGGAAACAAATTAGAACTAATAAGCAATGTCTTAACTGTGGAAAATATAAATCTTTTGATGTGCGGGATTAGCTAGATTGTACGGTTCGAGATTGTTATCATTATCACAATCGACGATTATGTCCTGTGATCGCGTCAGTGTTATATTGAATTTAGCCCAGACATATAGTGGTGTTCGGGTTTTCTAATGGAGTGCAAACAATAAATCCGTGAAATGCTGTATTTACTATATAGTACAAAATTGTGTTAAGCAAACAATAGAAGTAGCATAAAATTGTAACATTTATTATTACTAGCCTTCTACGGAGAATTTTTGTTTGCTCTCTAATATAACACAGTTTTTACTCGACATATTTATCAAGTAGACTACCTGTTTTCACATGGAATCTAGGCTTTTCAGACATTACTACATGGAATTCAAACCCAATCAGTAGAATTAAATTAATAATTTGATCAGATAAAGATGAGCGTTCAAACCTTTGCAACTGAGGACATCTGTCGAAAACAAAACAATTATCTTAGATTTGTTCATTTGAATGTTTGAGCCGATAAAAGAGACAATTACGCAATAAACAGCACACATGTCACATATACTTTACGTTGCTTAGCAACCTGTAATAATAATCTAATGGTTGATTTGCGCAGCAGACGGATGTTGCTATCCATATATCTATTTTAAATAGTCTTTTTCACTATTAGCTAACTTAATTTAATATGTATAAGACTAGCGAATTCGGTGGGATTTTACGAATCACTTAGCGAAATTACTAAGTTTTTTTTTCTTTTTTGTTTGTTTGTTTGTTTGTTTGTTTGTTTTATTAGATCGTTAAAATAGTTTTTTTTTGTGGCGTCTTAGAACTTAGCATAGCATTAACAGCTGCCCATAACAATCGTCTGTCTTCAGTTGTAACAGTTGTTTGATGTCTAGCTAGTGTGTCTTTATTTATTCCTGAAAAAAAACCCTGATATTTCTATTTGTTCTTTACAAAGTTTATCCGCAGTTGGGGCTAAAGTTAATAAGGAATTATTGCGTTCAATCTGTGATAATGGTTACCTCAAGGCAACATGTTCGGCCCTAACTCGGACAACTTAGTTTTGCATATTGATAACATAATAGCCTGTATTAATTATAGTTTGCCTTTCACTGCTATGTGAAAGTGAAAAAAAAAAACCGCTTTATTCATCAAGAAAAGTTACCATACCCCTTTGTGACAAGGTTAAAGTCAAAGGGCCAGCTCAGACGTATAACCTACACAAAGATTGCGTTTAGACAAGTGGTGCTTCTACTGAACACGTACAAGTTATAGACTTTCACAAAGAATCTCATGAGAATATGAGTACAAGCTATTGTAAACACAAAGGAACGAAATTTGAAAAAGACATTTAGATAGTACGAGTTATCGTTGTAAACCTAAATTAAGTAATAAAATAAAACATTAAGATGAAAGCTTGAGAAACCTGGAAAATTTTAATGGAATTGAATAGAACAAGAAATCGGAAAACTGAAATTCCAGGAACGAAAAAAAATCAACAGATAACTTGAATTGTAAAACCAAATGAATCGAGAACTGATAGTGCAATCAAACAGTTAAAAAAAATGTTAATAAAGGGGAATTTAATTTTTAGAATTATGTAGAATTCTATTTCATTAATTTTTTTTGCAAATCCAACAAATTGCGTATAATATATGGGTTTATGGTATAAAAGCCTCTAAAGACAGATGCACGTCACAGTGAACTTCTTTTTAGATTTAAAATTATTTTGTCGAGAACCCTTAAACGTCTTTAAATCCGGAACCAAAACTAGCTTCATTTTTCAGTATTCATGTCACTTTTTCTGATCTGTCTCCAACTGACAATAATGATACAAAAATAAATAGGAATTTTGAATAAATTACAAAGAGGAAATAAAAATCCAAATAAAACCTCATTCTTGAAGACAATTGAAAAAAGCAGCTGACATATTGCAACAAAACGAATTTTAAAACGATTTCTAAATGGGCAATTTGCAGTTTGAGAGAAATTTTTTAAAATCATGTAAGGCATGTTGATTTCATACATTTTAACAGGTGTTGGTCGCTTGTTGGATAAAAAAAAAACTTATAAGGAATTAATCTGATTTACTTTGAGGAAATTTTTAGTCAAATAAAAGCCACCTGCAGAGAGCAGTTTTATGAAGTTTCAGATTGAACGCTATCATTGCAAACATCCCTACTAATTCGGGACAAAACATAAGAGGAAACAAAATATCACAAAATATGTATATATATCTATATAAAATATGTGTAATATATATCAGTATGAATAAAATATCTAAAAGCTAGTAGAATAGAGATAAAACAAATTTTTAATATTGATAGATAGCTTTAAAAGAGCTATGTAAAAAATGAAATAAGACCTAAAAAAACTATAGTGCAATAATGATTATCAATTATATATTATTATAAATTATCCGCTGAACATGGACTTTTCCGGTGGATATTACTACCCGTGGTTTTACAGGTTGTAGTCTGACAAATACTGAAGTTAGAACTAAATCAATCAAGTTTTCTATAATATTACCTGAGAGATGTGTAATCTTGCAGTTTGATCCAGATGACTGTGTTTCACTTACAGGGTCTCGCTCGGCTCTGTAAAGATTAAGAGTAAAGATTAACAATTAGGTAAGCTTTATTGACCTAAATTGTGGCTCGTCAGCGTAAATTGATCATGATTTCCTATTTACATCACTGCAACGTAGTAAGTGCGGATATCAGCTCTACATACTCAGAAGGATGATAGAACTCTAAGTTACGAAAATACTGGGTTAAGTTTCTCAATAGTCGAGTACTAGGTGATTGTTTGAAAGCAGAAGCTAGCCAAATACATTGGAAGGTCCTGCATGGCTTCGATAGATACTATCCACAAATCCACAGTGTTTCGAACCAACACCTCCAACGGTCTGATCAATTTTATCAGGTTTAATAGGCTCAAACGAACGTGTGATTCGGGGGCGGCCGAGCTAAGGGAGCTTGTTTCCATTGGCTCCAACATGTGAGGCTCAGCCCTCAACGTTTTGAGGGAAAAAATCGACAATTGAATAAACGAGGAGAATTCAATACTAGATCTGTTTTCTTTTTCTCTTTTTAATCATAGAAACATCAATAAAATATATAACCTCGAAAAGTAATTTACGGTCGCTCTTGACATATGTTATATAGGTACCAAGAGTACCACTATTTGAATGAGTTTATTTAAAATATATACATAGTTTGGAAGCTATAGTGTCTCCATATTTATATCAAGAATGTCTAGATCTTCGTTGCGTATTTGATATTTGTTTTGAGAGTAATCAATGGTTGCTTTTTTTTTCACTAAATATCATCAAATATCTTCGTAACAAACACTTTTTCATCAAAAAACGGAGACACGGTTTTCTTGTTCAGTCTTTCCTCTCTGTAAGAAAGCTAGGAATTTTGCATTTCGACCAGAGAGGACATTTTGATTGTACTTTAAAGGAGTTCTCTAAAAATGTCGGTTACACAGAAATTAGATTTTAAAAAGATGACATTATAATTTAACATATTCAAAATTAGTTAAAATTATACGTAACTTTTAAGCTTCCAAACAATGTATAGTCAGTCTAAAAAAATAATCAAATATATTCAATGCGCTGTGAGCTGGACAAGTTGTCACTGACAGCGGTAATCGTAGTATCCTAATACCTTAGCAAACAAACAGCTTTTAACGATTCAAATGGCTATACAAACACATAAATACCTTCATAAATACATACACGCAGACAATAAGGCAAATAGATGCAAAATCAGTCATTGAAAGCTTTTTTCTGGTTAGTTTAAAAAGTCACCTTTATTTCAATGCGGTTTCATCGAGTCAAATTTCTCGTTATCGTTTACAAATTGATCAATAATGATCTCCGGACTTGGCCTACGGCTATGGCTTCTGCGGGGGTTGCGATAACTGCAAGTAATTGCTCGTTCTCATATCTAGTAATTTTATTAACCACAAATCCTGAGGGACTCAATTACAGCAATTAGAAAACACATCAGAAAACAAAATTGCTCATCAATTCATTTTACCTTTTCCGATATTTAGTCTTGCAGCTTCTTTTGAATTATATTGTTTCAGTCGTCCATATCTGATGGTTTTTGATTTGCTTGATCTTCAAATGAGCTTCTTTCTGAAACTTAAGGGTTTGAATGTGAGTCACTATGAGATGCATACTGAATGCTGCCTAATCCAAGACCGAAATGCATTTTTGACATTAAAACTGATGCATTGAATGGAAGAAAGCCATGTGGAATGCTAAAATGAATTCTGAACGTCAAATGTGATTATACAATTATGCTTTTATAATCGTCAACGATTCATTTTGGTCTTGGAATGCAATATTCTGTATTCAGCATTTGGTATTCAGAATGCGGAATGCATGCAGAAAAATCCAACGACAAGGTTTTTTTGAAATAGGTATATATAGTAACATCTATATGATACAGCATACTAAATAAAGTTAAATTACAAAAAACAAGAACAGTTATCAATTCATTTCTACCACTACCACTACCACTACGTAAACAAAACCCTAATGACTGGCTCTTTTTATTATTATTATTATTATTATTATTATTATTATTATTATTATTATTATTATTATTATTATTGTTGTTATTATTATTATTATTATTATTATTATTATTATTATTATTATTATTATTATTATTATTATTATTATTATTATTATTATTATTATTTGTTCCTGCATATTGATTAGTCCAAAGGTATAGAATGTGTATATAGCATCGGTCAAATCCGAACTATATTTAGTAATTACTCTGTGGTATAACCCATGAAATATTCTTCCGATTCTTTGCAGGTGCTACAATTCTCGAATGCTCGATCTGTAGTTCTTATCAATAATTTGCATGAAGAAAAATGATTTCATCCAAGAGGTGTAGATCGGCTTTACCTCCGAGAGATAAAGTGGTTGGCAAGAGTCATAATCCCATAAACGAAATACAACTATTACATATATCAATCAATGCCAAGGACATTACAATCTTGAAGTGTTTTTGGCGTGCTCTGACCGCTCACTGGAAACCAAACATCTCAATTCATAGCGTAAATCTAGTTTTAAAACATTAGAATGCATACTAGGCTTTTTTTTATATTGTTGCTGATTTTTCGTTTTATGCGACAAACCAGGCTTACGCCACCTCCCGTCTCTACTTCCCCGACAGACAGACAGACAGACAGACAGACAGACAGACAGACAGACAGACAGACAGACAGACAGACAGACAGACAGACAGACAGACAGACAGACAGACAGACAGTCAGTCAGACAGACAGACAGACGTTTTTATTCGGTATCATGTATCAATGAATACATTGATATATGTCCAAATTAATGTAGCTATATGAATAAATATATCGTCGACAAACCAGGCTTACGCCCTCCCTCCAACTAGGGTGAGAGTATGACGCCAGAAAGCACTTTGAGTATATCTATGTTCTGACTCGAGTCGGTGTGAAATACCAGTATACGTATCTGTGAACATTTTCAATTGCATTATTTAAAACATTCGTTCAAGATCGTTTTCCTTTCTAACCTAACTTCTATCCTGTACCAGGTATTTTCATCAAACGTTGGCAGAAAACGTATTATTATGAAAGTAAAGTGTCAATAAATCAAGATTTTGAAGACCGTAATATATCTATTTTTAATGATTGCTATTTTGCGTCACAGGGAAACGAAGCGCACAGTACTACAAAAGTTTCGCACAAATTAGCAAGTTGTGAGCAGAATTGCGTGCAAGCTGAATTTGTTTTTTTAAGTGAGTCGGTTTTATCTCCAACAACGTACCGCCCAAAAACCGCCCCCGAAAAACAACCTTGCTTTAAAATATCCTTTTTAATCTCTTGTAATCACATCTTCAAATGGTTAGAATTTAATGTCTTCTTGGATAAGGACAATAAACCGGAGGTCCCAGGGCCCACGGTAATTGGTGAAAGCTGTTGTGGTGTCCCTGCCTTCAGTTGCAGGAAAAGCTTTGTCATAAACCAAACCGAACCAAACCAAACCAAACCAATTCAAAACCAAACCAAACCAAACCAAACCAAACCAAACCAAACCAAACCAAACCAAACCAAACCAAACCAAACCAAACCAAACCAAACCAAACCAAACCAAACCAAACTAAACTAAACTAATTAGCACAGAATTACTAAGAATTACTTTAGTACAGTTTTAGTACAAAATGCACAGATGGCGCATTTTCTTGTTTTTTAGATGTTGAAAATCACTTCTTTATATTAGTTAATTGCGTAACAAAAAGTGGGCAAAGCATTCTGGTAGTTGTAGCTAATAGTGTCATCATGCAAATCACCTATTGTAACACTTCTTTAGTCAATTGTTTTGGTAGTTTTTATTGTAATTTTTTGTCGGTTTCTCTATCGTTCAACAAACGTGCAAAAATAGCTACGACAGCTTTGAGACTTTGCCTTCAACGGAAGTCATCCCCCCCCCCCCCAAAAAAAAACAAAAAAAAAAAAACAAACAAGCAAGCAAGCAAGCAAGCAAGCAAGCAAGCAAGCAAGCAAGCAAGCAAGCAAGCAAGCAAGCAAGCAAGCAAGCAAGCAAGCAAGCAAGCAAGCAAGCAAGCAAGCAAGCAAGCAAGCAAACAATGAGTGAGTGAGTGAGTGAGTGAGTGAGTGAGTGAGTGAGTGAGTGAGTGAGTGAGTGAGTGAGTGAGTGAGTGATGAATGAATGAATGAATGAATAAATAAAAGATAAAAAAGAAAGCCGGCTTCAAATGACAATCTTTGAGAATTGTTATGGAAGATGAGTTAATGGCCTCGTTGATGTCCAAATTATTTCAGAACAGCTGACAAAGTACAGCAGGAGATGATATTAAGAATGATTTTCAAAGTTTCTGAAAATAGCCGATAAAATTGAAAATAATATTTTTGAATATTCAAAGATCATGAGGCAAGTGAAGAATGCACGAAAAGTCTAATCTTTGCAATGCCTACAATTTTCGAGGTTTTACTAGCACAATTCATTGGGGAAGTCCATGCTAACGCATTTATGTGGTGTAAGAAAAACCTCCAATCTTGATCCAAACACAGCCGCCACAATTTGTTTTAAACGTTTTTGTTCAAACTTCTTTTTAGTTGGAAGCCTTGTTCTGAAGTGGATGCGGGTGACGCTGCTGCATATCAAAGGATCGGCAATAATGAAGAACTGACTAAAATGATAAAGCAAGCGAACAATAGGAAGTCCCGGCAAACTAAATCTTGGCGGATTTTTATAGTCTAATGAAAATCTAAAACCTAGTGTTTTATTTGTATCTACTGGAATTTAGATCATCAGATTGGCTGATAGATAAGACACCTTGGATTTTAAATTAGATAGATATATATTGAGACCCATTGATAATACATAAAATCGATATCTTTTGTTTATGAATTTTAGAGTATCATGTATACTATGCTAGTCATGCTAGTAATTTCACCGATACAACCCGATATATAAATGCATCCATCTAGTTGATTTTAAATTCGAGAGGGAAAACCAGAGAACCTGGAGAAAACCACACTTGACATATAGGTTTTATAACAAAGTCTACTCGCGAGGCAAAAATGGCTATAACTTCCACACAATGTGGCAAAAGTCATAAAGGCGACTAGGTTGTCTCACCGCTACACCACAAAGGACACATTGAACATGCAATAAAAGGTGATCAAGTAGTAGAAACGATTAAGTCCATTTACTGAAGTGATGCTTTAATTGATTGCCCGAGGGGGGAGGAATCCGGGGGTGAACGATCGGGGATGCTCGCCGTATCTTTTAAGGGTTAAAATCAGCGATTTGTTCTCATTAAGGGTTTGAAATATGAGACTTTTTAAAATTCACACTTTTTGGTATCTTTTAGGGGTTGAATAGCACTAAAAATCATGTTTTTGGTATGTTTTAGAGATGGAAAATTTGTGAAGCCACGCCTTTTTGAAAATAGTCCGGTATCTTTTAGGGGTATTTTTGAAAAATTTCGATGAGCATCCCCGATCGTTTATCCCCGGAGTCCCCCCTCTCCGGGATTCATTTGATTGAATTGCACAATAAGACATATGGCTGTCTAAGAGTAAAGCCAATATCTTGCTGACATTCATTTTTTTCTCTTCTTGATCAATTCCTATTATCTAGCTTGTTACATTAGAGGGCACTAAAGGAAAAATACGTATCCTGTATACATACAAATCCATTTGCCACGATTAATAAATTATTTTATTCTAATGCTGAATATAGTCTGTTAAAAACTCAACTGGCTAGAAGAAAAGCCAGTTGGCTATTCAAAAAGCATGCCGAGAATCAGCATTTGATCATTGACATTGACATAATTTGGAAAACGTCAACATTAAAACAGTTTCAGGTAGTTGCCAGAAAGATACACGAGTTTCCTAAAACTGCCGGGTTACGAGTAGATCACGCTCGGGTTCCACAAAATAGCTCGGTAGCACCTTTTATAGATGTTTTCCAATTAAGGAAAGAAGAGGAATTCACATCTAGCAAGGTCGCTCCCCCCAAAAGCTAGTTTACAAAATGGATGCACAGTTTTATCAGTTGAATTACTGCTATAATTATCAACCAGACGACTGATAAGGGGTAATCTACAACTATAGAACAACTATAGTATAATACCTTGCGTGTCTTGAAATCTAAGAATTTAGGATATTGTTTTCAAAAGGTCTGGGTAGGCTTTGTGCTTGTTGAAAAAGAAGCTCTCGAAATCTCGATGAAGCAATTGAGGAACCACCACTTTTTTGATTTGTTTTCTTTTAGCAATTTGATTCGATGACACACTGAATCGTCACAATCGTCTTCGGCTTCGAAATGATTTAAGCATTGTGTAGCCGGCATCAACCCTTTGAAAAGTCATGGGTTTTATCAGTATCAGCCCCCAGCTCCGCCTCTCTGTTTTACCTTTTTGATTGTTGATCGGGAAAGTTTTCTCTTAGACGTTTGAAGATTTCCGAAGTCGCCATGGAAACATGTCTCAGGTGTTCACCATTTGTTTGATTAAAGGAGCCGCCGCTTGTGATAGTTTACTCAAGCTAAACAAGAATATATACTACAAAACAAACCAATTGTAAACTTTATAGACTTTTTTTAAAAGACGGCCAACAAATATTGAATTAATCAATCGGTAAAAGTAAAATACGCATTTATAAAAGGAAAATAAAACAACAACGCCGATATTATACTTTTGTATGTTAATTTGTCCTATTTTGAATAATACGATATCTTCTTCTTCTCATTCTTTTTTTTTTATTTTTATTTTTTTATTTTTTTATTTTTTTCTTCCTTGGAAGAGTGCACGAAACATAAGGCACGTATCTACAAAATAGAACTGTCTTGTTTAGATTTCAAGAAAAACGGAAAAATATTTTTTTGAGCTTTCAGAAACTGTGTACTTTATATAGGGGAAGGGAAAACATCTTTGTATTATATTCAAGTGCAATGTTACAGTAGCGATTGAATGCTAATCAGATGCCAAAGTTCTAGACTCAAGATCGGATGGCCTTTTCTTCTCTTAATTAAGCCGCCGAGTCAACCTGGGATGGCACGATTTGCTTTTTGATTTGTTGTTAATTAGACAAAATGGTCTCTCTTTCTTAGGGGCTATACTAGTTATGTCATGTTGACAGAAAACGCAAATGTAGTTGCCTCCATGTAAAATGTTTATATGCTTTGGTGGAATTAGATTTAAAATGGGTCATGAAATCATGTTGTTGTGAAATATAATGTGGGCCGATGGAGCTTTCTTTCGTAAGGTCGTATATATCATTATTCCAATCAGCTTTGTGCTGACTTTACACTGGCTGTCTAATCGTGCTTTCTGTTCCTTTCAGATTCACT
Organism: Diadumene lineata; assembly: GCA_918843875.1. Classification (NCBI taxonomy): domain Eukaryota; kingdom Metazoa; phylum Cnidaria; class Anthozoa; order Actiniaria; family Diadumenidae; genus Diadumene; species Diadumene lineata. The sequence goes on from OU974069.1 coordinate 30,239,610, forward strand.
GAGTAACGACATGTGTATATTTTATTTATTGTTGTGATGCTAACAAGATTGGGCGCTAATGCCGAACATCGCGGAAAAACCCCGCTTGGAAGTAATGGTATTTACAATTTATCGTATTTACGATTCAAAAGCATCAAAAACATTTCAAACACTTTGCGGTTCGTGATCATGAAAATGATTATAATCCTTTATATATATATATATTTTTTTTTGAGTAGATGTTACTCACTCTCATCTTTCAAGTTAGAAATATATTAAGGGTGATTGAAAAATCCATATACGTTATTCATCGAAAAAGGTAGGAGTTTTTAATGTTTTGAAGAAGGCTATTTTGATCCCAGGCAATTACTGGAGTAGCCACAAACACAAAAGGGCTCACAATTTAACCTCGGGCATTCTTTCGGAAGCCCGAGTAAAAACGTTTTACCACCTCAATGTTTTTCATTGCTATTTTAAATCAATTTCTCGCCTTGATGTTTTTCATTAAAGCCATATGAGATAGACTCCTATAACATGAATATTTTTATTGTTTGAATAATGCTTTCATCTAGTGATTTAAACGTTTTATAGTAAAAACGACTCAAATATTCAAACAACTAATCAGTATAGTGAATATTGATTTCTCAGGGGTATTAAGGTGTCTCTTGGCATATATTATTATTTTTTTCTATTTTTTTCATAGCATATTGATAAACGTTAAACAAAATTTTTCAAAAATCAGTTTTAGCCCTTGTTATACTATTGCACATATTTGAGAAAAACATATTTTTGATTAAATGTATTTATATTTTTGACGAGAAAAAAGGGCGCTTTTATCTATTTTAGCGATTTATTTTACTCAAAATCAAACATATCAATTTTATTTTCTTATTTTTCTAACTCTATTCAAGAGATGTTCTAGAAAAACTGATTTTCAAGGTTTTTGTTTATCATTGCTATGGAAACATGATTCAGCACTCTGATGAAATCAACTCAACCTCATATCATAAACTCATAGATGGTTTAAAATTCAGATTTGTTGAGTTAAAAAAAGATTATGTAATGGCGGTTTGAAAAATGTTTGTTACAGTGCTCACGAAACTACTACAAAACTGCTGTTTTGGATGTTCTGAGAATAACGTTTATTTCAATTTTTAACTTGCAGCCTTTTTTCCAAAATTTAGTACTCGGCTCAAACAATGAAATTAATTTTCGAATATCGAAACTATAATGGTTCTTGCATATGGTTTTGGTTTTAACGTTTATTTTAAAAAGGTTTGTTTGTTTTGGTGTCCGCTGAAACTTTAGCTCTGCAATGAGCCAATATGTTATACTCTTGACGATCTAGATTTGTAATTATGATCACACACATTTTCTTTCGTGCATTATACCTGAACCATCCATATCTGTAGTAGTCCTTGATGACAAAGAACATAAGTTGCCCGTTCTTGGCCATGACCAGACTCGTGATCACACCAATCAGAACGCAGACTTTAATTCATTAACACGTTTTTTTCTTTTTTTACCGTTTGTGTTAAGATTTTTTGTGTTTTTGAAATGAACAAATTAAGTTTAGTCTATCTGAGCGTATTTGAACCTTTTCTTATATTCATCTCATTTAAGCTAATACTTTTCGTATTTGAAGAGTTTTATCAGATAATCGGCGCATGATAGCCAAATCTGACAAGTTTTTTGTTATGATAATCGTCTAAAACAACAGATTTGTAATTGGGAATTGGATACACTGTACCAACGTGAAGACGAACTGCTCTCTGCACTGTTCAATACTAGGACTGTTTTCGTTGATGTATCGTCTATATTTACAATTGTAGCTTTCTGTTTTTTTTTTCTTTCTATTCATACAAATCGTCTTGGATATATGATTGTTAATTGTTAAGCTTACGTTTAGTTGTGCAAGTAAATTTTTCCTTACCTTGACGTCAAATGTCTATATGATTGCTCTTTAATTCTTTAGATTAAGATATCTATTTTAGATATTTCATTGACAACTTGGCATGCAGTACAGTCTCTGCGTACTTCATAGAATCACAGTTTGGATGGTGTGCGTTAATGCCAGTGGACTTGTTCGATGTTTCTTGTTCCAGTTTAGCTTGCTTGGTTAGTGAAGAAGTGTCACCTTCTAACAGTATGACGTCAAACCAATCTACCAATCACAGGCCAACTGGTGTGAAGCATGAATCAGGACAGTTCGTTTCTTGAGTGTTTTCCAGTGGCAAGGGACGAAATATATAGAGTACTGTCATGTAAATGGGAATCAATCATAGTACTTCTTTGTTCACGATGGCAAGTTATTTCGGCAACACCTTAATTGTCATGCAAGTATGAAAAGAAAAAGGCAAATGGAAAATGTTGTTATTTTAGTGAACATTTCAGACTGAATAAAACTTGAAACTAATTTGCAACCTTGCATCGAGCATTTAATTTGCGACACATTTTCATATATTTTTTCTTTGGGTAAGAGATTATACATGTAAACGTGAAATATGTAAGCAAATTTTTTTTTCGGTAACATTCAGTTTTTACGAATTGTATTTACAACCATTTCGACATGCATTAGATCTAAAAGCGGCTTCCAACAATAGATTTATATTGATATCCACTATAAATAAATATATACAAAATATATGATTCCTGACTGGAATGTAATTTTATCCGCTATATATAATCCTTGTTGACTGTTGCCGTGGGAAATCCCAAACCAACCAGTATTGTCATTTTTGAATCTCATTAAATAGTTGTACAATATAACAATTTCATCAAGTGCAACTGCTGCAAATATATTGTCTTTATACAAAAAAAGGATAATTTTAAAATGACTGCGAGATGTGTTTTTAGCTGCTTTGTTATTTTTTCATACTTAAACTCAGTTCCATTAATTGCATTTTGAATAGATGTGGTCAATAGCTAGTGTTCAATTAAAAGGTTTTTTTTAAGAACTAGTTAAATAGATTTTGTTTTCTATAATCTTTCTCACCTTTTCAGATTATAAATCATGTATAGACTGCGGCGAAACAAACGATTTTTCTTTCGCTCGCACAAATTGAATACAATTTGTTTTCATCCTTTCATCAGAGGACTACACGGCAAACCTGAAGCAGACAATTTTTGTTCTTTTTTCTCGCGCACACTGAGTAATAAAAGCAACATGTAATTTCTTGAAAAAAAAAAAAAAACGGTTTGGTTCATTTGACCTTTTTTGGTAAAATCCAGGAGGGAGGGGATGACTGCTATTGGATCCAAATGATTTTTTATGTTCCATGTCTTCTCCACTTTGACGTCACGAGGCTCCGTAGCAACGACAGCTCTCGCTTCGGGACGGTAACGGGACGACTGAAAAATTTTCATCCCTAATTACAAAACAATTAAGCTTGACAATAAATAAAATCGTTCGACAACCAACTAAAAACTGTCGTGAACAGTATTACAATAATGCTTGTATATATTAAGCCATTCAAAACTTAATTTATGTGTTTCAATCTCACACAAACCAATTAATAATTGTTTAATTAGTCGTCGCGGGATCCGCCATTTCTTTTCGGGACGCAAAAGTTTTCACCTAAATTTCTGTAATTAAACTTTACTAAATGTTTTGACAAAAGGAGGTTTTGTTCACTGATAATCATAGACTAAACCTGGCGTATTTGTTTTGAATGACAACACTTCATTCTGCTCATCAATCCTTTTTTGTACAGTCGTGCATTAAAATTGAGTGCAAAAAAGCCAAGTACACACGAAGTACATGAATGTTTTACCCCCAAAACGTAAATATAATGCTATAATATTTTCACGGTACCTAGCTTGGAAAATAGGGATTTTTGTTAAACGACAAAATTATTTTTAAAACTGTTTGTTGTTGTTGTTTTTGCTCATTATAATTTTGTTGTTGTTATTGTTGCTAAACTGTGCTGAATGACGGGCGATGTTGCTATGTATTTGAATGGCTTCCCAGTAGTTTTACTGAAGTAAAGCTAGTTTTCAATGAGCATGCGAAGTAGTTCATCTCAGTAAACTTACCAACACGGTAAAGATGCAAAAGCTGATAAGTCTTATTGATTTTTTAGTAGTTTTTTTAGCAGGATATCATACAAATCAACGAGGAAAAGGAGAACTTCTTCAGTTGAATAATGTGGACCAATACGAGTAAAAGTTGGATGTTTTGAGGTTAAAAATCGTGGATAATTTGAGGACATTTGTTATCGAGAAAACATGATGGACTATTGTTTATTCATACGTTATTCTATAGCCCTTTATAAAATATTTGAGATACAACGCGCGCTCTGATTGGCTGAGACGCGTTCTCTATAACACAACAGAGCACGGACCGTTGCCTTGGAAACATTGGGCAAGTTCATCGATGGCTTTGGCAAAAATTTCCGCGTTCAGTGAAAGTTGAGAAAAATATACTTGTTTCGATGGAAAATTTGTCAATATTTGCATACAATTTTCAAAACTAAAGCTAGATAAGTAAATAAGGGAGTTTAGAAACAGATGAAAGTGGATTTTAACGTTTGACTTCGTCAAAAAGCCGAGAATTTGAAAGGACATTTTGTCAGACAAAAACATGTGCTTCCAGGTTCGCTCAAATCGATTGTAATGATTTTCAACCTTATCAAACCTGCAAGTAGAGGACTCAATGGTGATTTTTGATATCGGCTATTTTTACAAGCAACCAGGACAGTATTGAATTGATTTGAAGCTGCCTTTCTGTTAAAAACAATCGGAGTACTTCGCTAGCTGAATTACACAAGACTGTTTGAGCTGTTCTGTGAACTCATGATCAAACTCATCCGTCGATTGATTATGGACGCTAATTAAAACTACCTTTTCAAATTTATTTGCCTTTCTATACTACTCTGGTTTAAAGAATTATGGAATTTACATTTCTAAGAATGCTTAGCCTTAATAAAGTATTAAAAGGTAAGAAAGTGGTTCATAGTCTCGTTTCAAAAACTTGTTGTTTTGTTTTCCAGTGACTTGTTTGTGACGGCTTTGTAGTTTGAATTGCCTTTTAATATTTATTCAACAACTAGTCAGTTTTACTGCTTCCTGTTTAAACAAAGAACTTATAAATCTTTTGAAAATTTTAATGCTTCAATGATAGAGCAATTCTCAACAGTGTACTCGATTTATAACTTACATCGTTTTTATCGAATTTTTCATTTATTTTTATGATAGGACTTACGTTAATGCTTCATTTCTTTCATTTTTCGTGTCTGAATATTTTATAAAAGGAATAGAAAACTCGGCAGCAGTGCTCTATCGAGTTATAGAGCACTTGGGAATTTTAAGAGAACTCGAGAAGCGGGAGAAGCACTCCGCTACGCGTCGTGCTTCTCCTAACGCTTCTCTCGTTCTCTTAAAATTCCCGCGTGCTCTATAACTCGATAGAGCACGCTGCCTCGTTTTCTATTCCTTCAGAAGAGTTTTATTAACTATAAACTCTAACAAACTGGTGTACGGCAATTTCTGGAAGAAAGAACTCATGAAATCTGAATTTGATCATCGCAAACTGAACTAACTTTCACTCCGTCGCTGCATTTATTCAAGATTAATGAATCGTTTCAAGTATTTCTTTCGCTTTCAAGGTGGAAAAACGTTATGTAAACTTAAATCAAAGTTTATTAAATGGATTCAGCATGGCAAAAAGACAAGCAGAAAAGATAAATTATGACTCATGAATTATGTCAAATTCAACCGCCGCTTTTGCATATCTATCTGAAATTGTGCAAGTTTACACCCTCGCAAAGTAACTGAAAGCTGAGCAGTAGTTCACTGTGTTTTGTTCAAAAAAGGTATGTTTTAGTTATTGTATGTTTTCTGATAGTTTAAAAACAGTTTATGTGCATTTTTTTTGCTGACTTTTTTAGTCATTTTGGACAGTTTAACTCCGCTTTATTTCGAACAGCCAACTATGACAGACATTTGTCATCATCAAATTATTCTTCCTTGCACTCTTTTGCTTGCTTTGTTGGGTTTTAGCTACCACACCAATATACACTTGTCCTTCAGTAAATATTCAAAGTTATCTAGAATCTCAGTTTGAGATGCAAAAAGGTTTTTAGAGAAGGATTTTTCGCATAGATTTACATGAACACGGTATATAAAGGAAAACACTGAAAGGCTACTTGAGAGGATTGATGAGCACAACCAGCAAACCAATGAACAGGAAATTTCACACACAAAATGATTTATACCTTCTTCATAAAACCTCCTATTTTGGTAGGAAAATATTGTGTTTCTGGCTAGATATTAACGATTGTTTGGTGCAAATGGTACGTCTCAGTGATGACGGTCCTCGACAAAATCGTTCCCAAAAAGTGAAATATTTGAATTTATTGCTCAATTAGCTTATCCAGTAGCAAAAGAGACTCATTTATTAACTTATCGAAGCATTTCTAAGCAAAAAATGCACAAAAGAACGACGAAATTGGACAATTTTCAACAAAATTTCCAGTGCATTGAATCTCGACCATATCATTTTGAAAACTATGCGTGACGTCAAAGTGGAGAAGACATGGAACATAGGTTTCCCTAGAGACGCCCCCTCCCTCCTGGTAAAATCTATTATTTCAGATCTTAGAGATTTTAATCGTTATATCAAAAAAAAAAAGCATTGATTTTAAGAAAAAATATTTTTTTTGCAATCAAAAATCGTTCCATGATTTCTGAACTATATATCAATTTTAACACTAGACGATCCAAGATCGTTAACTCGGGCTTCAAATTATAAAGACAACTAGGTTTTACTAGTGGTAGACAACGCTGTTTTTTTTTAAACATTTTCATGTTTAATTTAATGCATTTCTTTTCGTTGTAAAGTTTATGAAAAGGTAGACCACTCTGATCTTTTTTGAGTAGATAAACTTGAACTTTAACATTCAATTTAGTTACTCTCTGACTGTAAACTACCTGGAACAGATGAAATTGAAACTGTTCTCACTATAATCAAACTACTTAGATTTCGCTATATTTCATTTTCATACATATTATCATAATTTCCCGATATAAAGCAGTTCTGTTTTTTTTGTTTTGTTTTAGTTTATTTTCGTATTTTTTCTTTTTCCTTCTGCTACCTAACCATTGCTGGAAAGTCGTGTCATTTCACAGCGGCCATCTTTGCTCATATCTTAATTATTTAAGTTAATACCTCTATTGTTACTTAAAAAGTCATTCAAACAATAGACAACTTATTAGCACGTCCATGCCTTTGAGGGCTTTGAAAATTGCCGGCAAATCGCAAGCTCAATAACAAATATCTGTAGAACAACCGAACGTAAGCTTTTCATCAGTGTTTTTTTAAGACGAAATTGCTTTTGAAGGGGGTGCGTTGTCATAAAATAAAAAAAATAGGAGGAAGTGCAAAAATGGAAACTGAAATCAAATTTAAAAGATACAAGAAAGAAAAAAAAACGACTCCCACTCAACCATATTACCAATCACGTTGATACTTCGTTTGTGTCCATTCACTGTTGTTAATTGCGATTGCTGCTACACTTTTTACCCGACTTTAGCAGTGTCTAATGCATCACCTGTGTCTGTCTTAATATAAAAACAAGCGGGATGCACCATAAGCAACTAAACCTACATCGGTTTTCTGAACAAGGTCAAATCTGAAAATAGTTTATATGAAGAGATAAGAGAAGGTATTTGTCTCAGTATTTTCATAGAGCAAAAGCAGGAAAACCGCGTGAAATAAAAACAAACTATATACAAACAAATCGCAGCTACTGAATACGGTTTTTTTTACTATCACTTAATCAGACCATTGCTATTTCTTTTGTCTGGGTATTGTGTTCTGCAGGGACCGCGGAGTATGTTGAAAAGTGGGGGAGGGGAGGGGAACTTACAGTCAAATGATAATAACTTTTTTTCTTGTCACAAAGAACAGGACATCCACGGCATGTATCCACATTAAAAGATAATATTAAAAAGAAAAAAAACTTTTGAGAATAATTATTATTACTTGCATTTTTTATTCTTTAGCGCTAAAAAGTGTGTGGGGGGGGGGGGGGGGGGAACTGCAGCCCCCCAGCTCCTCCCTCTCCGATGTGCCTGGTTCTGGAAGAGTGCTAGTGACAAATAGTTACTAAATACCTACTTTTTGTTAGTAGTTAATTTGTTTTTATTTCATGGTTTTCCTGCGTTTGCTCTAGGACAAAGAACAATAAATTAAAACAACCCATTTTAGGAAATACTTCTGAAATGATTTTATCGGCCAGCAATCATTTTGTTATATTTTGTTTTTTTTTCTAGGAATAGATTTAAATATGAATGTGATCAAAATACGCCAAGTACCAGCGGTTTATTTTCCTATCTGATTTTCTCTTGCTTATTTATTATTAGCTTGAATGCTATAAGGGCAGCTAAGCGCGGTCATCAACGTTATTTTACAGAGAGAACCATTGCACCCGAACCATGAACACTTGTCTTAATTATGTAGCTTGTTGTTTTCTGAGTTTTCCACTGCTTCAAATCCTCTAAAAAAAGTAGGGATGAACCATAGAGTGTACGCACTAAAAGTGTGCAACAGTTGTCACTATTTAGTAGTGAATAGCACTAATTAAAACAAAAGAAAACAATAGAATTAGCATAAATAGCACTATTTAGTGGTGTTTCTGTTTTCAAAGCGAGTCACTCAAGGTTCAAGTGTCCTCACTGTCACATCTGGGGCCAGTTGTACGAAGCATCGCATCAAGTTATCCACTATATAGGATTCTTTAGAATTTATGCGCTTGTCAGGGAATTATTTAGCCTGCGTAGAGGCTCTTGGGAATGATGCCTCTCCTTGTTCTCAATCCCCCTTCTCGTCCTCAAATCTATCCCATCCCCCCCCCCTTCCCAACAACAACCACTATTAGCGCACACACACAAACACACACACACACAATACGTTATAGCCACTAGTCTATGACTTTATATCCAGTGGATAGCGCTATCCATGATTATTCAAGCCTCTGTTTCGGTGGATGATTTGATAGTAAACGTTAAATTTGGCGGATGGTTTGAAATGAGATCTAGGTTAAAATGAATCCAAAGTAGGTCATAATAAACTAAACTAGGTCATGTGAACTAGTCTCTGGAAGAACGAGGCTAACAATTGAAAAAAACATAACAAAATTCGTAAAACCTGTCCAATTTCAGCTCCTAACACACAACACCGATTGACAGGTTAGCTCAGTTGGGAGAGCACTGGCTGTTAACCGGGACGCTGCGAACCCTCATTCGGACCACAGGGTCTTAAAACATTTGAAGAGAATGAGAATTTATCATTGTTAGGCTTCGCGTCATCTCAGATAAGGACGATAAACTAGAGTTCTGTTTCGCCGAACTTCACATTAACCAATAACGAGCGGCCGTAGGAGTCGTTTTCATTGGCACCGCGAAACATTAGTCACACTAATACGTAGTACTTGTTGGTGATAGCTAGTATTAGATCTAGTCTAATTAATCATAGACAACCATTTTGATAAGGCGTCCTTCTCACACAGAAAAAATGCCAACACAATAACAACAATTGATCACCGTAAAATGCTGAAATTCCTCATTTTGCGATACATTAACGTGAAAAATACCAAAATGACACTCTTCCGAGTCAGGTCTCCTCGTGTTGAATACAAACAATCAGACACTGCCACTGAACTGATTAGTCATTTTTGTTTCACGGTGCAATGAAAACGACTCAGGTCGCAGGACGCAGGTCGCGGCCATCCTCAATGATAGGCTTACACTAATACATACTAACTACTAATCAGCCTCACGATTGTAAAACCGTATGTTATAAATAATTTGGAAAATAATCAAAGCGCATTAAGGCTTTGAAATGCACTAGAGTCGTTTTGAATTCGTATACGTGGGAAACATTACAGAATCGTATCGTAGCCGTAGTTTCACTAAGCCAAACTTAGACTTCTAATGCGGCACTTACCACAGACAGCTTGACAACACAGTTCGTTTTTTCACGCTTGATTCTTGGGATCGATGTAGGATCATGCCATTATCATTTTGCTAAATAACTTCCTTTCTCCACCCATACCCTACCATCAGTTTGGTTATTTTCTTATCATTCGTGTATAATATCACATTGGTATAATTACTAATGACAAGAAACAGGGTTCTGAAAACAATTAATTGGTTTTGGATTGTTAGTTCAGTTCTTAAGAACCGGTACCTCTCCTAAAAAAGCTCCTCCAAAGAAGCAAACTGTCCAAAAACAACCCAAATCAACCATCTTTATCAGATTGGCGAAGACACTTGGTTCTCTTGGCTAAATAACATACAGTATAATTATTCTCTTGTCTCATATTCAGTGTCAAAAAGGTATAATATATACGATAATGCTAGTGTAACAACAAGATTTTACGTCTCTGTGTTGCACAAGGGAACTAGTCTTTATTTCTTTCTCCTCTTCTACTTTTGTATAAGGTTCTGCTACTCTCCTTCTCTGCTACTCTCCTACTAACTAACACTACCTACATTTATACCCGTTTTCACAAATGTAATGTTATCTCACGAAATGACAGATAAAGCTGAGTTGTGATTGGCGTAAGCATACATTCATATAGGTGCGGTCTTTCAATACCCAAGTTCCCAAAGAAGAACTTAACAGAATACGCTATAAACTGAATCACAACTAAACTTCATCTGTACCGACTATTTAGTTACAAAAGTTAGAGAATACGAAACAACTAAAAAACCACGATGAGAAAGGTTCGCGTCAATTCCTCATTAACTCAAGGCAGAACAACACCAAAACAAACGAATAGCACTTGAGGTATAAGCAAGCAACGTGTTGATTCTGAACGATTGTCATAAACTTGTCCGAACTCTAGACTTAGTGTCGTCAACAAAGCTTATCAAAAACTATCATCAAGCATTTAATTTAGTTTGAATCATAAAATAAAATGGGCCGCGGAGCTGCCCAAAAAGTGAGGGGCTAACAACCGCCAAAGGCGGTTGCAAACTAGAGGGGTCCGGGGGCATGCCCCCCGGAAAATTTTGCTATTTTGAGCTTCCTAGATGCGTTTTCCAGCGTTCTGAGGGGCATATTTTAACTTAGAAATCGACAGTCAGTTTTCAACAAAAGTGTTGCAAGAAATTCCTTTACTGATGATCTTCAAATTTCAACATAGTAATGTACATTATTAAAAAACAACTAAAATAACTATTTCAGTTTGTATTGAAAATCTCATTTTTTCACTGGGTTGGTTGAATGTTCCAAAGTTTCTTTTGCGATAGTCATTCTTTTCAATAAAATTGATCGCGACGGCTGTTGTATTCAAAGAGTCCGTTCACAACTTATGGAACCGTTTCTGTGCATTCATTGACGTTCTTAGCCATGTCTTTAAACGTCGGGCTGCAGAGAACTACCTCTCTCCTGATGCACTGGTTGACGGATTTACAAGTAGCAGCTGGCATATTATAACGTCGGGCTGCAGAGAACGACCTCTCTCCTGATGCACTGGTTGACGGATTTACAAGTAGCAGCTGGCATATTATAACGTCGGGCTGCAGAGAACTACCTCTCTCCTGATGCACTGGTTGACGGATTTACAAGTAGCAGCTGGCATATTATAACGTCGGGCTGCAGAGAACTACCTCTCTCCTGATGCACTGGTTGACGGATTTACAAGTAGCAGCTGGCATATTATAACGTCGGGCTGCAGAGAACGACTTCTCTCCTGATGCACTGGTTGACGGATTTACAAGTAGCAGCTGGCATATTATAACAATCTGCCTGATGAAAAAAGATTCATTTTATTTTATTTTATCGACACATAAAAAAAAATTCGGGAAAAAAGTGTTGGGGGGGGGGGGGGGGGGGGGCTGAAGCTCCCCCATCCCCTCCCTGTCCGCGGCCCCCTGGATAATCAAATTACTTGACAGCAATATAAACCGATTGACAGTAAAAGCTATTCCGTTACGAACCTTAATGAATGTAATTTTATCTTGATAATAAGAAATTAACAAAAACACTTTCTCCTATTAAAACTAAAATGATTTATGAAAACTCGTAAAATGTCCTCGTGACACTAGACCGAACAGATTTTTTGTGACATTAATGGAATGGGTGTCAAACTATTAAAAATAGATCAAATGCATTCTTTTCCCGCTACAAGTTTACCATTTTGATTAATTTTTTTTATTTCATTTATTTATTCATTCCTTGGGATAACGCTTGTGTATGCTGTGGTGAATATTCAACCATTTCACTCAAAATTCACAAAGATTACATTATATAAAATTATCATACTAATAAACTCTTTTTAGCCTCATTGTAATGACATTTAACCCTAACCCAGATTGTGTATTCTCAAAGGAAGACGTTTTTATCAGTTATAATACTAGCTGTCTTCAAATGTCCATTACAGTATAATACTTTCTGGGGGGAATCCGATCTGAATGGGGCAGGAGTTGAAAATGACCCCTGAAAGGTACCACAGTTCAACCCTAAAGGGTGTGGCAATACATGATTTTTACCCCTAAAAGGTACCAGCTCAATAACTGAAAGCACCCAAATGTGCCAAGTTAATTAAAACAACCAGCTTATTGCATCTACGAACAATTGGATATAATAAACGTAAAATCGAAAACTTGTTCCTGAAATTAAATTTGGGAGTCTGAAAACCACTATAAGAGACAATAAAAGGTATAACTATATCTCTGATATCCTATGATATATGGGAGTCCCCTCCCGGGATAAACTCTGTCTTTGGAAACAACTAATTCAGGATTTCGACAAGACAACCTGCCCTAAACTAGGTAGCTTTTGCTATTACAGGTCACAAGATTTGGTAAGAGAATAGATCACTACAAACCGGCACTACTACGCTCACAGTAAAAGATTTAGTGTGCAAATTGAAATTATGAATAATGTAAACCAGAAATTAAAAATTAATGGATCAAATTATGCTTAAATCCGTGGTTGGGTTCATGTTAGGGATAGGTTTAGGGTTAGGTTTAGGTCTTGGGTTAGGTTTTGGAATTAGATTTTTAGGCTTATTCTAGAACTCTCGGACTCCCTGTGTCACCGCCAACACTGGAAGAGTTTCAATTTTTTCGGGTTTTTAAATGGTATATGTAAAAGCAATTTTCAGATTTTTTTATTATTTTGCTTGACATGATTGATCAAATACGTAAAGATACGCTCTCTGTTAGAAGTAAATAATGTACGTATATTACACCTGTTTGCTGTAAGTTCATTGAGTGTGAGTAAGAGTAATGGTTCTTTAGAAATACATTGTTTTCAAACATTGTTTTTGCTGTTATTGAGTGTTTGTTCACGTTGTTGAATGCTTCTTTACGCTTATGACAATGCTCTTTTGCTTGAATGAATGTTTCAGCAAAAGGTGTATTAGGACAATAATATGACTTTTGGAGGGCATATTGTTTATTTGTGGTCCGAGTAGCTTTATTTGCGTCAGAGCGGAGCGAGCCCGCGCGTTTTTTAATAGCGCAGTTTGTCATTTGGCCTTGTATATATTGATAATAGGAGTTGAAAGCACAATATATTTATAGTATATGTTTGTTTATTTATAGTAACTTCCATGTAGTGTACAACTAATTACAAAATCTATAAAAAGGACGAGCACAGTAAATAATGAACATTTCAATCACCTGCACTGAATGGGTGGCTAAAGGACGGATTCCGAGATTCCGGCAGACCCGGCTAGGTGAAGCTTCTATAAAAAATACGACTATCAATAAGACATATAAAATAAAGATCTTATAGACTCACAAAAAACACTCTTGTGGTTAAAACATATCTTAATATCTAAAAATATTAAATGGTCTAACGAAATGGAAGTACAATCTATTTGCTAGCTGTTTGTCTTTTCCGTAGAGTGGCACAATCGCCGATGCTCAGCTTGCTTGATCGCCTAGAATACATCAGCCATTTAAGTTCCTATTTGGATAAATTAAATTATTTTTTATTAGAGGGTCTGGTTTGTTGGTTGGTTGATTGGTTAGTTGGCTGTTTGTTGGACATGGCTGGTTGGTTTGTTGGTTGCTTACTTGGTTGGTTGTTTACATTTAAGGTATGGTTGGTTGTTTGATTGATTTCGTTGACTGTAATGGTTGAACATCGTGTTGAAGAGTACTACTGGGGTTGGTTTTACGAAGCGTGAATAGCGCTATCCATCCGACAAATCACTATCCAGCGGATAAATTCCAAGGAAATCCTATGGAGTTGAAAACTTTATCTATTGGCCTTTGAACAACTGGCCCCTGAACACTTATGAAAAACAGCATTTCCGTACACATCATGTAACCAATATCATCAATAATCAACTTACTTCCAATTCCCTACACATTGAAATTATATGGCGGGAATGTTGGTGGAGGGCGAGGCTCATGTTGGGGGACTGAAAAAAAAAATTAAACACGCGCTAAAAGGTTTGTTCAAATCATAAGAAATGTCCAATGCGCATGCAAGTATGGCTTACAATAATTCAAGAGAATATCCGATAGTGATGACTGAAAAAGGACAATAAGGATCGATGTTATGGTGTGTATCAGTATTTCCATGTAAGACTTTTTATCCTAGTGCAAATGAAATTTATAATCGGGTTGTCTGCATGACAGAGAGACAAGAGCGTAATGCAATGTGATCCTTAGAAACGTTTCCCCGCAATTCCTTCAGTTCAGCACTTGCCATTTAAAACCTATTCCAAACTAAAATGGGTTTTTCCAAAATAGGACATTTTCAGTGGCATATTGGATAATTTGACGGAAAAAAAAACAAATTTGTGAAAAATCAACATTTTTCACTTAAAATTTAAAAATATTGTGAAAATTGACTATATTTGTATGCAAGAAAAAACAAATTTGTCAAAAATCAACATTTTTCACTTAAAATTTAAAAATACTGTGAAAATTGAGTATATTTGTATGCAAGAAAAAACAAATTTGTCAAAAATCAACATTTTTCACTTCAAATTTAAAAATATTGTGAAAATTGAGTATATTTGTACCATTTACTTTCAAGTCAGTGAAAAACATACAAAATTGTCTAGCTTTTATGGATATGCAGAAATTCTGCATTATCTGAAAATGCAGAAATTCTGCATCATCCGACCATGCAGAAATTCTGCATCATCTGACAATGCAGAAATTCTGCATCATCCGACCATGCAGAAATTCTGCATTTTCTGACTATGCAGAAATTCTGCAAGCTCTGACAACATTGAAATTGAATTACATATTTTACACACAACAAAATCTTTTATCCAAAATGAGCTATCATAATTATAAATTGCTAACAGAATCAGTTGTAATGTTTAATTACATGCTCATAGATGTGTAATTTTTTCTAGTCATAACCAAATTAGTGCTATTTACTACAAAATAGTGACAACTCTTGCACACATTTAATGTTCCAATTCCAGTTGATCAGTCGATTGGTATAATTAATATAATACATATTAATTGCCTAAGTTTAGTTATTTATTACTACCGGTAGTCCTATCACACAAAGTTTCTCTTGACAATTAAAGGATTCAATATTCATTTATTTGCCAATAATGTAAATTACAATAATTTCAGATGTTTACAAACAAACTATCCCTTGTATACTGAAAAGTTGTAATAATATCTAACATTATTTGCAAGAGTATTTTTGATTGTCTAAAAATAACAATAATACCATTGTCGAACAATTAGGCAGCTACTGTCTTTGAAGTTGTGGACCTGAAAAACAATTCAAGTTGACTGCTTAGTTGTGTTCCCCTCTACTAACTATGGTTATAACATAGATAATAATAAACATAAAAAAGTAAAGTGCACGCACTAAAAGTGTGCAAGATAAATATTACTAACTAGTGGTATTTTATGCAAATTATATTGCTTTCTTTTGTTTAATTAGTGCTATTTAGTTATAAATAGTGACAACTGTTGCACACTTTTAGTACGTGCACTCTATTCATTCAATACAAGCTGAATCACCTTAAAAGTGAACTTTCTAATTTAAAAAAAATAACCAACAACAACAACTTATGTAATGGTTCATCGATTGGTGAACTTCTAGGGAAACAGACGTCTTTCAGACTCTCCAGTCAGTTTTAAAAATCGAAATATTAGTGCACACCATATAAACAGACTTACTAATCATCATATGAACTCATTAAGAGGGCAATATTCTTGATTTTGAATCAAACTTATGATCCTAACACAACAATAAAATAAACATCAAACTAACTTACCTCAAACGAGGGTCTTTTGCGTGAATTATACTCTCAAAGCCCTTCACACATCTTTAGATATCCCTATACAAGTATTTTCAATAATATGCTTCTAGTTCAGAGGTATTTTACATGAAAAAATAGTCCTTTTGATGTAGATTTGTTATCGCCACACTTGCTTAGTCGACCGCCAAAAATTTGTTTGGTCACATGGCAAGGCCTCTCTTCATTGGTCGTACAAGTCACGTGATGGGATGTTTCGTGTGTTGACATTCCATGACCCATTGTGCAACTAACGGATTTCACGTAGACACGAGTTTCTCCTTGGCTTTCTCTTCGTAAAACAGCGTTCATTCGGAGGTATTATACAGAAAGTATCGTGCTTAAGAAGTGTAAAAGGATCTAGTGGAAAATTCTACCATTGACGAGGTAAGTTTGACGTGTATTTGATTATTATGAATAATCAATTGAAATGTTTCGAACGTCCATGTTGACATTCTAAATAAATCATATGATATGACATCAAAATTGATTGATTTATCGGAGAAAACATGAAATATTGTTGTCCAAATGACAAGAAAATCTCTTCTATTACTTATTGTTAGGTTGTGAGTATTTAAATATTGTTTCGGCTGATCGATTAGTCAAAAAGCAAATCAAATGAGATTCGAGAGAAGCTTATAATTGACAGCTTTCTTGTTTTCCTGCTAACGGAGCCGCTCTCGTGTTCTCTCCTCTGTCATGTGCTTTTTTCATTGGAAAGAGACTCTGCTAGCAGGAAAGTCAGTTGTCTCAAAACTATTTATATTCTGAAATACTCGCTATATTTTTTTAACTTTACCCACATTGTAATAATCCTCTATAAACTCATTGATAAAGTATTATCTTATAATTTCATCTAATTATGTATTCTGTAATCTTAGAGGGCGTACACTAAAAGTATGCAACATAAATACCACTAAATAGTGTTATTTTGTGATAATTCGCTTGTTCAATTAGTGCTATTTGACACTAAATAGTGACAACTGTTGCACACATTGAGTGTTTGCAATCTAAGAGCGAAATAAACTTGAAACTTTAATATTAAACATTGAATTGCTTTTTTTGTCGTATCTAAATCTTAAATATTATTTTTGTCAATAGGTCTACTTCTAAGGCATATGCCATCATCATTCAAGTTCAGCTCAGAATAGAAGAATCTACTTTTAAGGCCGGTACACACTGGGCGACAAGTCGCAGCGACTTGTCCCCTCGACATGTCGCAGCGACAATTTCCTCCGTGTGTACTAACATTTATTGGCGAAAATTGTTGTCGCCGCGACAGAATTTTGAAATTCAACCGGTTGGAATTGCTGAACCAGTGCACACTGAGGCGACATGTTGCAGCGGCAATTTCCCCCCGTGTGTACTAGGTATTTTTGGCGGAAATTGTTGTCGCCGCGACAGAATTTTGTCGCTGCGACTTGCCGCATGAAATCCAACCGGTTGGATTTCGTGCGGCCAGTCGCAGCGACAAATCAGATGTATTCGTGACAAATATTGAACCAGTGCACACTGAGGCGACATGTCGCGGGGACAAGTCGCTGCGACTTGTCGCCTAGTGTGTACCGGCCTTTAGGTTTTAAATTCATACACTGAATATCTTGGTTCCAGATGCTTTCTTTTCGTATTTGATTGTTTGTTTATTTTGTCTTCATGATATTTCATAGCAAAACCACTACAAGAAAACCTCTGGAAACAAGATTTTACTGCTTTCATTTTAAAAAAAAAACTTTACTACTTTGAAGACATAACTAATTGCCGTAATTCATTATGATGTCACATCAGAACAATCCTCAACAATCGATTGTTTACACTCAAAGGATCATGGTCGTCGGATGGGGTTCACATCAAATTCACCAAAGTGTGTGAATAGTATCAAGCACATATAACCACAAACTATACCTGAAAACCAGGTCACTTTAGATGAAACTGTTTTGCTAATTTTGTTGAATTTTCTATTGAATTTGGAGATTCCGTCCCCAAGTAAACAAGCAATGACGTCATAGTGAATTAGGGCAATTGCAAAAATGCTCTGAAATTTTGTCTTTAAATGTATCTCTCTTTTTCAAAATCAGTAGAGCTCAATTGTTAAAATTTCTATTACCATGTTAAAATAACGTTGTCTGAAAACCATACGTTTTCGGGTCTTTTTACAAAACAGTCGATGCAGAATTTCTGCATGTTATGTCTCGTTAAAAAAACGTGAGATTTTACTGAGAACAGTCAATGCAGAATTTCTGCATGTTATGTCTCGCTAAAAAACGTGAGATTTTACTGAGAACAGTCAATGCAGAATTTCTGCATGTTATGTCTCGCTAAAAAACGTGAGATTTCACTGAAAACAGTCAATGCAGAATTTCTGCATGTTATGTCTCGTTGAAAAACGTGAGATTTCACTGAAAATAGTTTATGCAGAATTTCTGCATAAAATTTCTAGTCAAAAATCGTACATTTTCACGAAATAAATAAATCTGCAGTGAAGTATAGCTGATTTTATACAAAAATTGTACAAGTTGTAGAATTTCTGCTACTTTTATCGAAAAAATTAGAAATTTAGTGAAATAATTAAAAAATGAGAGGACTAATTTTTGCATTCCGTGATATTTAGTCTTATTTAACAGCACTTTAGTAACATTTTTCAGAATTCATTGAAATTTGGCATATTCTGGCGAGATTTTTTGGCGTTCCGACAAATACGTGGAATTTTCGATCATGCCATTTTCGATAACATTCCGCGGGAAACGGTAAATTTTCACTGAAAAATGGTAAATTTGGTGAAATTATCTCAATTTTGTCGAAAAAACATCACATTTTCAGTGAAAAATGCTAGATTCTCGCGAGATTTTCCAAATTGGAAAAACCCATTTTAGTTTGGAATAGGTTTTAACTTTTTTGTCCCTTGCAACTTTTCTAAAATTGATGTTGGACAAAAATATTGAAGAACAGGTATTTGAAAACTTCATTACTTTTTTCCACTTTGGTGAATATTTCGCACTTGGTACCACACATCCTTTGTATTTCAGCATCTTGGAAGCATGAGCATTTGTATTTTACTCCTGGTGTATTCAAGTCACCATAGATAAACTCTTTCCTTCCGACTTGTGATATTCCACGGTGATCCACACAGGCTAACAAAAATAACAAGCAAAAGGTTTTATTTTGTTCTTCGGAACTCCACAGACATTTAACAAAAACATTGAAAAACAGATCTTTCAATTTGTATCGATAATGAAAAAATTATGAACGACAGATTATATAAAGAATTTGCATTAATTTTGTCCCTCCGGCGAGTAGAACCGCAATCCTTTAAGTTTTTACAATAGCGGATAGTGAAATAAGAGATAAACTCAAGTCGACTGTTCGACATATTATACCGAACTTACCACATACATCCCAGCCACAATCACCTTTAACTTTTCTCTCGCATACCGGTTTTGGACAGTTGTACATTGTGAACGGTTGTCCGGCAGCATTCCCTTCACACTTTCTTTGGATTACACATTGGAACTTGTTTCCAACCCTTTCCTTTGAAACCAACTGACAATCATTGTCTGATTTAAAAACAGTGAAAAAAATAAGCAATTTTTATGTGGAACCAATTTGGGGTGACAACAATTTTCTCACTTCCGAGATTCAACATTTTTACCTGACAAAGAGTTGAGCTGAAGGCCGAGTCGTTCGTAATGAAACCTCTAGTAAGAATCGCGTAATTGATTGATCGTGTCGCACCAATAGGACTACAGATTTCACTTTTTTGTCCTGACTCACTGATTGGTCTTGCAGGGTAATGTTGTGTGATTGGTTAGTTTCTAATAGGATCGCTTCTGTTTGAGTGACAGCCGTCATAAGCATGGAAATGAGGTTCTGGCCTGGTCCTATTAGAGGCTCCGACGACGTCTCGCTGCTTGACAGCACGCTCGCCACTTCGCGCATCAAACAGTCGTTCCTTGGAGCTTCTAGAACCAGGGTAGTTGAAGTGCGACCCTTGGTGCTAAAAGTCTCGTCTAGAACCTGGCATTTTGGTGGACGTCAATCAAAAAACCGACAAAGTGTTCACTGTGAAACAAGCACCACGACAATCTGCCTCGTACTTTCACCACGTCCACCAAAATGTCAGTTCCTAGACGAGACTTACAGCTTTGAGGATCGCACTTCAACGAAAAATGGTTGTAATGTTTGTCGACTGAGTTTCGACTGTTTGTCGAATGGCCAGTCATCCCAGTTGGCTGATTAAATAAAAATGAACTACATGGAACAAACATGCACGGCTTACCGTTTTGACCTCTTTTGTTTATTGAGCCTCCCTGTATGAGTAAAGAAAAAAGTCGTTATGATTCAAAGAAGTTAAGAAATAATAATTTTTTGGATAATGACGCCACTCATAAATATCACCTACATCACTTCCATGTTGACTGTTTTGTCTTGAACGGAGGAAGTACTGGTAAATTGCTTTTAAAATGGTCATTTTTTCAAGATTTGTCAAAGAAACCGAAGCGAAAAACACAAAAAGAAAACTCTATACGACTTGGAAATGTTCAAGCACTAGTTTCTGAAATGCTAAGAAGATCAACAAAGGATATTGAACTAGTCAGAAGATTGGCGAGAATGACCTGGGAATGCTTAAATCAACTTTTGGAAAGCTAATAATTAAGAAGCGGAAAAAAACGTAAAGTCAAATCTATAGTTAACTACGAAAGCATTGCAAATGTTTTTTCTACAACGACGAAAACCAGTAAGTGCGACATTTTGATTTTTTTCAGTGAAAGAGAAGCATTTGTTTAGCCAGAAAGACAACGTTTTTTGACTACTTTATTTATCAGTTGGATTACTTGTTCTTTTTACCATTTTCGCATGATTAAAAATACGCTGAATATCCTAGTGTGATTTACGAGTCGCTATTAATTTCCAAACAAATTGCTCATATATATCTATAAAATAAAAAAGAAAATTGATACTCGTTGGCTCGAAGATATGGAGCTTATCTTCTAGTGGCAATAAACCTCAGTATCTTCTCGCCACCGTGCAATATACGGCTGTATTTGTTCACTGGTGTAGAACCTTGGCGTCTTTCACCCACTTTAGATATCATAGAAGGATATTGGACTATCAGTTTTAAATTAGCCGTTAACTGTGAGTTTAAAATGATTACATCCCAAATAAACGTTTTCCAATTCTGGGGCCGGTTGTACGAAACCCGAATAAAGTTATCCACTGAATATCAGTTGCATCATTTTCTCTTGGTTGCATAGATTGCCTTTATCCGCAAGGGATTTTTTCCGGTGGACATGATAGCGTTATTCAGGCTTGGTAAAAAAGGCACCTGGAATCTATGTATAACACTTTTTAAAGAAAAGTGCATATTACGATGATCTCTCAGTTAATTTCTGTTCTGTGTCTGAAACTTGTTATTTGATTACATCAGATTACAAAAAAAACTTGATCTTAGATTGCTTTTGGGAAACATACAGATGTTTACAGATCGTAGGATGCAATACACGCATACATGCATTTGAAAAAGACTATCCAATCTCCTCTCGTGATGCCTTCAAATGGTCTTAATTGAAAACACAAACAAAAAGCTTAGAGTAAAAGCCAATAAAGACACAATCAATTATTTACTAGAATCAAGAGCAGATTATAAAATCATTTATGAAGACAATAAATCAAACCTGACATCCCAGCAAAAATCCAAGAAAGATAATATAAAGGCTATACATCTTCCACCTGAGTACTTTGCTTGTTTCTCTTGAGTGATCAGATCAGCGTTAGTCAGCAAGTAATTATGCTATATACGATATACATTCATTAGCAAATCAGATCATAATACCAAGTGTTTGACCCTTAACGAGATGCCTTGATTGGCTATTCAACTTTTTTCGCGTTTTCCACTTCAACGCGGATTGTCATAGTAACAGAGTCAAATGTGCAATGAACGTTCAACGTTATTTCTTCCTTTCATATGATCTACTCTTTTAAATAACTTATTTGGTGCCGATGAGAGGCATTCCGGCCAACAGTGTGTGTTTTCCGGTTTGGAAAGATGATTTAGAGCAAAAAAAAAAAAAAAATCTCAACTCCGTATTGTAAATAACCTGACCTTTTGTCAATTATATTGTAATAGGAAGTGTTTACAGGGCAACTAATTAGATTTTTTTCTATATGTTTGCCCTTTCTCTAATCTATATTGTATTGTATTCCAGCTATTGACGTAAACAAAAAGTTGTGCCATGCGTGGTTAGGGCGTCAATAAAATTATGCAACGACGCTGAACGTTGTAATCGTAAAGTGCTAATCTTTAGCTATAAAAATTTATTGCGTTTCTAATGCAAAGCTTGCATTCACAGGCTACTGGTATTTTAGTACAAAATGTCGATCTTTTTCCAAAATATGATGACAATCTGGATTAATTAGACGGATATTTCTTCTCCGATCCGACAAAGATAACTTTGATTAAGAATCTGACGCCGACCTTCGTTGACGGACCAGATAAAAGACAATAACAAAGAAACCCGAAAACGACGAAAACCAAACTTAAAAGATCGCCAAGAAAAAACCGGCTCCCCTAACTAATATCCATTTTGCTATGAATGACAGACATGAAAAACATATGTACAGCCACGTTGATACTGTCGCTTGTGTCTATTCACCCCACAGGCAGCCCAGGCAATCTACTTGTCTTCTTTTCAAAATGGCGGTTAATTGGAAGTACGCGAGTTCGAGTCCCACGCTTTTCTTTTCTTATCACATGTTTTTCTTACTATTTTTACTTTTTATTTTTCAATAAATTGATTTTTTTTTTTCATTTACGATTTATATTTTTCCCTTTATTACATATTTTACTAGAAGGCAGGAAACTATCATCTGATACCACCTCTTTTTTAACGGCAAAAAAACTCCAAAATCAACAAGTATGACACAAAACCTACATTAGCATAAGAGCTCAATAAACAAGCTTTCAATAAATTTCCCTTTACTTCAATTTCTCACGAAAAAATATTGCAAATTATGCCATTTTCTTTTAAAATTCGACAGATTTTCCAATCAGCTGAATCGTGAACCATAGCGAGTAGACAACACGTGACTTCAGAGAACCAAAAATTTCCTCGTGGGGAGGAGTGCATAACCAAACAATCTGATGCTTGCAATGGAAATGAAACGCTTTCATGCATCGCTCTAGACCGACTCGATGGTGGATTATTCACTGCACATTTGTAGATCGACGGTGCGAATTCGGAAATAGTTATCAAGAACTATATTGATGGTAACTTTCGAAGTTATGAAATCAGCTGAGCCATTAAGAATATCAACAGAGAACAGCTTCAGATAGCTAATCTCTTGCCGTTTTCGATAATCTGCAGATGCATTTCAAATTATTTTGTAAAATTTCCTTTACTGTACCGAAGTAGTTGCAAGGAGTCCGCCAAATCCATATGTTTTGTTGTCCACGAGGAATTTTTTGGTACTGCTGGTTTGCGTTGTGAGGTCATGTGATGTCCACTCGCTATGATTCACGCAGGAGGGAGGGGGTGACTATTGTATGCAAATGAGCCGCCCTACAGACTCATATCGCTTCCACCGACAAATCAACGCTACGCTTGACTGGCTTCTACTAAATTATCTTGTAGTCGCCATCGTCGCTCAGCTTTACCTTTACAAAAAAGCTCAAAAATGAGGTCAAGGAAGCTATTATTTAAGATAATTTACATTTTAGCGATTAGCCTGTGCAAGCATATCTTTTTGTTGGTATTGAATGCTGAGTTATATCGAATCTTGTGTTTAAAAAGATTGATGCGGCGAACCAAGCGACCAACGCCATCCAAATTTTACAATCAGATAGATAAACATATTAGCTATAAAAACTCCTATTTTGAACGAACAAAACTGTGTTCCATAGTAAGGATCATTTGCACGTGCAAAATTGTGTCGTCAGATCGATGGCCGCCATCAATTCAATATTCAGGCACAAGAAATTATTTTTAGCAACATTTTAGGTGTCATCCAAACAAAAAAACATTAAATACGTCATTACCAGTAACTGCTTTGATAGTTTCGAGACATGTTTCATCCAAAACTGCAAAGAAAGTGTAGAAAATCGCAAAAATTGCAACAAAAATGGAAGCCTTCGTTGCAGCCATGTGAAAAACTCAGTGAAGCGTGCGGTGGAAGCGATGAATAAATATTGGTTTCCCTGGGAGACACCCTCCCCCCTGAAACAAGCCAAGTCCTAGCGATACATTTTCTTACCTTAATGGTCTCTATTTATATAATTAAATGACTGGATTACCGGAATGGGTATAAGGGTGTTCGTAAACTTATCACATCTGTTTTCTTCGTTCGTTCGTTCGTTCGTTCGTTCGTTCGTTCGTTCGTTCGTTCGTTCGTTCGTTTTTAAAACATTCTACGTTTGTTTAACCTGGATTTATTGATTTATGAATTAACAATATACTTTGTATTATTTCAAATAGTTTCCTCAGTTTTTGTCTTGTAACTGAGCTTTGTTTAATCTCCAAGTAATGTATCTAAAAAATCAAATATATCAGGATAAAAACAAAACTTATCAGTAAAAACCATCATTCTGATTAAACCTTCGTTTATTAAATAATTAGGTAATTAAAATGAACGCGAAATGAGAAAGATGTGTATAGAGGAAATGTTTTGATCGTGATTAGCTATCGACCATCACAGAAAGTGTCGTTCATAATAACTAACAGTTGCAGATCAACCAATTGGCCAGTCCAATCCTTTAGGTGTTGGTAAAGTAAGAGCCTCTGGTTCGGTAGATGGTTTAATAGTAAACGTTAAACTTGGCGGATGGTGTGCCTGTAATTTATTTGGCCCTGCCGGAAAAAAATGAAAGAATTAGCTTCCTCCGCAGATGTCACAGGTTTCGGGTTTCCTGTTCTGGTAGTGGCCCTGACAATCCATTTGGCTATTACATACAAAAGGAAGAAAACCAAGGGGAAAACGCGTTAATGGGGCACTTTAACTAAGAGGTCATGTGAACCAATCTCCGGCAGAACGATGCCCAATAAAAGAACATAACAAAGTCCGTAAAACTGTTAAATTTCAGCTACTATAAACACACAACACAACAAAATTGCAAAAACTTCGAAAAACATGAATCTTATCACTAACTCAAAATTAGACTTCTAATGCACTTACCACAGACAGCTTGGCAGCACAGTTCGTCTGGGCGGTAAGTAGATTGGCAATCACATAGAGGTATTTTACATACAGCTTTGCTATTGATACATTTACATTCTTCACATTTTCCCCAGGGTCCATTGAAACCAAACCAGATTGCTATATTGCTATGTCCATGGATAGTACAACCTGGAGATACGAAATATCAATGATGATGATGGTGATCTACATCTACATTTTATTGAGTCGGTAAAGTCTGTTTGACATCGCACCAACTATAAAATAAATGGAATTATACAAACGAAAAATGATGATGATGATGATAAAAATAATTGCGTATATTATGTTTTGGATTTTCTCAGTTCAGAAATTTCAGATCAATTAATCTCATTTAAAATTATTGTTTGTAGATTTACGGCTGAATATGAAATACTGGGAGATTTCAATGTGAACTTATAAGTAACTATTATGTAATCTATTCATGAAAATACAAATGTACGATATTTGTCTTCAATACTGGAAGAAAAATGAAAATTTGGCTTGCTATTAGCTCTGAATCAGCAGTTCAAGTGCACAATTTTTGTTAAGATTAAAAAAAGGAGAAAATGTAGTTTGACCCTAGTTTGGTACACTGTTTTAAACAAAGACACTATATATTTATATTACTGACGTATCTAATTTGAAAAAACTTTCGCTACAAAAAATGCATACATATCAAATTACGGTAAAAAGCACGATGTCTTTATATAGTAGCTATACAACCGGTAAGTCTACATTGCCATAAAACAAACTAAAAACGTGATAAAAAGCATTACCTGGTTTTCGATGGAAGCTAAATTGTCTGGAAGCATCTCGTTGCTGTATATACCACTCTGCGTCCTTGATCAATTAACAATTAAAAATAATTAAGAAAGAAAAACAATAGAAATGCAAGATGGTAATTTTCACAAATTCGTTCCTAAGATCATCTTGTTTCGCTTAGGATGGATTACCAAACTTAAGAACGTTCGAAGACATTGCTCATGCGCATATTCATTTCCGCTTCAATCCAAATGACGCGGTACACGCTCTTTATTTGTCTGCTTTTTGTCACTTTATCCAAGTTTCAAGTAAAATATCTCAGTCCCTTGCTCCCACTTTTGTTTTTTAATGACAATATGGAAATTTTGTGCAATATATTTCTAAACAAAGAAAACTGACAACTGATGAATTGAACTTGAATAAGATCAAATTTACTTTAAAAAATCCAGTTGTCTAAGGATATCTTAAGTTGGGCTGTGACTACGACACGCGGATTCAGAAGCTCACTAGCTTTTATCTTATTATTATTATTATTATTATTATTATTATTATTATTATTATTATTATTATTATTATTATTATTATTATTATTATTATTATTATTATTATTATTTTAATCTGACGAATAATTGATTTGCCCGAATCGGTAGAAAAAGAATTATCAGTGACAAAGAAAAAGAAAGAAAGTTAATGATCTGACGTACCTTCAAAAGCCCTCTAGCTATGGAATAATCAAGGGTTCCTAGAAGAATCAAAGTCAGAACCAATAGAGCCATCACGAAGCAAGGATCTCTTGAACAACCTCTGTTCTCACTAAGCCTTCTGCCGTTCTAATCGATTAGACTCTCTCTTTTATACTAGCACTGGACACTTAAACAAATATCTAAATGACATTGAAATTTAATTTCCTTTGTCGTAATTGTTGCACTGACCAGCAACAAGTTCTAATTATTGTATTTAGTCAAACTAAACAGGCCAAGCGCAACATATATGTCACGTTTACTTCAGATCATAAGATTTTGCGAAGACACTTGGTTCCGTTAGTAAAAAAACATATAGCATAATTATTCTTTTGTTTCCTATTCAGTGCCAGAAATATCTAAAACAATTGGTTTTGCCTAAAATAATGCTGGACCGAACCCGTTTTTTGTGACATTTTATTGATCTTAATGGGATCAGGATGCCAAAACATTCTAGATAGATGAAATACATTCTTGTCAATAAGGTACCATAATCTTTTTCTTTTCTTTTCTTTTTTTTTTTTTTTTACTTCTTTTTTAGGTTTACAAGTTATATCTATATAGAAAAACAATTTTAGAAACACATTTTTTGTGATAGTGATGATCAATTGCTTGTACATAAAGATTTGCACATTTTATTCCTGTTATTCCCATTTCTATACAGGTAAATATGAATTGTATCACCTATGAACCTCGATCAGCCTCACTGGCATATAACTAGTACTATCGGATTGTTTATGTTGGCTTTTAATGACTATTACATCAACTTTTTAGTTTTATAAAAAAAAACTGTGGATTATCATCATATTGATTATATAGTCCAATAACTCTCCGTGTAGTTCCCGTACTTCCCGGTAGTAAATTCAGTATTCTAAAATATTGACAATATATGTACTAATTGTTATTTATGCTTTGTTTTAACTGGAAGCGACAAGTGCGCGCCGCGTAGTTAAATATTCTTATAGAAGCGCAAAGACGGCTTCTACATTACGCTGTCTCGTAATAGCGTAGCGTCTAAGGTTGTTTGCACAAGACAGTTTTGACGTGTGAATAGCTTTTACTATAATGAAAGTGTTTTTTTTTACGACGCTGTATGTATAGCGCTACTGCCCTCGTCCCCAATCCCCCTCTTTGTTCCCAAATCCCTTCCCCACCCCCTACCCCACTAGCCGCAACGCGTCTATACCTTTAGGGCAGTCAGTTATGGCATGTGAATAGATTTTGCTCTAAAGAGAATGTTATGTATGTGACGTTGTATGTATAGCGTTGGTCTCCATCCCCCACCTCGTCCCCAAATCCCCTCCTTTTGCTCTGATGAGAGTGTTATGTGTGATGCTTTATGCACACGACAGGGCCCTGAGAAGCCGGTTGTACGAAGCCGAGATAGAGCGTGCTAAAAAAAAAGAAGAAGAAAAAAAAGATAGAGCGTGCTATCTGCCGGATAAATCCCTATCCAGCAGTTAAATCCTAAAGAATTTCTATAGAGTGGATAACTTTTATCCAGTGGATAATTTTATCCAAGTTTCGTATACAACCGGCCCCAGTCAATCATGGCATAAACATAGCTTTTGCTCATATAATAAATATGTGACGTTGAATAATGATGAAATAGACGCAAGTATAATAAAAAAACGAACATTTCCATTTCTTTTATGCTGTCCTCACTTGCCGGAAATAGATGCAAACGCAAGCGAAAGCAGCATAACCATAACGATCAAATATTTCCGTTCTTTTTCTTCTTGCGCGTATGCTTATTTCACGCTATTTCACAGTGAATGCACTTGTGCTTATGCTTATTTCATGCTATTTCACAGCGAGGACATTACTGTCTCGTACTTATGCTTATTTCACGCTATTTCACAGTGAAGACAGCACTTGTGCTTATGCTTATTTCACGCTATTTCACAGTGAAGACAGCACTTGTGCTTATGCTTATTTCACGCTATGTCACAGTGAGGACAGCACTTGTGCTTATGCTTATTTCACGCAGTTTCACAGTGAGGACAGCACTTGTGCTTATGCTTATTTCACGCAGTTTCACAGTGAGGACAGCACTTGTGCTTATGCTTATTTTACGCTATTTCACAGTGAGGACAGCACTCGGCTTATGCTTCCGTCGATTTGACAAGTAAGGATCGATGATTTATGAAATGTAGATGGCTTGTACAATAACGAGAGCGTAATTTGTGACGTTGGAAGTCAGTTTTGGCATGTGAACAGCTTTTACTATGGTGAAGAGTAACAACTGCCCTTTTTGGAATAATGCATCTGTTGGTAAAATCGACTACATTTGCCCAACATTCCAATATTTGTCGCCTAGATATTTACAAAAAAGAACTACAACAAATCTCATTATGTTCCCGAAGCTCTTGAACAGGACAATGCATAAAAGACAAATTTTTTCTCGGCTGCTCCACGTCTGTTCGGGACTGAGCATGTTTATCATGGAGCATGGTTCAGGAGTAAGCTATATCTGTGTACTAGTAGATCTTAAAACATGTTAATAAATTAACCTTGTTTTTATTTATTTCAATCACACCATTTAGTTTGCAACAGTTGTTTAACAAATCGGTACAATCCAAAAAAACAGATTCACAGAAGGGAAAAAAAAAGAGTTAAAAGTCCGTAGAATGTTACCCGCCGTACAAGAAATATTAATATTCAAATAATGACCGTGGAAATAAACAGATAAATATTTACTGATTATCATAATGTTCAATATTATTCAGCATAAACAATATGCTTATTATTAATATCTTGTTTGATTGTTCAGCCCAATGATGCAATGTAATTTTCAAACTCTTTTTGAGTTTTATACTTCTTTGGAGGAGTTCTTTCAGGAGGTATCGGTTCTTAAGAAAAGTAATAAAAAAAAAATGTATTTTAGAAAGTTGTTACAAATGCTACATCATAGACAAAGAATACGGAAAGAACTAGACTAAATAATAAGAGGAGGAGTGGGTGTTGGAAGGAAAATTATGGGAATTAGGAAAATGATAGTACCAAAATATATACCAATATCATTAGTGACGTAAGCGGAGGAGGAAGCAGTGAAGGAAGCAACGCAAGGTTTTCGTGTCTTTTCCTCATTCTCACGATTTCTTCTCCGTTCGCTCGGATTTTAACTAGTGCGTCTATGTCTTCAAGAAACGTGACATATGTTTTGTATTGATGATACATCCCCAATTATCGTACTTACTTCCACACGAACAGCACTTTCTTGAGTCTGCTTTTTCTTCTGATGCACATTGTTTTTTACATGGTTTAGCTGCTTTACAACTGGCGGTATTGTGTTGTTTACACATGCACTCATAACAAAGACCATCAACAGTGTGGGTCCATTTATCCTTGAATTTCATAACTTCTCCTGCTGCATTTTTACATTCTAGACAATTCATTTATATTCGGTTACAGTAGTATCAATAAATTAAATTGAAATTGATTTCAAATTGTTTAGTAGATAATTGAACGGAAAAATAAACCAACGTGCAATTGAGTAAATGAATGAATGAATGAATGAATGAATGAATGAATGAATGAATGAATGAGTGAATGAATGAATGAATGAATGAATGAATGAATGAATGAATGAATGAATGAATGAATGAATGAATGAATGAATGAATGCATTAATGAATGAATACGTGAATAAATGGATAGATGGATGGATGGATGGATGGATGGATGGATGGAATGTAATGTGATGTAAAACTTTATTTACCCACGGTAGTTATATCAAATAATTACAATAAATAACTACAATTTACATATAAAAATTTGGTCTTCCTATAAGCCGTGCAAAAATTACAAGTTAATAACTCATTTAATTGATAATTGGTAAGTATATGTATAAGATTAAAACCCATTACTGTATAAATCATTTTTCAATGTTGATGGATGGATGGATGGGGAAAACATGTTTAACTTGTAATGAGCACACCACTGCAGCTTCGTGTCCTGTTTTCTAATTCAACTGGCGGTATCAGCGGGATACCTAACGTCCCTTGGCCACCAATCGAGAAATCGAGAAGAAGCTATGCACTGCCCTACCATTTGCACATGAAGGAACCAGAGGCGGATTCAGGGTAAGAGCCAGGGGGCGGTGCCCCTTCCCCTTTTGGGAAAAACTCATAAACCATTCTTTGGATTTTTAATTTTGATCAGTCATTTTTGGGGTTGGGTCCTCCCTTTAAAAATTTTTTTAAGTCTAAAAGCTAAATAGTCCGGCATGTAACCAATCGAAAATACCCAAAAGAACGCAAACCTTGTACACATACTGTCATAAACTTTACCATACAACTAGGGTTTTTTCGGACTTACCACATTTAGGACAACATCCTCCTGACGTATAGTGTGCGCAACCTGGTGGTTTGTAGCACAACGTTTGAGTTGAACAGACAAACTTTCCACTCGGTTTACAGATGCAGCAATTGGATCCTTGAAGAACCTCTTGCTTGGCTGTGTACTCTACTCCATTGTAAGTACAACTCTATCAAAACAAAATCAATAACTACATGATCTCATAAAGGCATTGTGACATGCGCATACACCATACAATATAGGAGAAGAATATAACATAGAAGAAAAAGACGGGGCGGGAGGAGAAAACATAAAGGAAAATAATAAAAAGATGTTAGAGATTGACAAAGAGAAAAAATATTAACAAACTTTTACAAGTGAATGAATACCATTGTCTCTAGAAGTTTCTAAATGTGTTGTATTTTATAAAACCGTTTCACTCAATAATATAATTAATATCGCAATGCAGCACGGTAGAGTAGTGTGGTCTATGCAGGTTTCCTACGTACACTTCGGCACAACTGATTCAGAAAAAACCTTCCCATTTAATTACAGGAAACTTTTCAAAATGATTAACCTTTTCGTTTATATATTTTGTTTTTCCGTGTTTTCCCTCAGCTCAGAATAAACTTTAGAGATCATTATAATATAGATTTATTCTTACGCGCGCTCTGATTGGTCCAAAACCGTGGTTTATTTTGCCATAAACCACGGTTTTTGCGAAAATAAATGTGTTCAAATGTCTGTCTAATGCTCGTGATTTTTTTAGGCCTTTTTCGTGCTCTCCCAACATCCCGCGTGGTTTATTTCAACGATAAACCACGGAAATCAATCGTTTATTGCTTAAGTATTTCATTCCAATCTCTGTTGATGTAAATAAAATAAAATGTTATTACCTTCCTTTTTGCCAAGGTTTGTTGTACAAACTGGCCAAAAATTGTCACCAAAGCAAAGAACAAGAGTAGATTAGTCTTTGCCATTGCTTATAACTGCCCTGGCTCCGGATGAAATGAGATCGCAGACCACTATCTGTGCTGTTTTATACCTCAATTACCTTGCAATGAATTTATACGTTAATTAACGCGCAATCTGTATAACTACTTTACACGACGCGTAACTCGAAGAGAACTCCTTGTAACCATTTAAGCAAATCCAGCTGTTAAAATTGTTGGTCTTTTAACAATATTATACTGATTTGCTTCTTACACCAAAAAGGTCGTGATTTTTAGTTAGATTTTGGGAGGCGGTTTTGTTAGAGTAATGAGTTTTTCGCAAGTATTTTTATTAAAAAATGTAATTGACTAAGTCAGATAAGTAGATAATGATCTTCATTGAACGGGATATCTTGATTTGATCTTGATTGGCTTTTTTTAATTATTCCCTCCTCTGTAAAACGCGTTGTCATGGTTATGGTTAGCCATATAACTTTCACTATTAAATCAGCGAGTAAAATTTTGACGTAAAAATACAAAATTAAAGTGTTAAAAATTCTAAAATAGATTGAAATTAAAAATTGGAATGCTCGTTGTGAAATAAACGTGGAATTATTCAATGTGTATATTTTGTATTATATAGTAAAATGTGCGAAATGTGTAATTAGCATAGCTGGTTTATTGTTATAAGTGTTAAACGGCCTACTGATACGAGGTGCAAAATAATTAAAAGTATAGTAACTACTCCTGTGCTTAAGTTTTGATTCCAAAAATCAATGATCAAGAACTTGAACAATATAAATTTGGATCTTTAAAAGGACATGCTGATGGTGAATGGGATTTTGGTGAAAAAGGCTTGATCACACCAGCTTGGTCTGGTGTGAACGCAATTCATCTGTATACCATTATTGTCATTTTCAATTTCAAATCGTATCTGTTTCGTATTGAATTGAAACATCAGTTCGGCCAAAGTGATCTAATTTCGTTTCTTTAAAAGCAACAACCTCGTGATCTGGTGACTGGAAGAGTTTTAAGTGCTCCAGGCAAAATCTGGATTGATCTTTTTTGTTTTCATTGTTTTCTTGTTCCATATTGATTTGTAATTATTGCACAAGCAAAGACAACGTTACTTTCTTTGAGAACTGTTTTCTCTCTGCAATGTAGTTTTTACCGGGCCTTTTTTGCTCTTTATGCAAAATATTGTTAATGTAGCTTAGTAGATGATGTTTTTTTTTAGTTGATTGATCGTGATATTTACCAGTTATAGAGGCTGTTTTCTTTTTAATAGCCTTAATGTAATTTGACAGTTAACTCTAACCCCAGATTCTGTTTTCTTAAAGGAAGACGTTTTTATCACTTAGTCTATCGATACTAGCTGTCCTCAAATGTCCGCTACAGTAATCCTTTCCATCCCCACTGCGGTAGTTTTTAAAGTAACACAATAACGACTATTCCAGAATGGTACTTGTCCGTACATTATAATTACGTTTAATAAACGAGTGTTACGCGAGGTCATTTACAACTGATAAAACACGATACTTATCTAAAGTGTTATCACTTGAGATAAATACTAAAAAAAAGTAAAACTTATATGAAGATGGACATATAATTTTTATTGAGCATGGACAACTGATTGAGCTACAATTCAGGAACATCAACAAGCATGGGTCTAGTAGTAGACTGCTATGATTCATAGAAATCTTCAAAAGCTTTAGGATGATGATGGTAATAGTTAGCAAAATGATAACTGAGCTAGAAAGAAAAAATGTGGTAGGATTAATAGTGTAGAAAATGCCTGATATATGATGCATGAGATGATCATGTAGGAGTTATATTGTGCTCATTTTGAAAGCAGTTATTGCCAGTGTGGGACTCAGTTCAGCTCTAAATAAAGCACATAAAAGAAAACCATTGAACGAAAAACCAAAGAAATCCAGTTATTACGACGGATCATACGAGATGCGTATAGCAGTCTAACTGATTTGGATCACTATTTCATTTCATATCGGCCTAGTTTCTAGCAGGGAAATATCTTTATCAGAATAACGATTATAAGAGATCACGATCAGGTCTGATAAAAACAGCAGTGGGAAGCGTTCTAATAGTTGTCATAAAAACGATACGTGTGAGCATTGCATAAATTACAAACAAAGCCCTAAGTTAAAAAAATTGGTACAGCAACTATTTAATCTATTATAACACAATCAAAACTGAACATTGACTATTAGAAAAATGATTATAACACAGTAAAATAAAATGAAAACAGAACACCAACGGCAAAGAGAGAACAAAGCTCAGCACAAACACTAATCAAGAATGATGCGGGTAAAGGTAGCAAGTGAAGATCTTATCAATGAAGGCAATTTCTAGGTGTACGGATCAGAACAAAATGACTTACTAGTCGTTCCATCGCACGGAATATGAGGTCATTTCCGGTCTGTGAGTGGAACAGCTACAGTTTCTTTACTTACATTTGACTTCGGCACAAGAAATGTGTAACAAGCGATTTTTTTGTCGATTCTGTTAGAAATGGCATCAAGAAGTAATCTTCTCTCGTATGACTTTCCATCTTAAAGAAGTATAACAGTAACATCGGAATATTAGTGCCCTTAATTTCAAAAATAAAGCCTAAAAGCTCTTTCTGAAACCATGAAAATCTTTCCAGCGATTTTTGATTATCGCCGCGGCTGTGTTGTAGCCGACGCAAATACCGAAAATAAAACCTCAATACCCCGGTGCTGTGAAGCTCTTCATCTTCGGCCATTTTGTGGATGTTAGCCAAGCCTGTATAGAACACACGAAATCCAGCCATTACGAGCAAGCATTAGCCGATATAAGAAAAATTAGAACGAAATAGTGCTCGCAGGAAAGTCGAAAACTCCAATTTGACCGTGCGAGGCTTGGGTACAAAACTATCTATTTTGGGATTTTTTACACAATTTTTTTTTTACTCGTTTCAAGTCGTTTCATAGTTTTATAAATTCATCGTCAGTTGAATGCATATACACTCGTTTGTAAGATGTTTTATCTTAACAAAATGTAAAAAAAGTGGGGGTGGGGGGAGTAGAGTTGCAATCACTTGCACGTACTGGTTTACATACAGTTCTTTGATTCCGTGACATCATTATGTAGTTCTTTTTTCATTACTGAGCGTGACAAATGTTCTCTATTTTGCCCCCATTTCTCACATAAAAAAAATGAACTTGCCTGAAGCACCTCCATTACACTACCTACGTACTTGGGCCAGGAGTTAGTCCTACCTGTACACAATATACAAGCTAATAATTGAATACTTATACGGCGCATATTCCATGTATATATGCTCATATGTGCCAAGCCGCTAAGCAAGCTAAGCCGGTGCCGTGGACAAGAAAATTCAATTTTTGCTCGAAACACGATCATCTCAGTTGGATGACTAAATAAAAATGAGCTATATGGAACAACAAACATACATGGCTTATTGTTTTGACCTGTATACATGATTAAAGAAAGTAATAATATAATGCATGATAACAAATGATAACAAATTTTTATAGCGCCAAAATTCTAAGTTCAATGGAAAATATGTACATGATAAAACATGAAATATGTATACAATGAATAAGCGATATGAAAGCCTTATATTGACTAAAGTAGAATGGCGACGACACTTCAGTTATCTTGGATGGATATTGCATGATCAGTTTAAAAACATGCATGCAATGTTTAGAGTTTTAAATGATTACATCCCAAATAAACGTTATCCAATACTGGATAATGTTTCATTTTATTAAAGATAAATGACTAGTCAATTTTTTGACCATTTCTTAGTCAGATTTCGGAATGAAACTTGTTATTGCTCGTTGCCAAGCAACAGGAAAACGTTATCGCTGTAAATCACTGTAGTGATTACATAAACTTGGTCTTATTTTGCTTTTGGGAAGCATACACCTGTTACTGGGAGTATATGAATAAATACACGCATTACACGCATCGGAGTTACACGCATTTGAAAAGGATTACTACTAATGCCCAGAGTCATTAACAGCATGAAAAAATTGAATTCTCTTTGAATCTCTGCAAGCCAAGAATTATCTTCAATATTTAAAAAAAGTTAGCAAGAATACACTATGTTGCTAATTTTGACTTTCATTGTTTTTTTTTCTCTAAAACATAACTAAACTATAAAATATAAAACTTTTCATAAATGAGTCTTTATAAGGGAATTTGTAATTGTATACCAGATCATAATAAACTCGTTAATTTCTGTCCATCTCTATCAAGAGTAAGCATCAATTTCTCAGAGGATGTTATTGTCTTTATGTTGTCCACAGCAATATATTTTTTTCATTTACCCTATAATTTAGGCATTTATCCATTTGATAGTTTCATCTAGCAAAAAAACCTAACTTGTGTTAGGGCCTTGCCCCATGCAAAGGAATCCCGCAAAGGTTCGGCATCTGGATCCTAAGGATCCCGGATTCCTATGTGAGATGTATGTGAGGATTCCGGATTCTATTAAAGAGTTCGGAATCCGGATTCAAAAGGTTCCAATTCCGGATAACAGATCCGTAAGCTTTGGATTCCAGATTCCGAAAGCTAATTTTGAATTTTTTTCCGGATCCCCCTGCAGGATTCGAAAGGCATGTTACTCAATAACGAATAAACACGAGCTTATGAAATAAGACATGAAATAAGCATAGCAATTGGCCGGTTTCCAAAGGGACTGGATTCTAGTTGAGAACAATATATATTATTGAAACCACTTTTGTATCATTAATAATTTGAGATTTTCAAGAGAACATTTTAAATGAATAAATGATGCAAGTTTTGTTAAAATCGGATAAATACAGATAAATATATTGTGGCTTGAATATATTACAAGAAAGCAAAATTATAAGCACAATTGAAGACAAAAGGACATGTACAACAAAGAAAAATAATTCCAATTTCTTCCAATCCCGAAATTATTTTAATTTTTCTGCTGGTACTTATGTGCTAGTTTTGATAGTACTAGGCTTTCGTTTGATTGAGCTATGCAGATGGCGTGGTTGAATATGAAACTCTATCAGTTGGGGCGTGGCGGAGCGTGTAACTCGAAAAAGAGTAACTCGATGATTACTCGATTTCTTTCTGTACAAAAATATTACATTGTTATATTAAAGAATTTAAGTAGCACGACGCTGACGCCGACGGCGACGCGAGACAGCGCGAGAGTGCTGATTAAACCCATGAAGTGTAGTGCGCATGCTCAAGTCGGACGTGACGTCTCGTCGTAACGCGAGAAAGGAGATTTTGGCGTCGGATTACTATGCGAGTAAATTTTTTTGTTTTGCGTCATTCTTTTTATAAAAACTGGAAGCTAGTAGACTTATTGACAATAGGAAAAGTTATTTGTTCTTACAATAAACAACACTATTTACCTAACTAGTGTAACGCAAGTGCAAGAGAGAGAAAAAACATCTAGTTAGGTAAATAGTGGTGTTTTATGGCTTACGTTTCAATCGGCCGACTGGTTTGCACGCAACGTGAGCCCTAGTTGTTCAGAGGGCATTATCCCGTAAGTCGGGCTCCCTGTGACTGTTTTTCGAAAGAATTGTTTGATATGACTGACAGATAAAATAATGTTATTTCACGGATCATTGTTCTCTAACATCACCAAATACGGCAGTGGGCTGTGCTCGCTTCGTATTTTATTCTTTATCATACATCTATAATTATCAAGTCAGATACATCAAATGTTCTCTATATATTCTTCTATTTCACATTCATGGATGCTTGTTTGCCCTTTTAGAAAAAAAAGAAAAGAATAGCAATCAGCCATTAAATTTAAAACGACAAAACTAAATAACCTAAGCATCCACATGAACACAAGAAAGTCTGGAAGCAAGAGTAACAGGAAACTAACAAACACCTAAAAGTGCGTGAAAGTAAAATACTCAATTTGAGAATACATTATCTCGTTATCATTTAGACTGATTCCATAAGTCGGTCCCAGTTCGCTTTCTGTTGAACGGTTTTTCTCTCCCACTTTATGCTGAATCAGTCTAATTATCATTATTAGTATTGTTATAATAATTGGTGAAAAGGATTTTGGTTGGTTGGTTGACTGGCTGGTTGGTTGTTTGGTTGGTTGGATGGTTGGTTGGTTAGTTGCAATTAATTGGTTGGTTGATTGGTTGGTTGGTTGCAATTGGTTGGTTGGGAGGTTAGGTTGGTAAATTGCTATTGGTTGGTTGGTTGCAATTGGTTGATAGGTTGGTTGGTTGGTTTGTTGATTGTTTGTTTGGTTGGTTGGTAGGTTGGTTGATTGATTGGTTAGTTGCAATTGGTTGGTTGGTTGATTGGTTGATTGATTGGTTGGTTGATTGGTTAGTTGCAATTGGTTGCTTGGTTGGTAGGTTGATTGATTGGTTGGTTGCAATTGGTTGCTTGTTTGGTTGGTTGGGAGATTAGGTTTGTTAAACAATAATATATTCACTTGTTATTCATCTCTAATTTTCATCAAGGTGAAATTATCATTAATTCGGCTCTGAAAGCAAATGATATAGTATCAATAATCTTAACTCACATTTAAGTACTGGACTTTGATGGGGCGGGAAATGTTGGCGGAGGTCGAGGTTTATTCGGTTCGACTGAAAAAAAAAAATAACGACAAGGCATTAATCAAACAGGCGAAAATGTCTAAAGCATTGTTACAAGTATTCATTTATAGGTAGAACAGGGATGATCGTCGTTTGTTTAGCGATGGACATAGGCTAGTATTTTAAATAAGAATTTTTTTATACCGTTTTTTTATCAAGTATCTTTTAACCATTAAAAATAGAGCGCACATATGTTATCGCAATAGCATTAATTATGGGGCAGGCCGGCATTTCATAGAAAAAAAAAGCCTCAAATTTACATTTTTGCGCTTGTGTCAGTCTAGTCAGGTACTGCATAAAACCCACGTCATATCACAAGGGGAAAAATGAGATTCCTATAATGGGTTTATTTTGGGTTACCAATGGGATACCAAACACAACATTGGGTTCAGATTTACCCATATTTTTCCTATTACAGCCAAACCTACTGAAGCAGTCCTATCAAGAAGGCAATGTTCGATTCATTTTTCAGAACTCGATTTCAAGTTTGTTTTAAATCGTGTAAAAATGGAATCGAAGTTGTAAATTTCAATCAGGACTCGATTGAAACTCGATTCGTCAAATTGCACTATTTCAAAAATAAGATCATAATAATGACTGCCGTGAATTCCCTTAGCAGACCATATACAACTGGACTACCGCTGCCAATAGCAAAAAGAGAGCAAATAATACATTTACACAATAGCGGATATTCGAAAATGATGTTTCCAATTGGAAACATCACTTTTCGAGTATGTGTAACATATCGAAGTATTTCGAGCATAATCGAACATTACCGTCGTTATGCATG
This sequence comes from Diadumene lineata, assembly GCA_918843875.1. Classification (NCBI taxonomy): domain Eukaryota; kingdom Metazoa; phylum Cnidaria; class Anthozoa; order Actiniaria; family Diadumenidae; genus Diadumene; species Diadumene lineata. The sequence goes on from OU974069.1 coordinate 30,279,159, forward strand.
GCACCGTTCAGTACCGCTCGGACACGACGGTAAGAACCCAGTTATTATCTCCCTTACTTCTTCGCACGTATTGTTTTCGAGAAATTGTTGATCTTTTTCCAGCAGAGCAAGTTTTTCTTAAATGAATTATTCGTTATCTGGATAAACACGGCCGACATCTTGAATAACTACAATATTACCCAACATTCACTATGACTACTGTTATACACCGAATCGAAATATGGCGGACGGCGCGGTTATGTACTGGATCGATATCACAGAAACGAGGCTAGTCAGTCATCGCACATATACATAAACATACCGTTAACATTTTCCCCTCAAATTTTTCATGATATTGAATGTTAACTTTTTGCAGTTCTTTGACTCAAAAATAATACAAAGCAAATAATGCAATAGCGTCAATAAGAATATATCTAAAATTACTATGGGGAGGAAATGTCGATAAAGAAATGAGTGAGGACAACATGTTAAGTGGGCTGAAAATCAACTAACCGCAAATAAAAGGATTGATGAGAAGTATGAGACCATGTCAGTAGGTAAAATATACATCAAATGATGAAAGCTTAGGAAATGCTTTATAAAACATCCTATTTAGAATTATATCTGTTTAGTTTTTTGTTAGAGAAAATAAAGTAAAGACATTTTGCGCGTCCCGAACAAAAACGTTTGATCCCGCGAAAGTAAAACAGACTAAAAATCACAAGAAATAGTTTGAATCGGTAAATAATTGCACTCTACTAACGCTAGAATATACAAAAGAGACACAATCACAATAAATTAAACCACAATAGCTTTCTTGACCTCATTTTTGAGCTTTTTTGTAAAGGTAAAGCTGAGCGACGATGCGGCGACTACACGATAATTTATTAGAAGCCAGTCAAGGGTAGCGTTGATTTGTTGGTGGTAGCGTTGAGTCTGGAGAGCGGCTCATTTGCATACAGTAGAGTCACCCCCTCCCTCCTGCCCCAAACCAATATATAATGACCGGTCCCTAATAAATATATATATATATATTCAAATTTTACGTAATATCTAAGTTTTATGTCCTACGGTTACAAGCTCTCAGGTAATGAATACTTTGTAGGAGAAATTACAACTTACTTATGGCTATATTGAGTTTTGTACACTCGGCACCACAGACACTTAAAACGTTTGGATCCTTACGGCACGAGCAACGGTATTTCACTTCTGGTGAGACCTCAAAGATAAAGTCCTTTCCGATTTGTGATACCCCACGATGATCTTCACAGGCTAGTAATTTAACGAAAAAATAACATAGTTACAAATGATTATAACACAAATATGAAAAATGGTTACTATCAAAATAACATGAATTGGGGGTCACTTGAAAAAAAGTGCTGTATGCATAGTATATGCCCACAAAAAAACAGTTTTCATTTTGTGTGTGTGTGTGTGTGTGTGTGTGTGATCGCGCTATTGATGCCGTCGGGTATCGAATATCGAATTTTCATGTAAAATATGTTTGAATGTGGCTGTAACAGTAATCACGATACAAAAAAATGTGATGTAAATCAAACAGTAGAGGTTTGCTCATGCTTTCTTTCTTTTGTATGCAACAATCTATTAGGTTTCCGTTTTCGACATGTACATATAAACAAAACGTTACCTACATCTTGGTACTAGAGATAGTTGGAACTCATATACATATATCTACATGAGTGGACATAGGTGATGTACATATAAACAAAACATTACCTACATCTTGGTACTAGAGATAGTTGGAACTCATATACATACATCTACATGAGTGGACATAGGTTGCGCGACTCATTATAAGCTTGTGAACGTAAACCAATCAGCATTCCCGAAGAAATTGTTTGCTAACTAAAGTTGTGCTGTCCTAGTATAGCAGCTTAATATACTTACCACATATATTCCAGCCACAATCGCCTGGAACTTTCTTTTCGCATACCGGTTTTGCACAGTGGACTGTTTTGTTCCATTGTCCTTTACATTGCATATGACACGTGTGGGGAGCAATTATTTTCGGCTTTGAAACTAGCTGGCATTTTTCTGGAATGTATTTAGAATGTTTTAGTATAGGGTATCATTAAGGATGGCCGTGACCTGCTTCCTCATGATCAGTGTTTTTTACGTTCACCCGTTACTGGTTAACGTCCTTTGTGATCCGAGAATGCGCGAAACCTTACAATTATAAATCGAATAACATTCTCTTTTTTTCGAATTGAGGTTAATTTCACACTAGCCCTGATAAATTTGAAAACGGAACTTTATTTATCCGGTTAGTCCTTCGGTGTACACTAAAATGCATGAATCCGAAAGAATTTTATTGAATTCTATTGTTTAACGAGCAATTTTTGTCACGGTATGGGAACAAAAGTTTGGTTTTCAAATTTATCCAGCATAGTGTAGTCATAGTCGGAGGGTTCAAATCCGCCGTTTCCCGGTTAACAGCCCAGTGTTCTCTCAACTGAGCTAGCTCGTTAATTCCTTAAATATGCTAAATATAGAAAAAAATGTCGCTCTGGGATCCTTGTGGTTACCAATAAGCTAATAAAAAGCAGTTTTAAAAAGAACTTGATCTAGAGATTCCTCATAGAATTATTTATCTACTATATTATACTGCCTTGTTTCAAGGAATACAATCTGGCAGGTGGTGCACAACCTTAAACTGGAAACTCCCTAAAGTCGGTAAGTTTGTATATTTGTTCATAATGTTTATGGGAAATTTTGACAAAATTAAACTGTCTATTTGATCAACAAGTGAGGAATCAATTGGAATCTTATTAGAATAAAATTTTGTCGTATATAATACTCACCATATTTTTCTCTTTTGTTTATTGAGCTTCCCTATTCAAATGACAAAAAAAGAAGCTATTACACCGTTTGTTGTTCATTAGCAACACTGAAACATTCACACATGCGAAAGACCATTGTGAAACATTCACACATGCGAAAGACCATTGTTATTAACTCGATGGGGCATCCAGTAATGTGAACAAACATTCAATACGAGCAGTGGTTCTTTAGAAATACATTGTTTGCAACCATTGTTTCTGCTGTTATTGAGTGTTTATTCACGTTGTTGAATGCTTCTTCACGCTTATGACAATGCTCTTTTGCTTGAATGAATGTTTCAGTGCAGTTAATGAAGGTAAAATGTGTAATAACGGAATTATACATGTCAATATAAAAAGGGAGTATAAAATAAAGTATAACATAGATTTATTCTTACGCGCGCTCTGATTGGTCCAAAACCGTGGTTTATTTCGCCATAAACCACGGTTTTTGCGAAAATAAATGTGTTCAAATGTCTGTCTATATTATAAAAGCAATAAACGATTGATTTCCGTGGTTTATCGTTGAAATAAACCACGCGGGATGTTGGGAGAGCACTCAAAAGGCCAAAAATCACTCGCAGGATGCTCGTGATTTTTTTAGGCCTTTTTCGTGCTCTCCCAACATCCCGCGTGGTTTATTTCAACGATAAACCACGGAAATCAATCGTTTATTGCTTAATAAAAAGATAAAGGAAGAAAACTGACATGAAAGATACGGTCAAAGAGGTCAAAGCTAGACAATAGAGTATTAGCCGGCGAGACAAACACATAGGACTGGAAGACTGAAACGGAGAGGAAACAAGAAATTTAAAAAAAGAAGATAAAGAACTAAAGACAATAACAATTTTAGTTAGTTCCTGATAGAAACAAGACTGATAAAGGTCGTGCAACACAAAAAGGATGACAAACTGTTCACAAAAACTGCGTACATAAACCTGACACCCCAGCAAAAGGCCAAGAACAAAAACACCAAGGCTGTACATCGTCCTGCTTCAGTGCTTCTTGTCTTTCTCTTCAGTGATCAGATCAGCATTGAGCACGGAAGCATATATACACATTTTGGTGGTAAACCTAATTAAGCCTAATCACTTGAAAATTACCGAGATGCATTGATTGGTTTTTAGATGTTGACACGTTTACCCTGACATAGATTGCCTGTTCTATTCACAAAAAGACTAATTGTTTTCTTAGAATTGCAAATTTATATTAAAACGTCTAGTCCAGCTTAAAATAAATATTTTTTCCTGTCATAATGACGAATGTTTTGTTTAATTGGGAGTATTAGCATTGCTTTGTGTTTGCACACAAATTTTTTTTAGCCTGTGTACAAAATGATTTTAATTTCTTCTAATTGTCGGCTTTGTGTGCCGCAATAATGACCGATTCTCACGCCTCTAAGGTAATTCCATAGAAATAGAACTAGCCATAGAATGTTGATAAAGTTTTCTACTGTAAAACATTTTTAGTTTTTCATTAAAAATATTAAATAAAAAAATTGGATCACCGTATTGCATTTCGAGAGAAAAATTTTTAACGTATACCCACTTTTGTCAATTTAGCGTCTATCATTAGAAAATGGACATCATAAAAGTATCTCTTTATTGAGCTTGGTCAATACCAAATATTTTGAATGTGCTTTAATGTGCTCCTTATACATTGGGCTACCGATGTAAAGCAATAGATTTGCACTAAAATTCAACAGCAAAGAGAAATAAAACAAAAATTTACAAAATGTTTCAATTTTTACGGGCCTCATTGATGCTTTGAAAGAAACACTTTTCAAAATAACGAAAAATCTAGCCATAGAATTTTTTCATCGATCATATATGTTTTGAAAATGTGAAAACTGTTCGTACTTTTACGTAAAAGTGTTCCTCATATTTTTTGATGATAAGAAATGTAAACTCTAAAATTCAAAATATGCGCAGAACTATGCGCAATGCAAAACTATGGAATTACCTTAAATACTGTTAGTTTGACACTGAGTGAATAGGACAAACTTGGCTTAATTTAAAATCAATATCTTTTAAAATATCATTTTTTTTTTTTGCTGTTGTTATTGCGACTATACATAAAATCGGGATTCAATCCGACAAGGGTGCATCGATCACTCATAATAACAATTGATAAATTTATTATTGTTGTACATATTTGTTGATATAATTCAAAGATTTCTTATATATATATATATATATATATATTTAATTGTTCTTATATTTGTAAATATAATATACATTATTCAATTTTATTATTAAAGCGCTTTTGGACTATTTTAAGGGATCAGCGCTACATAAATGAAGTATCATTATTCTTATTATCATTCTTAAGTGAAAGAAAGATTGAATGCTCAAACAAATAAGGGAAGTATGGGTTCGTTGATTATCGTTTTTATAATAATGGAAAATACTCCCTACCAGGACGTAATCGTTTTGATGTGTTACATAATTAAAGGTCCAAGTCAATGCCCGCTGCTTTATTGCTCTTTAAACATTATGTAACGGCTCTTTTTTTTTCAAATTACCTTTGGCTCTGATAATCCCTGAGAGTAACAAGTTTTTCCATTCACGTGCACTCTGCCACGCACCCAGACTGGCTCTCTATTTTAAACTAATTCGGTTAATTTGTGGGCGCGGCCTTAAATTTGCGGCCGTTGACTAGTAACTTTCTACTTTCTATAATCTGGTGAAGACTGAGTACATTGTTTGAACAGGCCGACATGAATAAAATGTAGTTTCGTGTTTGTTGTTTAAAGTTAATCTTACTTCTTTTGTTCATTTTGATTAATTGAATGTGCTGTAAATTGTAAAAATACGTTGTTCTAAGGGCCTGTTTATATGAGGCGAGCCAGCCCGGTTTAGCGAGCTGGTTTCTTTTTTTGTTACGCTCTGATAGCCTGAACACAAAATAAACCAGCCCGCTAAACCGGGCTAGCTCGCCGAATATAAACAGGTCCTAAGATATACAAATTTGGGCATAAAACGACATGAAATTGACGTATACAATATCTGTAAGTCTGTAGTTGACATCACTGTGGCCATGTCGAAATAATGGTTGGGAAACTTATTTTTCATGTCTTGGCTTTTTAGGTTGAACTGATCTTGGCCGTGCACTGATTTTTATTCATTCTCATTCGAAATTATAAATTATAATTACAACTTTAAGTTGTTTAACAAGGTTTATTTTTCTCTTTGAATGTTTCTTTTTTTTTAATCTCCCTCTCTCTATATATTTTTTTCCAAATTAGTTTGAGTGATTTTGTTGTTCACGCTTCCTTGACTTCAAACCCGCACGACTAAAACCGCACTTTTTTTACTTTTTTTCCTCGGTAATCATGGTATTACAAAGTAATACCATGTCACTCGGGAAATTAGCGATTAAATTTCCCCGAATACCTCGGGAAAATTTGTTAAAGTCCCTCGGGCTGCGCCCTCGGGACTTCAACAAAATTTCCCTCGCCATTCGGGGAAATTTAATCGCTAATTTCCCTCGTGCCATGGTATTACTTATAAACAACAAGCTTTGGCGCTATTCACGCATCTCCAGTGGAAAATTGGAAAATGGTATTTAGTTTAGATAGTTTTATAATTATGTTCTTTGTCTGTATTTAATATCTTTTATTTGAACAATTTTGACCAACAAAATGAAAATATGCACATTTGGAATTTGTACCGAGCTTGAATTTATTAAGGCCGGTACACACTAGGCGACAAGTCGCAGCGACTTGTCCCCGCGACATGTTGCCTCAGAGTGCACTGGTTCAGCAATCCCAACCGGTTGGATTTCATGCGGCAAGTCGTCGCAACAAAATTCTGTCGCGGCGTCAACAATTTTTGCCAAAAAATGTTAGTACACACGGTAGGAAATTGTCGCTGCGACATGTCGCGGGGACAAGTCGCTACGACTTGTCGCCTAGTGTGTACCGGCCTTTAGAATTGTTGGATCTTTAGCTGGAGTGGAATGATAGTTGGTTAACTAATTAATGTAGCAATTTATGAATGCGTTCGGTGTGTAGTAATGAAAGAAATGTTAAGAGGAAAATATCATACGCCCTTGGCAGGATTTGAACCCACGTCTTCGGTATTCTAGTCTAGGATGTGTCAACTAATTAATGGATTATTTAGTTATTAAAATTATACTTTTAAATTGAAGTTTTCAGATTGTATTCCTTTCAAAAACTTCGCAGTTGTTATGCACAATTAAAGTTTTGTTATAGATGTTGTAATTAATATCTAACAGAACTCCATGCTTGTTCAATTTGAAAATAATTGTACTCGAAATATTCCTCGCACTGCAGATTGGAGTCGACCTATGCGGCCTAGCTATGCAATTTTAGAAATCCTCGGATTTTTTTCTCGTCCAGTTATTTCCAAATTGGACTGCATGGAGTCCTATTACCTATACAAATGCGTTCGGTAACTGAATTAGAGATTGTAAGAGCATCGTAAAACTCCTATCTGGGACCGCCTCAAGGGACAGTCTTAGATCTTCTCCGAAATTACCACTAAATCGCATTCATTTCGTAATCTACATTTCAGAAAGCTTTTTCATCTAATTTTCAAATATTTGTCAATTAATTCATAGTGACTGAGACAACATCACTCCCGTGAATCAAAACATGACGATTTAAAAAGATTTTTTTTTTTTTTGCTTTTAAAAGAGAAATTTCGAGTATAACTACCAAAATAACAATCACAAATGTAATACTTTTATTTGTATGTGTTCAAATGTGAGTGATTTTCAGCGGAGACTTGAGGTCCTCAATATTTCGACTTTTATTTTTACAGTACAATATTAGTTCACAAAACCCATCTCAATTCAAAATATTTCAATCTACAAAAAAACTTACGAGTTTGAATCATGCAAACTTCTGAATTTTTTGGTTTTATTCAAAATACTGACCTAAAATAGTTTTTGTCGATACGTGAACATTTTTTTTCCAAATCCACTGCAGCATTGTTTATGGGCTCTAGAAAACATCTTAATGTCACTAGCTGTACCTTATGTGTTTACGAGTAAAAATTAAATCACTCTCGAATATTGGATATTCAACGATGCAAATGAAATTTTATCGCGTTGATACAAAAATCATGCCTACATATCTTTCCAGAACTTTTCTCATGCCAAACATGAATCTTGATCAGAATGGATAATGTTTCAGTCTAAATACCAAAATTGTTAACATTCTCCAAATGGGTCAAATAATAATTATTTTCATTATTCACAATCAAATAGAACCAAACATTTAAAACAAATACTATGGAATTTTTTTTTAATCTGTCATGCTATGATTGACACCAAAATTGTTAACATTCTCCAAATGAGTCAAATAATTAATATTTTCATTATTCATTAAATAATTAAAACATCTGTCATGCTATGACTGACACATATAGAAGGGAAGATTTGCTTTAAGGTAGTTCGGGACCCTTGCTACTGTGCATTCTGCTCGCGCATGTGAAATCAAATAAAATTTCTCGTGTGGTTAAAAAGACATTTTGCGTTATAGCCAAAATATGGTCATTCTTGAACTTTTTGTTAAAAAATAACATCATGTCATTGCATACGGGCCTCAAAAGCAACTAGTGCTCATTCCCGCGCGTCCAAAACATTGAAATAATCTTATTTTCCGCGCGTTTTTTGCTTATAGCTCTAAAATTAGCACGGGGACACCCGATTATTTTTCCATTTTAATATTTGGCATAAAACCAGCTTTGAAATTTTGAAATAAAAAATACATGGTCTTTGAGACCAAAACATTGTAATTTTGACTTTTTGGGGGTAAAGTGTACAAAAAATTAATGAAGCTCTTCATTTAAATCTCCGTAGAATATCTCAGTCGATGTATTTTCCAAGGAATAAATTCATAGGAGCTATAGCGAAGGGAGTATTTTGTCAGAATCTTATAGCAGATTTGTAAAAAACTTTCAAATTTGTTCGCAAGAACATTACTTTCAACAAATTTGATGTTACTTCTTTTAGTTGACATGGGGGCAAAAATGGGCCTTTCACCACCCCCACAGTTCCAAAACAAGCGCGGTGACCCCTATTTTTTATTTCATTTTTGTTTTTCATATGTGTCAGTCCTTATGAAGAAAAAGTTTTAAAAAATTCTATCGGCGGGAAGTGTGGATCCCGAACTACCTTAAATACGGTATATAAATTTACAAATTAAGGAACCTTGGTTTTACCTCTTACATTGTACTAAAAAAGGCAGTATCACAATTCGGCATATTTAAATTTTATATTTTGTTAAGTGACCTTATTTATATTCATTCATTCATTCGTTCATTCATTCATTCATTCATTCATTCATTCATTCATTCATTCATTCATTCATTCATTCATTCATTCATTCATTCATTCATTCATTCATTCATTCATTTATTTATTTATTTATTTATTTATTTATTCATTTATTTATTTATTTATTTACTAATGAATGAATGAATGAATGAATGCATGAATGAGTGAATGAATGAATGAGTGAATGAGGGAATGAGTGAATGAGTGAATGAGTGAATGAGTGAATGAGTGAATGAGTGAATGAGTGAATGAGTGAATGAGTGAATGAGTGAATGAGTGAATGAGTGAATGAGTGAATGAGTGAATGAGTGAATGAGTGAATGAGTGAATGAGTGAATGAGTGAATGAGTGAATGAGTGAATGAGTGAATGAGTGAATGAGTGAATGAGTGAATGAGTGAATGAGTGCATGAGTGAATGAGTGAATGAGTGAATGAGTGAATCAATCAATCAATCAATCAATGAACAAATAAACACATAAACAAATAAATAAATAAATAAACGTCACATAGTTTTTTTTTTCTTTTCTTTTCTTTTCTTTTCTTTTCTTTTCTTTTCTTTTTAATAGCCTCAACGTAATTTGACATTTAACTCTAACCCCAGATTCTGCAGATTTGATTCTGTTTCCTCATAGGAAGACGTTTTTATCACTTAGTCTATCGATACTAGCTGTCTTCAAATGTCCTCTACAGTAATCCTTTCCATCCCCACTGCGGTAGTTTTGAAAGTAACACAATAACGACTATTCCAGAATGGTACTTTTCCGTACATTATAATTACGTTTAATAAACGAGTGTTACGCGAGGGCATTTACACCTGATAAAACACGATCTAATAATTTATTAAACTGCTTCAAAAAGTCCAATATCGAGGTCCAATACTTATCTAAAATGTTATCACTTGAGATAAATACTGAAAAAAGTAAAACTTATATGAAGATGGACATATAATTTTTATTGAGCAAGGGCAACTGATTGAGCTACAATTCAGGACCATCAGCAAGCATGGGATTCATAGAAATCTTCAAAAGCTTTAGGATGATGATGGTAATAGTTAGCAAAATGATAACTGAGCTAGAAAGAAAAAAATGTGGTAGGATTAATAGAGTAGAAAATGCCTGATATATGATGCATGAGATGATCATGTAGGAGTTATATTGTGCTCATTTTGAAAGCAGTTATTGCCAGTGTGGGACTCAGTTCAGCTCTATATAAAGCAAATAAAATAAACCCATTGAACGAAAAACCAAAAAAAATCCAGTTACTTCTCCAATCACAACGGATCATACGAGATGCTTCTAGCAGTCTAACTGATTTAAAAATATACACCCCGACGAAATGACAAATTCGTCTAAAGCATTCTAACTGATCTGATATGGATCTGATATGGCCTAGTTTCAGGGAAATTACTTTATCAGAATAACGATTACAAGAAATCACCGTATTCAGTTCTGATAAAAACATCAGTGGGAAACTTTCTAACAGCTGTCATAAAAACGATACGTGTGAGCATTGCATAAATTACAATCAAAGCCGTAAGTTAAAAAAATTGGTACGGGAACTATTTAATCTATTATAACACCACCAGAAATGAACACTGACCAAGCGCAATGATTATAACAGTAAAATAAAATGAAAACATGTATATTCCATGTATATATGCTCATATGTGCCAAGCTGCTAAGCAAGCTAAAGGCCGGTACACACTAGACGACAAGTCGCAGCGACTTGTCCCCGCGACATGTCGCAGCGACAATTTCCTCCCATGTGAACTAACATTTTTTGGCGAAAATTGTTGTCACCGCGACAGAATTTTGTCGCTGCGACTTGCCGCATGAAATCCAACCGGTTGGGATTGCTGAACCAGTGCACTCTGAGGCGACATGCCGCGGGGACAAGTCGCTGCGACTTGTCGCCTAGTGTGTACCGGCCTTAATAAATTCAAGCTCGGTACAAATTAAAGGCCGGCACACACTAGGCGACAAGTCGCAGCGACTTGTCCCCGCGACATGTCGCCTCAGTGTGCACTGGTTCAGCAATTCCAACCGGTTGGATTTCATGCGGCAAGTCGCAGCAAACAAAATTCTGTCGCGGCGACAACAATTTTCGCCAAAAAATGTTAGTACACACGGGAGGAAATTGTCGCTGCGACTTGTCGCTTAGTGTGTACCGGCCTTAAGCTGTTTTAGGGTGCCGTGGACAAGAAAATTCAATTTTTGCTCGATACACAATCATCCCAGTTGGATGACTAAATAAAAATGAGCTATATGGAACAACAAACATACATGGCTTATTGTTTTGACCTGTATACATGAGTAAAGAAAGTAATAATATAATGATAATAAATGACAAATAATTTGTATAGCGCCAAAATCAATGTTCAATGGCGCGATGGTGTTTAAGAAAATATGTACATGATAAAACATGAAATATGTATATAATACATAAGCGATATAATGAAAGCCTTATATTCACTAGTGTAGAATGGCGACGACACTTTAGTTATCATGTGTACAAAAAATATTTTTATTGTTGTATTGTGTGCCACCGGACAACGCTGACTGACGCGAGGGAAACTGATCGTGGTCGTTTTTTCAATCGCATCTTTTGTGCTATGGTTCGCACATTAACATAACTACAGTACGTTTATGACGTGATTATTTGTAAGCAGTGAATATCAAAATGCACTATAAAGTTTAGTTTACAGTTCCAGTTTACAATTCACAGATTTTAGAGAGGTTTTCAACTGACAAATTCAACAAACCATTTCTCATAATTTAAGAAGATAACATATGAAACACTGCTGTTCTTTAGGGATCCTGTATAATTTTTTAGTTCGGGGGGAGGGGGGGGGGGGGGTTCCTGTCCTTCTAAAGAAACTTCAAAATGCATGGCTGCCAGTTTGATAAAATGTTCACTGCAATCTCTGGACATTTTCATGGAATGTTTCCGAGGTTTGTGGTCGTAGACAGTAGAAAATCCCTAAAATAAAATCCACAGTTACTACCAAATAAGGTAAGATTACCTAATATGGTTATGGCTGCGAATGTTTTTTTTAATAATTGTTTGATATGACTGACAGATAAAATAATGTTATTTCACGGATCATTGTTCTCTAACATCACCAAATACGGTAGTGGGTTGTGGTCGCGACGTATTTTATTCTTTATTATACATCTATAATTATCAAGTCAGATACATCAAATATTCTCTCTATATTCTCTCTATATTCTTCTCTTTCACATTCATCGATGCTTGTTTGTCCTTTTTAGAAAAGAAAAAAAGAAAATAAAAGCAATCAGCCATTAAATTTAAAACGACAAAACCAAATAATCTGTGCATCCACATGAACACAAGAAAGACTGGAAGCTAGAGAAACAAGAAACCATGCAACAAAACCTAAAAGTGCGTGAAAGTAAAATACTCAATTTGAGAATACATTATCTCGTTATCATTTAGACTGATTCCATAAGTCGGTCCCAGTTCGCTTTCTGTTGAACGGTTTTTCTCTCCCATTTTATGTAATCAGTCTAATTATCATTAGTATTGTTACAATAATTGGTGGAAGGATTTTGGTTGGTTGGTTGGTTGGTTAGCTGATTGGTTGGTTGGTTAGCTGGTTGGTTAGTTGGTTGGTTGAAATTGGTTGGTTAGTTGGTTGGTTGGTTAGTTGGTTGGTTGGTGGGTTAGTTGGTTGGTTGGTTGGTTGGTTGGTTGGTTGGTTGATTGGTTGATTGGTTGGTTAGTTGGTTGGTTGGTTGGTTGGTTGGTTGGTTGGTTAGCTGGTTGGTTAGTTGGTTAGCTGGTTGGTTAGTTGGTTGGTTGCAATTGGTTGGTTAGTTGGTTGGTTGGTTAGTTGGTTGGTTGGTTGGTTGGTTGGTTGGTTGGTGGGTTAGTTGGTTGGTTGGTTGGTTGGTTGGTTGGTTGATTGGTTGGTTGGTTGGTTGGTTGGTTGGTTGGTTGGTTGGTTGGTTGGTTGGTTGGTTGGTTGGTTGGTTGGTTACATGGTTGGTTGGTTGGTTAGTTAGTTGGTCGGTTGGTTGGTTAGCTGGTTGGTTGGTTGGGTGATTGATTGGTTGCAATTGGTTGGTTAGTTGCAAACTATAATGTATTCGCTTGTTATTCATCTATAATATTCATTAAGGTGAAATTACCATAAAAACGACTCTGAAAGCATATGTTATAGCATTAATAATCAACTTACATTTCCGTACTGATCTGTCTGGTTTTAGAAAAAAGGAAACGGGAATGTTGGACGAGGTCGAGGTCTATTCGGTTTGACTGAAAAAAAAAAACGACAATGCATTAATTAAACAGGAAAAATGTCAAAAAAATCAATGTTATAAGTATTCAATTATTGGTAGAACAGGGATGGTCGTCGTTTGTTTAACAGTGGAAATAGACTAGTACTTTTAATAAGAAATTTTAATGCCGAGAATTTTTTTATCAAGGAAATTTAAGAAACCCGCTCGTTCCTCCCGAGAACAGTGTCCCGACTTCGGACTTCGGACTTCGGACTTCGGACTTCGGACTTCGGACTTCGGACTTCGGACTTCGGACTTCGGACTTCGGACTTTGCTGTCACAAGGATTTGTGTCCCCCCGGGTTTTGTGTTCCACCACCCCTCCCCTTACAATTACATCTTCCATTATTAAAATCTTGAATGAAAAGCCAACTAAAACACGTTAAACTGCTTAAAAAAAAACAACAGACAAATGTAAAGCAATCTTTAATTCACTACCAAAAGAAGCACTTTTGAACAAAAAGTCCTTACAATAGTATGAAAGAAATTCTTCACAAGGCTTACCGAAAGTTGACTGCCATAGTCTAAGGTGATAAAAGAGACCTAAAAGTAATTTTTACAATTCCAATTCTAGATGTTTTTGTAACTAAAAAGGATAGAAAAGTCCTATTTTTATCATTCATATCTTGTTTTGCAAAAAATCTCTATAATTGAGTTCATAAACTTTCGAGTTTGTCCATAAGTGAAATTCGCGACTTCAAAGTTCATCATATTCGTGCAAATTGACTTGCCGTTTTTAACTTTCAAAGCATCTAAAATTTGAATTATACATCTTCCTTTTTACAGTCGATTTTCGGCCTATTGTGATGAAATTCTGTGCTAGTTTTTGAAGTGAAGTGGAGGTGTGATGGTGTCTTTTTGTTTTTACATCTTTTTGTCGTAAATGTGAGAAGTTGGAAGTTGGAAGTCGGTATTAGGTACTCGCTTTGATAATAGTCAGATAATAGTTCTTTTAATCTTGAGGGGGTATTTACAATTTGGAAAGGCTAAACGCGTGACCTTAAGTCGCCTAAAATCGTTCAAAATTGCTTAAAACCGGGAAAAATTGCTTAAAATCGCTCCAAATTGCTTAAAATTGCTCAAAATCGCTCAAAATTTCTTTAGATAGCTCAAATTTGCTCAAGATTGCTTAAACTCTCTCAAAGTTGCCTACAATTGCACAAATGTGTCTGAAATAGATTTTAATTCGCAGCAGATTAATATTAAGACAGAGTGAAAATGTTTGTATATAGAGTGCAAACAACGATCTGAAAATTAATTTTGATATATAAATGCAAACAAGTATAAATGTAAATTAACATAAAATATATATATTTATATGAGGGGCGATCATCACAATGTTATGGTGCTGAAGGGGAAAATCTGTTAAATTTTACGGCGTCTAGAAAAAATCTTCCCCACCCCCCAAGGCCATAAATAATGACCGGTCCCTAATAAATTTTTTTTCTTCAAATTTTACGTAATATCTAAGATTTATGTTCTACTGTTACAAGCTCTCATATAATGAATACTTTGTAGGAGAAATTACAACTTACTTATGGCTATATTGAGTTTTGTACACTCGGCACCACAGACACTTAAAACTTTTGGATCCTTACGGCACGAGCAACGGTATTTCACTTCTGGTGAGACCTCAAAGATAAAGTCCTTTCCAATTTGTGATACCCCACGATGATCTTCACAAGCTAGTAATTTAACGAAAAAATAGCATAGTTACAAATGATTATAACACAAATATGAAAAATGATTATTATCAAAATAACATGAATTGGGGGTCACTTGAAAAAAAGTGCTGTATACATAATATATGCCCACAAAAAAACAGTTTTCATTTTGTGTGTGTGTGTGATCGCGCTATTGATGCCGTCGGGTATCGAATATCGAATTTTCATGTAAAATATGTTCGAATGTGGCTGTAACAGTAATCACGATACAAAAAAATGTGATGTAAATGAAACAGGTTTGCTCATTGATAATTTTAAAGAATAATGCAACCTTCCGTTCTTGCTTTTGTATGTATGCAACAATCTATTAGGTTAACACATTTTCGACATAAGGGATGTACATATAAACAAAACATTACCTACATCTTGGTACTAGAGATAGTTGGAACTCATATGCATATATCTACATGAGTGGACATAGGTTGCGCTCCTCATTATAAGCTTTGATACAAATTTTAGTGCTAAAAAGTGCATGGCGTAAACCAATCTGCATTCCCGAAGAAATTGTTCACAAACTAAAGTTGTGCTGTATTAGTATAGCAGCTTTATATACTTACCACATACATTCCAGCCACAATCGCCTGGAACTTTCTTTGGGCATACAGGTTTTGGACAGAAGAAGTATGAGAGCGGTTGCTCAGCGTAATCCCCTTCACATTTCTTTTTCATTCGGCACGTGTGGCCATGGGGATCCATCCTTTCCTTTGAAACCAACGAGCATCGTGCTCCTGTTGTCAATGGAAGGGTTTTAAAAACAATTATCTGATTTCAGAATGTTCTAAGATAAACTGTTTTCCTCTTGTCGTGTAAAACCTTCACCATCAATCAGGGTCTTAAAATAATCTGAGAATGCTCGATTTATAATCGTTGGACTTCGCGTCTTCCCGGATAAAGGAAGTTAAGTTGGAGGTTATATAAAAAGAGAAATTGAATGTTTTTCCTTTTTTTTGGCTTTTCTGCCAGTTATTAATGCTAAAATTAGAACAGTGGTTTGATGTGATGTAATTAATGTGACCATGCTATATAAGCACTACCAAGAGAGTATGAGATAAGAGAGCTTATCCCCGGACCCCATCAAATGTTCTACTCGTCGTGCTATGTTTAGAATTCGGTTAACAATCTCCGCACTTTTGTCTTGAGATGTTTTGACTATGCAACCACGCCTCCTGCAATCTGGCCAATGATGTTTCGACCAAGAAAAGACTTCAGTTTAAAAATAGAATGAAATATCCCCTGATGAGTGTAAAGCACAATGCGGGAGATAAGCTCTCAAACTCTCTTGCCACTCAGCATTGCATTACGGTAATGCAATGTACGTATTGTGGTGCTTATATAGCACGTTATCTACTTGTCTAGTCTCAATGCGCTTTAACAATCATGAGGCTGATAAGTCCGATTGTAATTAGTATGTATTACTGTAGGCTTATCATTAAGGATGGTCGTGACCTGCTTCCTCAGTCGTTCTTTTACGTTTACCCGTTACTGGTTAACGTCCTTTATGATCCGAGAATACGCGAAGCCTTACAATTGTAAATCGAATGACATTCTCCTCCATTCAATTATAACTTTATTTAAAAATGTCGCTCTGGGATCCTTGTGGTTACCAATAAGCTAATAAAAAGCAGTTTTAAAAAGAAATTGATCTAGAGATTCCTCATAGAATTATGTATCTACTATATTATACTGCCTTGTTTCAAGGCAAGATATGTACAATTTGGTAGGTGGTGCACAAACTGAAAACGCTCTAAAGCATGCATGTAGAAAGTTTGTATATTTGGTTATAATACTTATGTGAAATTTTGATAAATCAAACTGTCTATTTGATCAACAAGTGAGGAATCAACTGTAATCTTATTAGAATAAAATTTTGTCGTATATGATGCTCACCATATTTTTCTCTTTTGTTTATTGAGCTTCCCTATTCAAAAGACAAACAGAAACAATTTAGCAATAACAGAATTATACATATCAATATAGAAAGAAAGCATAAAATAAATTAAAAAATAAAGGAAAAAAGATACGCAGACAGTATTAGCCGGCGAGACAAACAAATAGGACTAGAAGACTGAAACGGAGAGAAAACAAGAAATTTAAAAAAAAGAAGAAAAAGAACGAAAAGTAAAGGAGAACAACACACGAGGAAGAGGTGAATGGTTGAAAGGTTGAAAATGAAACGAATGTGCATGTAAGAAGAGTGTCCAAACCTCTATATAAACGAAACAGACAAAAAAGGCAGAATAATAAAAACTTAAGACAATAACAATTTTAGTTAGTTCCTGATAGAAACAAGACTGATACAGGTCGTACAACACAAAAAGATGATAAACTATTCACAAAAACCTGCGTACATAAACCTGACACCCCAGCAAAAGGCCAAGAACAAAAACACCAAGGTTGTACATCGTCCTGCTTCAGTGCTTCTTGTCTTTCTTGTCTTTCTCTTCAGTGATCAGATCAGCATTGAGCACGGAAGCATATATACACATTGTGGCGGAAGACCTAATTAAGCCTAATCATTTGAAAGTTACCGAGATGCGTTGATTGGTTTTTAGATGTTGACACGTTTACCCTGACATAGATTGCCAAGGTAACGCCATCAAATGCACAACATTTTGAAGCTTAGTTAACTTGCTCCATTCACAAAAAGACTAATTGTTTTCTTAGAAATGCAAATTTATATTCAAACGTCTTAACTCCAAGTAAGTCCAGCTTAAAATAAGTCTTTTTTCCTGTCATAATGACGAATGTTTTGTTTAATTGGGAGTATTAGCATTGCTTAGTGTTTGCGCATAAATATTGTTTAAACTTTTTTAGCTTGTTTATAAACTGATTTTAATTTCTTTTAATTGTCGGCTTTGGGTGCCTCAATAATGACCAATTTTACGCTTTTAAGTACTGTTAGTTTGACACTGAGTGAATAGGAGAAACTTGGCTTAATTTAAAACCAATATCTTTATTTTATACATGTATCATGTTGTGTTGTTGCAACTAGACATAAAATCGGTGTTCAGTCCGACAAGAGTGGACGGATCACTCGTGATATTCTCAAAACAAATATTTTTTTATAAGGCAGAGTTTAGATAGTGATATTTATAGTTATAAAACAATTAATTAAATGATTATTTTTGTATATACTCATATATTTGAAGTTATAATTCTTAAATTCTTATGAATTTATGTAAAATCAATATTCATTTTTTTAATTACATTTCCAAACCTCATTAAAACATAGTTAGTTACAATTTTCTAATGAATTTCTTAGAAAAATAATTATAACTGTACACTAAAACAATAGGCAACAACGACAAAAATGTATACCCAGGCTGATTACTAGAAACAATAATAATTGATTTACATTATTTATTATTATTATTTATTACTTGTAAAGCGCTTTTGGACTATTGTTATGGAGCCAGCGCTATATCAGTAAATAAAGTATTATTATAATTATTATTATTGTTTGGTGATTATAAAAATTAAAAGCCTTAAATAATGAAAGTATGGATTCGTTCCCTCTCGTGCAGATATTTTTAACGTTTTCAGGTTCGTTGATTACCGTTTTTATAATAACAAAAAGTACTCCTTCCCAGGGTGTAATCTTTTTTATGCCTTTATTGCTCTTTAAACGTTGTGTAACGGCTCCTTACCTTTAAGATTACCTTTGTCTCTGATAAGCGCGGAGCTTAACGATTTTTTCCGCTCACGTGAACTCTGCCACGCAATCAGACTGGCTTGTGGCTAATGAGTGGGCGGTCTTACTTTCTACAATCTGTTGAAAATTGCCTGAGCACATTGTTTGAATAGGAAGACATAAAGTAAATGTATAGTCTCCCCTTTGTTGTTCAAAGTTACTCTCACTCCTTTTGCTCATTTTGATTAATTGAATGCGCTGTATATTGTAAAAGACGTTCAAAGGGCCTTGTTTATATGAGGCGAGCCAGCCCGGTTATTTCTGGTTGAAATATAGTGAAATTGTTGGTTGACGTTTCGGCTACGCTGTAGTAGTCCGGCTTCCTCAAAAGGAATTATCATTGTTATTGATTCTTTTTTTTCCTGATTTTGTTTATATAATCGCATTCATTAATTGCGTCTTATATCATATTCAAAGCAATTTGCAAATATGTTTTGATTTGCAGCCATTTGAAAAAACACGCTTTCAATGAATGCGTTATGTAAGACTTTTTACTTTTTCAAAAAAAAAAAACTTTTGTTATTCCTGATTTTGTTTATATATTCGGGTTCATTAATTGCGTGATCTTCTCCGAGTCTTTCATTTTTGACTGAAGTTTCTGATACAGTACATATTTATACAATAAATGATACTTTTTCTGCTTGGTAGCGTACGCTTGCGCCGTTCGCTGAATATGAACTGTAGTTCATGCGAATTATTCGTCGAAAATTCACTATCCATCAGTCCTGGCATTATCTGATGTCCGTAAAATCTTCTATTAAGCATTTTAGAAATGCATTCTTTTAACTGTTTACGACCGATTCAGTAAAAAGTTGCCGAAAACAAGCCGGCGTAATTGTTTGAAACACCGACGATTTTACAGAGCCAGTTAGTGGGTAGATTACAAACAACATTACCAAGAGCGATCTCCTTTTAACGTCTCGGTTTGAAAATCCTTGAATGCACTAAAATTAAACGACTTAAAAGCATTTGAACAAGTACTTTCGTTCGCCATTTCGTTCAGAACGAATTTTAATTTATTAATTTAATTTTTTCAACTTGCTGATTGGCTGAGAAGAACAATGTGAATCCCATGCGCCCAGCCG
The DNA here is from genome assembly GCA_918843875.1 of Diadumene lineata. Lineage (NCBI taxonomy): Eukaryota > Metazoa > Cnidaria > Anthozoa > Actiniaria > Diadumenidae > Diadumene > Diadumene lineata. Next base: position 30,299,085 of record OU974069.1, read on the forward strand.
TCAGTGGGGAGAGTATCGCGGGCGCACGAACCCCTGACGGCTGGAGACTGAGCCTGTACATCGTCCTGCTTCAGTGCTTCTTGTCTTTCTCTTCAGTGATCAGATCAGCATTGTGTCAGAAAACCTAATTAAGCCTAATCATTTGAAAATTACCAAGCAGCATTGATTGGTTTTTAGATGTTGACACGTTTACCCTGACATAGATTGCCTGTTCTATTCAAAATAAGACTAATTGTTTTCTTAGTATTGCAAATTTATATTAAAATGTCTAGTCCAGCTTAAGGTGGCTCCATATAATTTCAGAGCGCGCGCTCGTGCATGATCACGGACATGCGCACACCTCAAACTTGAAGAATATACAACGCGCGCTTTTAAAAAAATTAAAAAACTCAAAAACTGAGCGGTAATTTTTTTTGAAATTTTCAGAATATTATTTTAGTGGTATAATAAAGTGGTTTGAAAATTTTCAACGATTTTCCAACTGCAGATTTTTTTTAATTTAGGAAAAACCATTATTCCGTTGTTTCTGAGGTTCTACAGTTGGGATTTTTTTGTCACGGTAATATATGCTAGGTCATCGTACTTAAATCCACATACAATGTTTTCAAAAAAATTTACCGCTTAAAACTAGAGTTTTTATTTTTTCTATGTTAAAAATGAGCTTTATTATGACAGCCATAGCGTTGCTATGGTGACCGGTCACGTGATCATTTGTGCAAAAACTAAATCTTTGACTCAAAGTCTTTGAAATATAGTCCGCCCATGCGCTTTGTGGGCGGTTGATTTTTAATAAACCTCTAAGATCCTAGACGCCCCATAACTATATGGAGCCTCCTTAAAATAAATCTTTTTTTCCTGTCATAATGACGAATGTCCTGTTTAATTGAAAGTATTAGCATTGCTTTGTGTTTGTACATAATTTTTTTGAGCCTGTGAATGAACTGATTTTTATTTCTTCTAATTGTCGGCTTTGTGTGCCGCAATAATGACCGATTCTTACGCTTTTAAGTACGATTGTACGATTAATTGACACTGAGTGAATAGGACAAACTTGGCTTAATTTAAAATGAATATCTCTTTTTTTTTGTTGTTGTTTTTTTGTTTTTGTTTTTTGTTGCGACTAGACATAAAATCGGGATTCAGTCCGACAAGGGTGCATCGATCACTCATGATAACAATTAATAAATTTATCATTGCTGTACATATTTGTTGATATAATTCAAAGATTTCTTATATATATCAGTTTCTTTAATTGTTCTTATATTTGTACAAAATATATACATTATTCAAAGTTATTATTAAAGCGCTTTTGGGCTATTTTTAAGGGATCAGCACTATATAAATGAAGTATCATTATTCTTATTATCATTCTTAAGTGAAAGAAAGATAGAATGCTCAAACAAATGATGGAAGTATGGGTTCGTTGATTATCGTTTTTATAATAATGGAAAGTACTCCCTACAAGGATGTAATCTGTTTGATCTGTCACATAATTAAAGGTCCAAGTCAATGCCCGCTGCTTTACTGCTCTTTAAACATTGTGTAACGGCTCTTTTTTTTCAAATTACCTTTGGCTCTGATAAGCCCTGAGATTAACAAGTTTTTCTTTCACGTGCACTCTGCCACGCACTGAGAGTATTTTAATCTAATTCGGTTAATTTGTGACTGGGCGTGGGCTTTGCGGCCGTTGACTGGTAACTTTTTACTTTAATCTAATGAAGATTGAGTACATTGTTTGAACAGACCGACATGAATAAAATGTAGTTTTGTGTTTGTTGTTTAAAGATAATCTTACTTCTTTTGCTCATTTTGATTAATTGAAAGTGCTGTAAATTGTAAAAATACGTTGTTCTATATAAAGATATAGAAATTTGGTAACTTAGTAAAACAATAGCCGGGCAAAAAACGACATGACGTATAATAAATAAATAAAAAATAATTAAAAAAATGCTTATATAGCGCATCCTAAGCCTCGATGCGCTTTACATTTATAAAAAATTTAAATATAATATAAATATATATATATAAATCTATTTTAAAATGAAAAATTGTTTTTTTAAAAAAGATGCGTTTTCAAATGTTTTTTAAATGTCCAGTATGTGTACGTCTCGGTAGTTGCAACATCATTGTGGACATTTTGAAATAATGGTTGGGAAACTTATTGTTCTATGTCTTTGTCTTTTTAGGTTGAACTGGTCTTGGCCGTGCATTGGTTTTATTCATGCTCATTCGAAATTGTGAAATAAGTACACATAAACTTTGTTTATGATATTATGATAAGGATTGTTCAATTTGTTTTTATAAATTTTTTACCATGCATTTCGAGCCTGGTTTCCATATAATCTAGAACGATCGAGAACGGTCGCAAGTGATCTATCTAAAAAAAAAATCGATTTTTAGGGAAATCAACGTTTTTCGATCCTACGACGATCAAAATGGTTCAAAAAACGGTCGTAGGATTGAAAAACTTTAGTTTCACCAAAATCGAATTTGTTTTTTTCGTTTGCAACCGTTCTCGATCGTTTGCGATTATATGGAAACCAGACCTTAACCAAAAACGATTTCAGTCAATTTACTCAGCCTTATCCAACAAAGGTTGAAACAATTATAGTGGAACAAAAGATTATGTACAGTCACGCTTGAAAAAAAAGGTGTACAATAATCCATAACGTAACAGACTTTCCAAACCATTTCGCTATTTTAATTAACTATACACAAATGTAATAATTGGACCCAAATACAATAAAAACTCTGGACCCAAATATAATTACGGTAATTAATTTAATTTTTCACACAAACGTAATAAGGTTGGAAACGGCAAAATAGGTCATAATTAAGCCATGTGAGGTGGTGTGAGATTCTGTAAAATTGGTGGGTACGTGGGTATACTGAATAATTATCAATTCTCTTTCTTTTACGTTTAGTTAAAAAAAAAAAACAAGCTTTGGCGCTATATTCGCGGATTTTCAGTGGAAAATTGGAAGAATGGTATTTACCTTAGTTTAGAGAGTTTTATAATTACATACTTTATCTGTAATTAATACCTTTTATATAAACAATTTTGAACATTTGGATTGTACCGAGCTTTAATGTATTATGTTTTAAATGAAAATTACAATTATAACTTTTAGACTTGTTGTATTCTTAGTTGGAGTGGAATGATAGTTGGTTAACTAATGGCTTATTTAGTTATCAAAACTGTACATTTAAAGTGAAGTTTTCAGACTGAATTCCTGTGTGAATGTTCCCCCCTTTTGCTTTTATAAAAATGAACTGATCTCTCCCAAAAAAATCCTCCGCACCCCTGGGCGATCGGCCCCTAAGAGCTTTTTGTTTTGCTTTAAATTACATATTGTCCACTGGGCTGGGTCTTAAAACTGTGTTAATTCCACTTTTGTCATGTGAGATAAATAACAGATTAAAGAACTCAAAATACTGATAATTTCTAAGATTATTTGAGCTCTTACAGAGATCAAAACGGGACAATAAGAGAAAATCCCAGTCCCCAATCCCATCACAATGTAAAAATCCCAATCTCAATTTCAAGCCTTCAAAAAAGGCGAATCCCAATTCCCAATTTACTCCTTCAGAACCGTCAACATTGACTAGATGTACTAAAAAAAAACAGCTCAATTACAAGGTAAAGCCCTATAGCAAATTAAAACACAATAATTGTGGGATTATTTGCAAATCGCCCTTTGATTTTTAACTTGCTTGACTTCTACAGGGTCAGACGCAATAACAAACACCAGTTGTGACCTCAACAGGTGTTTTCTATTAAACATTCACCTTACCACAGGAAGTCCAACTAAACTCCAAAATATTACCATATTTTCAGTTTCATAGTTTTGAAAAATTAAATCTTTTTTTAAATGTCAACTACTTCCCCAGTAGCATTCAAAATCAAAAGCAAATGATGGAGAGTTTTGTAAATAGTTTCGATTCGCGTCATGGAACAGTGAAGAATATCAGTTCATCCATCCATAAAACTATACCGCCAAATGAATTTATGTGTAATTTTGCGACTGCCTAAAGTTCTAAACGTAAGGTTTATCTTTGAAGATTAAAACAACTTAGAAAGTTAAAAATTCTTTTTCTGGGGCATTGTTACACAAATATTTGATTAAAAGCTAGAAATATGTTCTTTTACTTGAAGAATTCTTAATCACTATTACAGCAGGTGGTTAAACCATGTAACGCCACATTAAAAGTTCAGTTAAATTCTAAAAGAAAAGATTTTTATTTACAAATGTATATAAAAATTGTAGAATTCTAGTAATTTAACCATGACAACCTTGGAATTTCATTTTGATAGTTTTGAATTATTTGATGTAGTTTCTTGGTAGATGTTTATGGATGGGTCGTCACTGGATTACACAACGCAGTGATGCAAGACCAAAACTATGTCATTTGACCATGTCAGTGATTAAGCTTTTAATAAATAAAAGTCTTTTTGGTAACGCATGACCAGCACCAACTACTTTCTGTGATTTTCATTTTGATTTAGGGAAGACACCATTTACGGTGAGTTTTTTCATATTTTCTGCTTCAAACTTGTCATTTCTTTTAATTTACATATTGTCAAATTTGTTCATATTCATATTTGAGTTGCTGAAGTTTTAAAATACTTATCTGTTAAAATCGTTTCATAGTTTATGCAGTAGTATTTAGACTACTTGCCATATTTATATAATTTTTTTTGGCTTTAAAACAACATTATTGCATCTTTTTTTCCATCAAAAAAATGTTTCAATCATTTTTCTGATTCGGGTGAAGAGAGAAAAGCGATTGAAAACGACAAAGAATAAATCACTTGAAGATATTCTTATTTCACAACCTAACTCAACATAACATTATTATAGTAAGTAAAATCGCAATATCATATGAACAGAATTGGAGTTAAAATCCTAATGCAACAGGAAATAAATATATAAGTACAGCAGTTTTGGTATATATGGCATGTTCCAGTGGTTGATATTTTCAAAATATCAATTAAAATTGTGTACTTGTTTTTGAATACGGCGATTTTTCTCCATTATTGTTTAAAAACATTTCTTTGTTACCAATTGGTGTATGTTTGGATGTACATCCGATTTCAAAAAAGTACCCGGCAGTAAACGTTTTCATCAGTACTTTATCTTCATTCCTAATATTTGGATGTTATACCTTTGTGGCAAATGTTACAGACCAAATGTCGCAAAGGTGGCTTGACTTTACATACATAGCAATCATTTATATCAGAAATTATTTGAATTTTTTTTTGAAAAAGCAATTCAGTGCACTTTCTCAACGCATAGTGTTGTTCGTGAAATATGATATCTAAATTTTACATTGTAATCAAAATTTTATAAAAATTTACAAAAAAGTGTACATGAAATAATATAATGTCCATGGACTAGTGTGATCTTTAAAATCGTTTGTTTTTGTCGACCATTCAGTCAATATAAAAATATTTTTTTTATAGTTTCACATTTTTCATTTAGTTTCATTTAGTATATCTGTGCTTATTTCTTAACATAGCAAGATTGTGATGAAAACCAGTCGACCGATCTGCAGGTGTTTTTATTGATTAAACCGCAGTGGCTTATTTTTGGAATATATAAATCTTATGGTTGGCGTTTTTGCCGTTATCAGAAGAATTGCGAATATCTCTTAAAATCCATGGGTATTTATAATCATTAAATAGATATTTAGAATGCATGATTAGTTGCACGGAAATGTTATATTATACTAAATGTATATCAGACTGGCGAATAAAATTTTACAAACTAATCTGTTTAGTACCATTTTAACAGCGCACAAGCCAACGTAGATCGTTTCATAAAAACAATTTTTTTTAAATCCACAACGCCTTTGAATTTCTAGAAAAGGGGATTTTGGATACTGAAGATATCGTTTGGAATTTTTCCAGTGAGGCACAGGAAGCCTAAACATTCAAAAAGTTTAAGCTGCAGGGGTGCAGCGTCCTATACGCATATACGCACGTGCGTAATTGCAGTTACAGAAAATGTTGAAATTTTTACCAATTGTTTCTATTTTTAAACTTTTATTGGTACCAACCAAGATTTTGTGACAAAAAACATACTTTGATTAAATAAAAAATTTTAATCTAAAACAAAAGCTAACGATGTAATTCTAAATTAGTTTTGCATTGTACTGTTGGTCACTGCGCATCAATTCAAAAAGGCGAGGCTGCAAAAGTGGCGAAATTTTTGTGCGTATCTGAAAAAATGGAGCACGCTATGTGCCTGAATCTATTTGAAATAAAATGAGATATATAAGTCTAAATCGTGATAACGTTTTACCCCCGTCTCTAGACTAGAATGCGTTTCACATTGCTTTTATTCAATAATTATGAGAATTGTTCCTGTATTTTTTAAGGGAATATGAATTTTGAAAGCTATTATGGCATTGAGATGAGGCTTCAGGGCTATTGCATCGACAGAAATGACAGGCATAGAAGTCTTAATCGCATGTGAAATACGTGCAGCCTCTAACTGTCGAGTTTGCAGTTATACTTTCTCGTATTATCTCCATTCGTCAGTCAGCATTAACCAATCTATTCGATGATTTTTGTAAATAAATGTTCATATTTTTCGCACATCTAAACTAGATTCTAATTTAATTTTTAGATCTCTTACTAGTTTTTAAAACTTCTGATTGATTGTTTGTTTCCTTTCTTTTTGATAGACATGAAGATGAGAATCAGTTTATGTCTTCTTGTAGTATTAGTTGCCACAGTGTACTCATATGACGGTAAGAACTTTGATCAGAACAGTACACATCACATTCCTTGCTTTAACTGCAGGATTGCAATACTACATAGCTTTTGAGCGATTGGAAATGATGCAATGATATATGGAATGTTCAACTGATTCAAGTTGTATTTTACCTTTCAGATGCCAATTATTTAAGAGGACGAAGTAAGTAACATTAATGATAATTTAGTTTAGTTTTCTGAAAATGCATTTGCTATAACTGGTCTTCGCTACCTGAGGTCTACAGAAGAATTTACCGCTTGCTAATAGTAGATCTTAGGCTATATCATAACGGATCGACATTACCGCCTTCAAAACTTTGGTTCTAAAGTGATAAGTAAAGTTGCAGCACTGATTAGTTTTTGACAACTGGGCTGTTTTTCTCGTTTTATTTTAGGAAGTACCTGTGGAGCTGGATGTGCACGGAAATGTGCACCAGCGTGCGCAAGATCATGCTGTGCAAGTGCATCTATGCCCCCAGTTAATCAACCACCACCTTACCCCATGCCACCAATGCCGCCAATGCAACAACAACCATACCAACCAATGGGACCAATGATGGGTGGCGATCAATGTGCCCCACAATGTGCACCGTTCATGGCCTCACCACCACCAGCGTCACCATGTCCTGATCCTTGTATGCAGACTGGATGTTGTGGTGCACCGCCAATGCCACCACCAGTAAGAAGAATGCCTCCACCACCATGTCCACCAGGATGTCCCACTGCCTGCTATCCAGCATGTAGTAATGCTTGTTGTAATGCAAAACTTCCTCCTCCAATAGGAAGAATTCCTCTACCAGTACCACCAATGCGACAATGCCAACCATCATGTGCACCAGCGTGCTGTGGAGGTGGTATGGCACCTCCAATGTTTCCTCCACCACAACCACTACCTATGCCTATGCCAATGCCTATGCCAATGCCAATGCCTATGCCAATGCCTATGCCTATGCCAATGCCAATGCCTATGCAAATGGCTCCACAGATGCCCATGGCACCACAAACTTGCCCTGCACCATGTGCTAGATCATGTGCTCCAAAGTGTACACCACAGTGCTGCGACAGAAAATAAAGGCCTTGTTTTTCGACTAGATAATTTTCATAAAAATGTCCGGACCGAAACTGATGTATAGGCGTTATATTCGACGTTGTCTATTGACAAAGAGATGCACACATCAGAAATTAATAGGCTTTTTGGCCAAAACAAAAACACCAAAAAGGAGGCAATGATCAAATTGAACTCAGACACAAAAGGGGAGGGGGAGGGGCTTTTGTTTGTGAAGGAAAGAAAGTATCCATCAAAATTGCTAGGCGAAAGGAAATTTTATGGAAACGCTGTTTTACTTCATCTTTTAAAAAGGGAATTTCGATATAAAAAGCAACATGTATTATATAAATGACAACGGCATCCAACATTTTGCAGCTGCATGATAGAAAGAAATTTCAACGAAGATAGGGATCCATCAAACACGAGTGAACAATAGCCACTGAAGACATGAATCAAGACATGACGATTGGTTCTGTGAATATAGCAATATTGTACATATTTAAATGTATTTTTTGACGTCTATACAGCTTCCTAAATTAGGATTTTATCATAACGAACGCATTTAAGTCGTTCATTTCAATAAAGAACTTTTATTAGTTTGATTGTTTACTAGATTTAACTTGTGATTACACCAACCAACTGAAATGCATAATTAAAAAATGCTGATTCGAGAATTTAAATTGATGTTGTATTACGGGGGGAGAAGTGAATACAGCCTGGAGATATAATGACTGGCTCAAATAACTATAATAGAAAACGAAAGTAAAGGAGGAAGAAAACAAGATATTGATTTTATATTAAGAAAAACATATTTTGAATTATTCGATAAAATCAATCTTGAAATGGGCCTTTTCAATGTTTTTGAAGTTTTTCTCCTCCTTTACTTTTCGTTTTCTATAATATACACTTTCTTAATGTAAAGCTAAATAAACAAAAATTCGAATATATTGATTTTATTTTGTTAAAATAATTCCTCATGCACATTTTAGAATATGCTTTTTCGTGATTGTTTGCAAAACAATCTTATGATACAATAGAGCAAAATCTGTCTCTAAATTTGACGTTCGGTAGTCATTTTGGTCAAAAATCAATAATAACTCAAAAACAGGAAAGAGTAAGATTATACTACATTTGCTCAAAATGTCAGTCGGAAGTTTATTGAAAACCGGGGTTCAAGAAAAATGGCGATTCAAATACATAAAACAGTCTTCTAAAAATCAAGTATTCAATCATTTATCAAATAATTGTTTATATAATTGTAATCTCTGTTTCTTTAGCTTTAGAAATGTTGAATTTTATTAACTATAATAGTTCATGTGCTATAAGGTCCACTGGTTCCTTGAATTTTTAGGCATTTGAATATCTCTGCTTGCCTTTGTTAGAGCGAACCACATCATGGCCTATGTGTGTGTTATAATTTCAATAAACTTTTTTATACGGCATAACACGAATTGTCAATTCCTTTTTAAATTGGAAATCTTCATTAAAGATTTATCACTTTCAATTCCAGAATTGCGATTGCAATTGTCTTATGTGAATATTAATCACTTTTTCTACTCGATTGAATCATACTCCTTTCCAATTTGCATGTCAAGCTTGTGTAGCAAGTTGGCAAGTTGAGCTTCGAGATCCTACAGAAAGAAACGTATTTCCGATTTTCTTAATATTCCATTGAAAAGAAAATCTGAAACAATAGATTTTGACGTTTTTTCGCATCCAAAAAAGTTAGTACTGCTCTGTTGACACCTGCTACTTTGGTAACGTCGATACTTATAAACTATACAGAGATCTCATCAAATATGATGTCGGTGCTTTATTTCACTCTTTCAGTTGTGTTGATATCGTCTTTTTTACCACATCCAGCTGTAACTGGGAACAGCGATCAAATAGTTATCAATGCAAGAGGGTTAGCAGTCTACCGAGATGCAGCTGAATGTATAGCATTTGCTGCCTTCACCAAGTATTTAAACAAGCATACCAATCTTGCTCCTTTCAATAGCATCAAAGTGGGAAGCTATGGTCAGTGTTTATTGAGCTGTGTAGAAAACGTCGAGTGTTTTTCTGTTAACGTAGCAACAACGACAAGTCCTGAGGGAACCCTTCAATGCCAGAGTTTCGTTACTAGAAATGGAAGCCTTGCAAATAACGTGGATTTGAACCACTACTCTGTTTCTTCATGGTAAGCACTACAAAGTCGTTAAAAATAACTAACTTTTAGAGTTCTGATAATAAAAAGTCTCACTAGAATAATATATGCATGGGAAACGCCACTACAATGAGAGGATCTGGATAGAGTTTACTGACAACTAACACATGGTCTGAATTTTAGCTTACAAAGGACAAAAAATATAACTGACATTTACATCGCATTGCTTTTCTAGATGTATAAAGGAAAAATACTGAAAAAAAATTGATAAAACTAATGAAAGTTGGTTAAACGTTAATTTCAGCAATTGAAAACGGACAAATAAGCAAAGTTTTAACTGCCAACTGACATTCCAGCCGGAGCTCCCCGCTAGACCCTCCAGTGAGGCCAACGAAATAGCTTACTCAGAACACAGGATCAGTTCTCATGATATACAATAAATATAAAACGTCGATTCACGTTAGCAACTCGCGCTATTTGAAACACGAAATTATGACATAGACACGATATAACGCGTGCTCTGATTGGCTCATTATCATGAACCATCAGCGGATATTTCATAAACTTGCGTCAGCATTCTTTTTGGCGATCAAGATTCTTGATCTCCTGTACAAACCGACCAAGCTCAGATTGGCTGTAAACCTTGGTTCAGTTAGGATGACAGACTCACTAAATGTTGTCAAAGGAGTTGTGCACGAAACTTGTGCGAAAGTTTGCATGGATTTTTTCGCTAAAAAATATGTTAACAGACAAATTATCAATGGGAATTAAAAAAATGTAAGTAACTTATTGTAATAAATGATGCCATGATTTGACAAATGTTTTTTGGTAGTTTTTGTAGATCTTCCCAGAACAAACATCCACAATCATGGACAAAATGATATGGGACAAAACACGAAACATTACCATCTATTGTTCTACGTACAAAAAGCAGTCCCGGCCCTCCCCTCCCCATGTGGTCGTCACCCCTCCCCAACCCCCCTCCCCACCACCTCCCCAAGCAATTATGACGTTCCGTGGTGGCTATGGAAGCATCCTAAAGCAATGTCAAACTCAACAATGCTATCGGGGGAGGGGGATACTTTCCATGTGTGAGAGTGAAAATGGGTTTGTCCCATATTTTTTGTCTAGGAATGTATATCTTTTCCTAGCGGTGGCCAGTAAAAAGAGTTTTTGGAGGGAAATTAAAAATGGATTTATAATCAGAATCTAAAATTTCTCCTCAAAAATGCCTTTTTTTGTGGCGCTGTAATTAAAAACAATTGTAATTAAATTTTTAAATATTTTTTAAAAATTATTCAGCTGGGCTGAGAAAGTTTCCTTTTAATTGTAAATTGATAAACATATAGGTTTACGCCGATTTAAATCGTTTTCTTTGAAACATTGAGCAATCGGTTATGGTACATTCATTCCAGGACGGTACTGCGAGTGAATGAATTTTACTCTGTTCATTTGTCACTTAAAACATCATGAACAAGCGACACATGTCTGTGAACGCTCTTGTCTGACCACTTTGGTTCAAAGGTTTCTTGAAAAAAGTCAATTCAAGTCGATCAATTCAATTGACTCAAATGGATATAAACTGTAAAGAATAAGTCCAGCTTATCTATGGTGAGAGGAGATATGATGACTACTTAAAATAACGTTGCTAATAAGATGTTTGTTTAGACCTTTAAACCAATCTTCTGAACCCAAAATATTTACAAAAAGGTAAATTGCTACCAACACAATCAATTTCTCAGAAACGTCAAGATTTTTAGTTTTGTTTACTAAACATGTCTTTCTTGAATGAATGAATAATGAAGTTCTAGGTAGAATCCATAGGCTTTATAAAAACTAGGAAATCATAAGACTTCTAAAAAGATATATTCCTGGAAAGAAAGGGGTTTTGTTTTTTAGTTCAAACCGGATAGTTTCATTGTTCAAATTCAAGATCGAATAACTGTCATCAATGACATTAAATCATTAAAACATTTTTCTTCTATCAATGAACAAGTCCGATGAAGTGTTTTTTCAACAAAAAACACAAGAAATAACAATCAGATTATAAGATTTTATACATGAGGGATTTTAATACAGTTTATTAAATACGGCTTATAATACAATCCAAGGAACGTGTTGCTTCGGAGAGGGGGGGGGGTTGTCTTGCAATCTGACGTTGTTATTCGTGATCTGAGTATTTATCTGGTAGATGATATTTAAATACCATTTGTTTTATATAAACAAACATTTTTTCAATGTAAAGCAAAACAAGTATAATATAGGTTTCTGATGCATGAGCTTTTTCTGAGATTTTGCTGATACAAAATCTGCGACGTTTCTAAACTACTTGATAAAGCCCGAAGTGCTTTATCAATCCTTAGATTGTGTACCTGCAAAACAAATCAACAGAACAATTTTAAATGATTTTTTTTCTTTCGCTTTAATCTAAAATATACGAATGTATATAACTTTCTATCATCATGCCAATTATGTTTTAAAACTGTAAATATTTGGAATGAAATAAATTCAACAAAATGTAAGGTATTTTTCTCATAATTTCATCGGAAAGAAAAACTGGTGGTACAGCGAAAGCACCTGATATTACAATTAAACTTTAACTTGACAACCAGTTGACAAAACACAGAAAAGATTAAAAACCCGGCAGATTTAAAGAACAGCCACCTGTGACTGGGAGGATTCAAGAATCTTACCTCATCCAGTAAGTGGCAGAAAGGTCGTTCCAGGGTATAAGCAACCAAAGATCACTGCACAACTTGTTGAAACTGTTCCACTTTTGATTTGAAAAGGTAAGTCACCGTTCACCTGTCAATCCTCTACTTTGCTGGCATTTTAGTCCTAGAACATGATAGTTAGTTTTAAGAATGATTTTTGGAATGTTTTCTAGAGTTGTAGAATAATTTATTTGGTTATTTTAGGAAGGAAGATGTTCAAAAAGACCATTATTGTTCTCGCCATCTTGGCACTTACCTTGACTGTCATCATTGATGCAAAATCTACGAAAGGTACGCACCAATGTTTGTTATTTTGCAAAGCTGTGTTTATATTCTAATTCTAATGTGATTTTATTGAATTTCATTTTGTTTAATGGGAAAATTGAAACGTGATCAGTGATCTGAGTTGCCTAGGCTGTTTCATTCGAAACCTTGTTAGTGCTATATTAAAAATGGTTTTTGATTTTCGGTTTTCAGTCGTTGACAGTACACTATATGTTTTGTATATTAGTAATTGTTTTGACAAAAAATATTTTTAAAAATGTTTATATATTATTTTGAAAACGTGAGAGTTATTTAAGAATCTTTTCTCAGTTAAATGTAAATACATAAAAAATTATAAGAATACCAGTACTGACGAAACATTTCTTAAGACAATGCAAATTTGGTATTCAAAGTACGCAAAAATAGTGTGGGTGATTTTTTTGATTTCTCATATTTGAATACTATATAAAAGAAACGTAAAACATTTTTAATTCTATCCAGTAATTTACTAGGATTATTATCTATTTTATTGAGTTTCCTGTTCTTCCATAAATGTTACGAGTCATCAAGTACCATGTCATAAGGTCAGATATTTTTGACAGTACAAGAATCTCAAATAATTGGTAGAAAAAACATTTTTTTACAATTTTATATAATTACAAAAAAAAATTAATCATATATGTGAAAACTGTATTTTTTTATTTGCATAGTAAAACTCGTATGACTATATAGTTTCTTAGGCGTTCTGTTTTATGACTTCTAAAAGACTCAAACGGTTGATCGGTTATTCTTGAATGTGACACAGAGCACGTCCTAAAGTATAATAAAATTCATCCCCCTCCCCTTTCCAAGACAAAAGAAGACTTTCGATATATCAAATGGTTTAATATGATATAATAATAAGATGATAATTATAATATATCAATTATAATAAAATGTTTTCATATTCAAAGAAAATCCATCTCGATTATGATTTATGTACAATACTGTTTTATGTATATCTGGTCGATCGTTTTGACTATGAAGAACAACGTGACGTCACGTGTGCATGAACGTTTTTAATAGAAAATATTGAGTAAAAGCATGTTCTGTATATATGCCATACCACAACTATTATATTATACATTTTTAAAAACAGTGTGCGTGTCTATCCGTAAATATATTTCGCTGTGTATATATTATTCATTATTTTTTCACAAAGATCGGACTTGTGTATAGAAGAAAATAGGGCAGCTAGTGCCTCTTTTCCCCTCAAGAGCGCTCCGACGAAATCAAAGACACTTTATTTATGCATCCAGCACTTGTGGACAAAATATATGAAGACAGGAGAACTAGTATTTGATCAAACTAACCAACAAATCAACAAACAAAAAGATATAAATAGTCAAATATAAGAACGTGCAAACCGGCAATCAGGTACCCATGTTCAGATCAGGAGACAAAAAATACAGGAAATGACGTCGACTAAGTATGCAAGCACACATGGACAAGCAAAACAAAGTCAATAGCAATAGGAAATTATTAAGATATAAACTAACTCAGATTTCTATTCTACTGTAGGCAAGAAGCACAAAAAGCATCATGGTAAGTCTTTTTTATGGAGAGCGGAGTTGATAAGAAATGTAGGGATTCAACGTTTTTTGTGTTTCTGGGTAGGGTGAATCTTAGTAGTTGTCAATAGATTGCACGAAAATTGGACAAGCATATTTTGCATGTTTCCCTTTTTGAAATTTGGCCAACAGTTGTTTTCAAAGACGTTAGTTTTTACAAAAATGAGATGCGACAATAATGGAATTGATGCTACGATCTTTTTTATTAGACAAACCCAAGAAAGTAAAGTCAATCCAAAAAGAAGTCGAAGCCATTGAGCAAGACGAAAGTAAGTTCATTGTATTAACTAATACTGAACACAAGTACTTTATGATTTTTTTTATTATTATTATTCATCTTCTGGCTTAGCAAACCAGCTCGTGAGTACAACGAATGAGAATCAGTGGACTTGGAGATTCCATGTCACTCTGATAAGTTATCGTAAATGAATGTCTAAATTTTCTTATTTTTAATTTTTTCAGCCCCTGGTGCCGCCGCAGCTGCTGCAGCTGCAGGTTCTGGAAGCGGTGAGTTTGTTGTGAACCGTTTTGCTTTCTTAAATGACAATTAATCTAATGATATTGATTTTTTTGGGTACAGGAGCTGGTGCAGGAGGTTCAGGTTCAGGATCAGGTGAGACAACTTCATTCAATAAAGGATTTTATCAAATCTTACAAATAAAAATATTTCTGCTGCGAAGACGCTATACACGCTTTTTGTAGGCGGAACAAATAATGTCATAAACTAAAATAGTTCAATGTAGTTCAAAGTAGTTATGCCATAAAATCGTATGACTCGTGAAAAAGTTGTGATATATTGAAACATTGTAAGGTTTCTGTAGTGTTAGGTTGACAATCAAAGATAAACTTGGTATCTATAAACGTCCAATAATAAATCTTGAATTTCTTTGTATCTAATGCAGACACTTTCCGGGGTCAATTCGACGCATACGTACGAATTTATATCGCAGTTTATATATTTACAAGTAATATAATAAGGCGAAATTTAAGATATATAACTAATTATTTGTATATTGATCTTTTTTTAGGAGAAGGTGCGCCACCAGCAATTGAAGTTGGAGGGAAACCAACCTCCCAGCCACGCCTCTGTCCCAACAACTGCCCACAAGTCTGTGCCCCACAGTGCATGCCAGAATGTTGTAATCCACCTCCAAATGGTCCAGTTTATGGACAGCCCCAATTCCCTGCCCCTATGACCCCACCCTGCCAGCCAAGCTGTGCCCCTGATTACTCCCAACAATGCTGCCAGTCAGCTCCAGTAGCAGCCCCTATGCCAGTACCTATGCCAGCACCTATGCCTGTTCCTATGCCAATGCCCATGCCTATGCCTATGCCCATGCCTATGCCCATGCCTGCCCAAATGCCATGTGGTGCAGTTATGACCCCAGGATGCAGACGACACAAGAAATCTCATGCTAAAAAACACGCTAAGAAGTCTCACTAACTTACATCTGGACGTGACAAACAAATATTTGCTATGGTCGATCGATCGATCGATAATTATAAGTATTAGCGAACGACTTGGATGCTACATGAACACATCCAATGACCTGCTCAAGCCAAATTGGTTAAGACGATAGCAAAAATATGACTTTTCAGAAATTGACGTGTAGATATGCTGATTGTGTAAAAAACTTAATGATGTAATTTTCATGATTGTAACCATAGAGAATAAAATAGAACAAAGATGAATGTAATGAGTTAGCTTTAATTGCACATAGTTGCCTTTGCCATGTAGCACATACAAACCTTACCCCTCTCAAACTAAGGCTTCTCATCTGGGATATCCTTTCTACGTATGCATCTCTGAGACCTCGTACCGGCTTGACACTTCAACAATCAATTGGCAGAGTCAAAAGATGGGAAACCTTAGTTCCCTGTCCAATATTGTCATGTCAAATGGTTTGATTATCAGAGATGCATACTAACACTGCTTTCTCTTCTTTCTTCAGGGCCACCGCCTACTATCGGGACACCTTGTGCAAATCCTCCATGTGAGGAGTTCCCTAATGGACCTCATCCTGTGTCACATCTCGTAGGAGGTTTTCCACATCCAGGTTTACCTTCTGCTGTCAATCCCTTCCCTCAACCCCGACAATGTCCTGGACAATGTCCACAAGTGTGCGCTCCAGCTTGTGCTGATGACTGTTGTTCACCTTTTGCACCAATCCAGTCCCCTATGCCACAGCCTCCTGGTCCTCCCATGAACCAATGCCCACAGCAATGTGCTCCTAGCTATGCACCAAGTTGTTGTGGTGCTCAGCAACCTCAGCCGTACATGCAGCAACCCATGCCACAGCAACCTATGATGCAACAACCAATGGTGCAACCACCCATGGCGCCCTCTCCTCTTCAGTGCAATGCACAGTGTTATCCTAGTAGTCCCTTCTGTTCGGAGAATCTTGAGGGTACCGTTTGTCCTACGCAGTGCTGCAGACGTAATTTCAAGAAGAAGTCGTCCATATCCAAAAAACATGGTCATTAAACCTGTTTAAATATAAGTGTAAATAAAAAGGTCGCACTATAGTCAACTATAAAAACAGACTACATATGGGATCTTCTATATGAACGTACCTGAAAACTAAGTCGCCATCAATTTCAACCAATTATTTAATATAAAGTATAATTAATATTGTTTCTCAGTTAAAATTTGTAGCTTTTCGTTGTTTTTCTTTCTTTTTTTTTTTTTTTTTTTTCGGGTTATTTTTTGTGAAAACAGTTAATTGAGAGACAATTTCAGTGATATAGATGAACAAGAAAATTTATGCATGTAAAAAATCATTTGTATACGATTGAGCAGGATATAGTATTTATATACAATAATATAGAAATGAAAATAATGTTAAGGGTAATCAAAATAGCTAGGAATAAATATATTTTTGCAGTATATGAATACATGTTGTTAGAATTACATTAAATAAGGATTTTGGGTGGAACTTGTAACGGTGGTCGTGGAAAACTAAGATTATCTTTAGTTTGTCCGGGAAATTATTAAAAGTACTAAAGAGACGGAGAGTACTGAAGAGAAGGATATTGCTTTTTACTGTTTTTTTTTTTTTAACAATTTGCCAGCAGGGATATATTCGTTGAGCGACAGATATTAGAGGCAAGACAAACGATCACAAACCAATGGGTACTATCAACTTCTAAACATATTTATTCTTTAGATTTACATATTTTACATTATATTCATTTCAGGTATTTACTTAAATTACTAATCTATAATTTGTTTTAATAGCATATATATGGTGCGATAATTTCCAGTAAAATATTATATTTTTACACTTTGAAACAGTTTCAAACAGGGCATTATACAAAATAGATCTATGAATATGCGAATAAAATGTTCTGATGTGTTTTTTTCTCAGGCTCAATTTTGATTGTTTTTCAGTAGAGTTTTTTATTTTTGTGTTGTTTACGTTCTTATCACATTGTTTACTGTTTTTATATTATCCGTTGTTACATGCTAAAATTTTGTTGACATTTTCTGAAGTTTTGCGAATTTCGTTCAAATTATTGAAGCCATAAAAAGCAGTCCTTTATTATTATTATTATCATCATCATCATCATCATCATCATCATCATCATCATCATCATCATCATCATCATCATCATCATCATCATCATCATCATCATCATCATCATCATCATCATCATCATCATCATCATCATCATCATCATCATCATCATCATCATCATCATCATCATCATCATTATCATTATTATTATTATTATCATAATTATTATTTTTATGGAAAGCTTGTCATGATGTGCTCACAACTAAATGGTATTTTCCAAAGAGGCCTGTGAGTTATAACCACGCCTTCACGCCTCTCTTTAGCTTTTTGTTAGGATTAGGATCTGGGACCAATAATGCTCAGACATTTTGAAATGTTTATGGAATTTTTATAGAATTTAGGATTATTATGGTCCAAAGACATTTACTGATACTCTATATACACTATTTGTCTTTTCTTTTCCGACGCATTCTTTCGATTCAGACTGACAAGGAGTGAAGCCATCAGTTACACAGTTAGATGAAGGTCCATTTATGGCAAATGTCTCAGCACTTTCAGGTCCCGACCAACATTCACCTATAGAATATTTAAGTAAAACAAGACATGTGAGTATGGATGAAGCATATAAAGAACAGAGGCAAGTCTATATTAGATCACATTACCTATACACCTTATTAATAATTCCCGTCGCCATTTTGAATTTTTAATCGATGACGTCAAGTGGTGGCCGACTTCGTAATTTCCAAGGCGAAATAGACAATTTTGCCGACATTTCGATGGATGAAAACATTATGCCAATAGTATTTTTTATATTCAAAATGTACTGATACATTCATAGTTGAATAAGTCGAGAGGCTGCTGTGAAGCCCAACCGATGTCGATTTATAATGAAATTCTTATGAACTGTTATTTTATGCGTGAAATTCCCTGAGATGTTTATCATACTTAATAAAATTACTAATCATCGATTCTGGTAAGTTATACCATTGAAGGTGATAGTTACCATAGTATTGTAATCCAAAGTAATATAAGCGTTTGTTCTTTGCCGCGCGAGCACATCGACACGCTAAGTCACGAATGTAGTTGTCCCAGTCTCCCCAATCTATATCCTGTTTAGAGTAAACTTGGCTGGTCGAGTCACGATCTGTTAGTATTAGGTCAGGTAGAGGTCTT